>JABFTP020000185.1:114209303-114800454 GCA_013387265.2 Cryptolaemus montrouzieri
CACATACATTACTCAACATTGTTGGTTCAATTCGACGGCATTCATCAATGAACCGAATTCGAAATCATCCAGTGACTTAGGTTGGCTAGCGTAAATCGTAGATTTCAGGTGACCCCATAGAAGAAAGTCCAGTGGTGCCAGATCAGGTGATCTGAGTGGCCACTCAATATGTCCCCTTCTTTCAGTCCAGGCTGGATAAAAATTTTCATCTAAGAACTGACGCACAGGTTGAACGAAATGAAGTGGTGCGTATATTGTTGAAAAATGATCATTTCTTCGTCTTCCTCATTCCTCAATAATTGCACGAGGGCTGGAGAAATAGCGTTCTGTAAAAGTTCTAAATAAATTTGCCCTGTGATATTACCGGGTATTAAAAAAGGGCCGATGATGTGATTTCCATAAATACCCGCCCAAACATTCAACTTTTGGGGATGCTGAGTATGCTTTTCTCGAAATCAGATTTTCATCTGATCAGTACCGACAGTTATGCCTGTTCACAGCGCCTTTAAGGTAAAATGAACACTTATCCGAAAAACAGATATTGAACATGTAGTTTGGATTATTGTTGATAATTTCACTGACCACTTCACAGAACATGAGTCGGCGATCAAAATCATCCTCATTCAGTTCCTGAACCAAAAGTATCATAAAAGGATGAATCTTATGTTTTCTTAAAATTCTCATGGATGTTGTGCGTGAAATACCAGACATATTGGACAATTTCCTAGTATTAAGGGTCGGATCCATCGCTACGTGACCTAAGATAGCCACTCCCCTCGCTTCATGTCCTTCATACCCTCTCTTTTTGTTGCCGACTGAACCAGTAGTCAAATGTAGCAACCAGTTGCACAACGTAAGCAGCAAGTACATTTTTTCAGGATGTCGTTCGTTAAACACAGCAGCTGTTAAGTGTTGAGTCGTTATTGCTAAAAAATAATTATATCATTGCCAGCCTTCCCTCTCCGGATTACACCATTTCAATCCTACTACGAATTTACAATTGCTTTGGCACAGTTTCAACGTTCCGGAAAATTCAAGATAGATTAACGAGATACTAAGGTAAATCAAACACATGGTCTGTCTACTTTTTCGAACAAAATATTTACAAATGAATAAGAACATTGCATACCTCGAGGTAAATTCAACATAAGTTAGCCATATGCAGGGTTCTTTACAGCATGGAAGTGAAAGATGCCCATTTTCAGCACTTTATAAACTAATCACAAAAGTAAGTAGTCTTCCACTTTTTAAGCTGCCATTTCGTTCACGATGAAAACTTTGAAGAGAAAATATAGGATCAGATAGTACTCGATAAGATCTTCAAAATGAGGTATTGCAACACCCCTCATTCTTATTCAAAATCGGGGGGTTATGGAATTGAAGTTACGGGGACATTGACAGTATATAGAGAAAGGAATGACCGATTGGAATTTTTGTTTTTGTTGTCTCGAATGTAATTTGAACTTGAAATATTTTCAATGCCGTGGCACCTCCGTTTATACCGGAAGTTGACTCCATCTTTCTTATTTCAGACAGCATCATGTATGTTTCTATTTTTTTTATTGTAGAAAATTAAATTCTGAACAATTTTTTTTATATCATTGCCACTTGAAATAAACCGAATAAATGCTAGAAACTGTACAATCGCTATTTCGCAATATTTTTTGCTTGTATCTTTGAATCCATCATAAAGATACTAAATTCCATTCATGACGATTATTTCTAGCTCTTTGTAGTATAGAGGCTCTTTCAGCAGAATTCAGAGCATTTATTTTTGCACACACTATTTAACTCGTAATATTGATCGGCATTGATCGGTTATAGGTTTCTCTATATCTAAAATGCATTGTTTCCGGGTTATTTGCGACTTCATTACAAAAATTAGGATTTCTTGAGTGAGGACCCTGAAATTCGCAGATTATATGATCGGAAATCTTCCAAATAATGCATTTCGATCTCTAATTACAAGACCCATCTCAAAATCTACATCAAAGTGATTCTGGTCTGAATTCCGAGAAAAAAAAGCGAAATCAATTACTATTGAAGTGGATTGAATCTGACTCCTCGTAAGGTATTCTCGATTACATCAGTTACTTGTCAGGAAAGTATATGCACGCAGAAGTGTGCCTGGACATTTCTGCAATTTTTCAATTTGGAAAATGGAAATACTTTTCAGTATTTTCGTTACTAATTATTTTCTATATTTACATAGTTATGAGTGATAACTTTGGTTTGTTTTTATTATAAGCAGGTTTCATTGTTGTGAGCGTAGAAATAAAATTATTTGGAATGTTTTGCTTCATTTCGCACGTGCAAGCCAGATGATACTAAAGAATTTCAAAGGAATTTTCATTTATCCAAAATTTTTTGTTGAAATTCGTCAGGCATATTGAAACCATTCTGAGAGAAAAAATTCTTTTCTTATTTTATCCAAATTCACTATAGTTTACATTCAGAAAAATGAAAGTTTATATTGTTCCAAAGACCATTCCACAGGAGAAAATTTTGCATACGTCTCGGCGTTCTACTAGAAAAAGTTCCTGCAAAATGTCAAAGCAGTTTTCACTCAATTTCCAAAGCAATTATGATAATGGTATATGACGAAAATGGAAAAATCGGGAAATACGGAATAACCCGGACACAAAAAAAGGAGTTGGAGGGGTCAATTCACACTGTTTACAATATTTCACATAATAGCTATACAAAAATACCCAAATGGAGACACTTTGTATTTAGCTAAAACCTCTAATAGAAGACTATGGTGAGGTATGACATAAAAAAATGGAAAACACTGTCCTTCAATTATAGTTCTCCTGCTTGTTGTAGTTAATATGCAAGATCATATTAAGATGAAGAAATTTCTAAATTAAAATTTCGCCAATGAGTAGAGTTCAGGTACTGGTCGGGCGGAAAGTTTGAGTGGAAATGTGGGAGATTTAGCGATTACACAATTATCGGTTCAGCCAACTTCGTTGGAAATACCAGAGGATTGAAAATTTGCATCTAATGGCCCGTTATAGAATATGAAAGTCTCAAACCCATGAATTAACATGCTAAAATACATTTTTGGTAAAATGTGCCTTGCAGTATAATAACTCTGGAATATCTATTCTAAGTTGGAAATATAATAATATTTTGTGTGTATTCTATCTAACCCTTCATACCTCTGATGTTTGAAATTGCTTTCAATTTTTCAGGGTCTGTTTCGCATTGCTCAGCAGTTTTTTCTAACGCATCACCCAAGGATTAAATAAATTCAAAGAGCCTGATCGAATTATGCGACAGAACATGTAAATTTGTTAGTTCTTACTGGGAAAGAATTTTGTTTACACATGAGTTGAAATTTCGCCTTTTTCATTGCGATCGACGTTTTCTAGTATACAGGCGTCGAAATGAGAGATATGACCATTATAACTTTTTATCCCAGAATTTTTTTATAGAACTTTATTCAGTCGGTAAATAAATATTTCACGTATTTGTTTTTCTTTTTTTTTGTTGCCTTTCCTGAATAAAAATTTTACTGTAACCTATTTGTAATCGTTCAGCTGCGAAAAAATAAGGTGTTTCTTAATTATCTTCCGCATGTGTTAATTCAACAACATTCGATTTATATCGAAAATCAATTATTGAGAAACATAATATCATAATTTTCTATAAGTAATAAAATGTCACAAAGAGATCTCCCTGGTAAGGGGGAACTATTCCCATATTATAAACTACTAGTGATGGTGTTTTGAATAACTCAATCATCCCAGATATTAATATGGACCAAGGAGTCTCGGTGAGTCCGTCCCATTTTGTAGGAAAAACCAGTATCAACAATGTATCGATTGATAAAGAAGCATTTAGTGGAAAAGATAAGATTATTACGAATAAAAATGAAATACTTCTTCTATTTATCAGAGTAAAGGTCCTTATCGCTCGTTAAGATATGAAATATCCGATACTGGTTCATCATTGGTATACATAGACTCGAAAGACGTTAATTCTAAGAGCCTATCACAACTTCTAAATCCGAAAATTAATCTACAGAAATATTTCAAATGTTTCAGATAATGTTATCAATATAAAAAAATCCGGAGTTAAAAGGGTCGTTGTTGAACTGAGAACGTATTTAACTGCAAATTCTTCCCTTTCGTCCGATTTTCTCCCAAAAAATGATCTTGAAGCTTATATACCTTCGTTTATTGTACGATAGATTGGTATTATAAAAGCAATCGATCTGGATATTTTGGATGACGAAATAAAGGAGACCATTTCCCCAGTGAGGAGTGAAATATTCACTCACACTGAAGTGCGTAGAATGAACAAAAAAATTATAAAGGATGATACATTAATTAGTTTTGTCCCAACTTCATGGGTCATGCTAACATTCAGAGGTCAAGCGCTGCCTAAACAAGTAGGCTTGTTTTGTTGCATACGAGACGTCTCAGCATTCGTTTAAAACCCCATATTATGTAGAAGATGTCTCCGTTACGGGTATTGAGATGAAATTTCTAAAAGCGGAATGAGATGTAAAATGTGTCAAATTCGGCCAAGATCATGAGTCGAGTAAATGTACTTGAACTGAAATTATTTGTCAGGGAAGCCATCAGTCAGATGATATAAAAACGTGTCCTGTTTACGAAACACAGAGAAAATTAATAAAAAAGATGGCAGAAGAAAACATTTCTTTCAAAGAAGCATCATCCAAGATAGAAAACAGTTTTGCAAACATGACTGCTTCCAACTTGATCGGCGGTTATCAATCTCCTATTCTACATCAAAATTTTCAAGCTTTTAATAAGAAAAAAATTCATAATATCGTTTCTGAAAATCAACTGAAAACCCAAAAAAAACGCAATGAAATAATTGAAATCCCGAGGTCTCCATCAAGAAATGGCGTTTGCCTTTTGATTCGATCTTAAAGTGAGCCATCTATTTCGGGAGGCACTCTCTCCCGGCAAGTTTCCTGATCTCCTGAATTGATATTTACTATTGTCAACAAGTGTCTTATCGAACTCAACTCTTCGAGTACGATTCCATATTTATCGTTTAATGAGAACAACAATAATTCTAATACAAATAACAATAATTCAGTCCACAATGGCGAGTCTACGAGTAATTCAATGGAACTGTAGGTCAATACTTTCCAATAAAGATTCTCTAGAACTTCATCTGGAATAAAATAACATAGATATAGGAATATTTAGTGAAACTTGGCTGAATCCTTTCAATAAACTAACTTTTCAAAAATATAATATTTCCTGTCAGGGTAGAAGGCAGGGTCGAGGAGGTGGAGTCCCATTCTCCTGGAAAAATCAATTGCTTTTTTCGAAATACACCCTAGTCAGATTTCGGACAACGATGAAATTAGTGGGGTAAACCTAATCCTTTCCAAAAATGAAGGTATCGAAATATATTCCTTTCCAAATTTTTTCTTGCAGGGGATTTTAACTCACACCACTCTTCCTGGATCTCGGTGTCTGACTCTCCATCAGGCACAGAACTCGTTAAGACACTAAAAAAGAAAAAACCTTTTCATTCTGAATGTTGGTTCGGCAACAAGAATTCCGTCACCAAACAATGCCAAGTCGGTTATAGATTTATCTATTTGTTCAGTTTCACTATTCCTCTTCATAGAAAACTGGTTTGTGGATGAATTTCCTCTAAGTTCAGATATTTATAAGATTCAACCTGAACAAGGGTAACACTGACATAACAACTCAACAACCTTCCCGAATATTCAACACTAGTAAGGCTGATTGGCCTTCTTTTTCTACTAAAATACTCTAAGATATTTCTAGTTTTGAATGTGAGGAGACCAACAACTATCAAAAGTTCTCAGAAATTCTAATTAACGCTTGCAACGCTAGCATACCAGTAAATAAATCCAACTCTAACACAGAAAGCAAACCTTGGAGGAATAAATAGTGCAATAAAGCTGTGAAAATTAAAATGTTGGTCTTCAAAAATTATCTCAGAACATCGAACGTGACCAATTTTATCGAATATTGAAAGCAAGATATAGCACGTCGTATAATAAAACTAAGCAAACCAAAATCATGGAAACAATTTTGCAGCGATCTCAATAAAGGCAGTACTATCTCATCGGTCTGGAAGAATATAAAAAAAATTAAAAATATCCCTACAGCAGTTAGTCACCCTGTAATTGGAGGTCAATGGTCTGAAGAATTCTCAGACATACTTTGCCCTCCTGGTACATTCCGCCCAGAAAAAGCTATCACCTTTTCGACGAATCATTGACTTCATACCCTTTCTGAATTTCACCAACTCGAAAGAGCTATAAAATCAAATTCGAACACTTCACCAAGTTGCGACAATGTGCAATACATGATGCTATCGAAGTTACCCGAGGAAGCAAAAAGAAGTGTTATCAGATATATTCAATCGGATTTGGTCTTCAGGTATTATACGTCCAGACTGGAAAAAATACATTGTCGTCCCTATATTCAAACCCGGAAAAAATCCTGATGAAGTAGATTCATACAGACCAACATCGTTGAGCTCCTGCATTTTCAAAACTTTCGTAAGAATCATCAAATTCAGACTCGGGTGGTGGTTAGAACATCACAAAAAATTTCCCGAATCTCAGTTCGGATTTTGCAGAGGTTATTCAACTTACGATAGTATAAACCACCTTGTTACGGACATACACTTATCTCCCACGAAGAATAATTTAATTAGAGCTTTAGTCGCGGACATAAAAGGAGCGTACGATAATTACAATTTAGATGTTTTTCTAACAGAAATGCAAAGAGTTGGACTATCCTCCAAATTTTCCACTCTCATCACAAATTTATGTTCTAATCGAGAAACTGTCAGTATCGGGATATACTAGTCTGGGTATACCCCAAGGAGGAATTTTTTCACCTCTACTTTTCATTATTTCTCATCATAGATTAGAAAAACCATCTCCAGTCTACATGTCAAAGTCCTTCAATTCGCCGACGATATATGCCTTTTCTCTTCAGGCAGATCTATCGACAAAATTCAATAACCCTAGAGAAGTCGACACAATTACTTTCTCAATTCGTTTCTGGAAGGGGGCATGACCTTTCCCTAGAACAGTCGATTGTATGTACTTTTACAAGAAAGAGGAATCTTTTCCCGGATCATGTCCACCTTGCAGAATCAAATTTTCCACATGAAGATTGTGTGCGTCTTTTGGGAATAGTATAGGATCGAAAATTATCTGAGAAAAATCATATATCTGTCGTTTTGAAAAAAACTGAAGAAGGAATTCAACTACTCCGATACATCTGTCGCAATAGATGGGGGGGCTGACCAATCTATCGCGCTCTCATTTGATTGATCATTCGATCCATAATCGATTATGGATCTATACTTTACGGTGTAGTCCGAATACACAAATGACAAAATTGGATACTCTACAACATAAGGCAATCAAACTTTGTATCGGTTTGGTCAAAAGCACTCCGAATGAAGTAGTTCTGTCGGAAGCAGTGGAACTTCCACTGTCTCTCCGCAGGAGATATTTGGGATGCACAACATCGATAAAGGGTATAACTTTCTTCAAGTATATCTTGAAATCTTTCAAAGAACTATTCCTTCTATCTCTCACCCATAAATATTGAATATCGGAAAAAGACATAATAATGACTCTGTCTTATAAAGATCCAATAGTAAGATCTGATAAACTTCCAGTTCATATTTTGAATCTGAAGGATCTAAAAAGAGGATTGAATATGTATATGTTCGACAATATGAGAAAAGGCTATCTACTTGTATTACTTTTCAGGAAATCATAAATTCTAATTTCAGTTATCATCACCAAATGTCTACTGATGCTTCAAAATGACTTGACAACACATCCTGCACTATTTATGATCTAGAATCAACTGTCAAATACCGCCTTAATGGCAACTGCACTATCTTCTCAGAAGAGTTTTTTGCGATTTGGAAGGCTTTATACTATGTTTATCTTCGTTCGAACGATTCAAATCGAGAAATATTTTGATACTCTTTGACAGTCAAAGCAGTCTTCTGAGCATTAGTCACCTCAAATTAGAAACGAAGCTGAATTTAATTCACTGTGGTATCCTCGAATCACTCGAATATTCAAGAAACTTGCGACTTGAATTCTCTTTCATGTGGACAAAGGCTTACCTTGGTATACCCGATAACGAAAGTCTTGATTATCTGGCGAAAGAAGCCTGAGAAATAGACGAAATAGATTCTTCTTCTTGCATGTATTCTGACATTGTTCCCCTTCTTCTAAAAAATATAAAGGTTAAATGGATTAACAATTTTCGAAAGAGTTCGAAGGCTTGTTTTAACAAATCCATTCACGCAGAGCCCATTACTGAACTTTGGTTCGATTACTGAACTTTGGTTCATTCGAAAATGTTCACTTCCTATACCAAAAAGGAAGACACTCCTCGGATCGTTAGACCATCCTTAATATTATTTTAAAACTCAAATATACATTACTTATCTAGAAAGACGACCCTCTCTTTCATAGATAATTTGTGTGGGAAAAAGTGTGTGAAAGTTTTGAGTTGGGTAAGACTTCATTCGAACAATGTCTCGACTAAGGAGCGGTCACGCTCTTCGTTGCTCCTCGCGGAAAACAAGACCGGGAGGAACAGGGGCGTATTACCTCCATATGACCAGAAAGGAAGCGAGATCACTCTCCAGGCCATCAGATTAAAGTCGGAGTTAGAAAGAGAAATCATGTTACTCCTTCAATGTGAAATCCAGGCTCATATAAGGAAGAAGCCAAAAAGCTGGACAGATCAAAGAGGAAGGTGAAAATACTTCATCAAAAACTGAGGAGAAATTTTCCTTGTTTCGATCATCTAAAGGAATGGAAAAGACATTTCGAGAAACGTTCCCATTCAACACTTAATATCATTTGAAAAACTCAAATCTACATTACTTATCTAGAAATATATAAATTCATTAAAAACTTCGACCAAATTTTTACACTAAAGGAGATTGTTACGAATATAAGACCATCGTCCTTTTATCATTAAAAACTTCGAATTACCTCCAAATTAAAACCTTATTTCCAAACTTTTCTCAATCGTTAATCATTGTGGACCTTACAATTTGTTTTATGGCTGTCGTAATTCCCTATGTTTTTTCCTTATATGTTAACCAACTTTCGCGGTCTTACCTGTTTGTGTATGAAGAATAAAAATCGCTTTGGCAAGCCCCTTAGCCTATGTATCACGTCTTTCCTCTTGAATTCTTCTAAATTGTCTCAATAGGATCAGTCTAGGTACAAAGGCCATAGAGAATTCCTTCTATATATCCCTATAAATACATAATAACATGCTGGCTAATGTTCTCAAAACGTGCCAATAAAAAAGCTCTTTATCTACCTATACTTTTGGTGGAATGGTATGAGGATGAATTTTTTTATAAACCCTCATTGATCTGGTCATCGTAAATAACGAAACCCTGAATACTCAGAAGTACGTTATATGAATTTCAGAAGAACATATTTGCGGCAAGCATTCCTTTATGCTTGATAACACCAGATTTCGCCAAGCGCATCTCTTTAGGATCTGCCTTCAAGACCACGAAATCACTCACACACGAATAAAGTGGCCTACATTACGTCCAGACCTCAGTCACTTCTAGCTAGTATTGGATATTCTCAGCAGAAGATTTAGAAGCCATCAAACCAGCTATCTACCGTGAATGTTGAACGGATTCTGAGTATAAATCGTAGATGTGATGCAGTAACGATGCCGGGAGTAGAAATATATATGGGTTCTTAGAAATATTGATTTTTTCATAAGTTTTGTATGTTTCAATATATTTTTTATTTCAATATCTTAAGATTCGATATAAAAATCATCTGAGTCAAAATTTCCTTAGAAAATGACATTCATTCCTTATTCTAATACATTAAGAATTAGTTCATTATGATAGTATTTTGTTTAGTGATGACGATGTATATTTCGTAAGTATGGTTTCGAAAATAAACGAATCTTCTGCTAATATAGTTGCGAATATCAATTAATTTTCCCAATCAATGGTTCCTCATTGTTAGAGACTGGATTTTTTGTAATCAAGTGCCAGGCCTCATTTCTACGGTAGATCATTGAATGGCGAAGAAATTTCACAATTCCTCACAGAAGATTTTTTCATATTGATTGAGCATGTTCCGAATGCCATATGGAAAGAGATGTGGATGCAATTCGACGGAGAGCTCTCACATGGCTTCCTTGATGTTCGTCGAAACCAATAGAACACTTGGTGTCTGGATAAATTAATATGTGGGGGTGGTATAACTCAATGATCGTCAAGGTATCCAGATTTAACATCTTCGTATTTTCATTTCATATATGGAGCAGTTAAAACAGAAAAAGTAACCGTGAATGGATAATGCAAAAAATTGGATATTGATTGAATGAAAATGTTCGAAATGAACGAAGGGTAACTTCAAAAACGAAAAATTATAATATTTGATCACTTCGAACGCAAAACTGTTGACATTCTCCACCTTGATTTGTCATTTTTAGAATTTTAAATTAACATTTATGGTTGTTATATTTAGGCACTTTTTGCACATTTTATAAGCTTGTTATTAATATTGTAGGTATGTAAAAGGAAACTCCATATATTTTTGTATATATTAAAAATATGTATGGGAAAACAAATAAAAATAAATTTCAATACGTAATAGAAATATCTTTTCGATGTAGTCGAATTGAATACAACGCAGCGGCTATATGAACTGTTTGATTTTCACAACGAAATATATGATAATAGAAATTCCAGATGCATTCTATGAAATTATTTCGAATAATCTCAATAACCCCAAGAGAAATTTTGTGAATCGAATAGAAAAGTGCATCGTATAAGACTTTGTAACGGATTAGCCAATTTTGATGTTTTAATACGGCAGCTATGTGATATATTGTAGATGGAGAAAAATGAGCCTCTTTCGAATTTGCTTTTTGAGGAAAACTCGTTGGTGAAAACAGATTTCTGCTATCTTTCCTAGTTTTTGAGTTATTACGGAGTTCTGAAATTTATTACTAGAATCCAGTTCGAGAAATGGTTTTGCTATTCGGTTTTATAGTTATGAAGCAAATATATACTTTTCAAATATGAATTATAAGTGATTTTAGTATCAATGGAAAGGACTTTTCTTTCATTCTAAATATGTATCAGGTGCGTCATCAGTTTTTTCAAAATCAGCCTCTTTCACTAAAGAATCGGAAATCCATATGCATCTTCTCGGAATATCCCAGATATTCACAATTCTATGGTATAAGAATTTTGTCCTAGTCCGTAAATATCCAATTAATTCATTTCTGTGTTAATAACAGTAGATTTCACCTTCAGAACGAAGAGTTTACTTCTATTATGGAACAATCTTATTGATGTGGATTCATTCAATTCTGTGTTCGAAACAATTGCAATATTCATTCAATAGCATTGATTATGCGATAACAATTATTTATGTGGTAAGATAATGTTGCTTTTCCCTATCTGCTTCGAAAATTAGTTCTTTTAACTTAATCGTTTTGGCTCCTCAATTCCAAAATTACGAAGAGTATGAAATGTTGGAACGCTATACAGAGGAATGGTATGATTCGGATGCTGCAGAAGAATCTTATTTCAATAGTTTTCCTGAGAGAAGATAGACACATAGGTCTATTTTCAGGGCACTGAAGAAGGTATATGAAATTGAAGTTAGCGAAGATGCTATCGTCGACGGTTTACGAGCAGTTGCAGCCCAATCTGAAATTTCTAGCCGTTAGATGGAAAGTGAAACTGGCATTTCGAAGTCAAGGGCACTCATTATTTTCAAGGACAATTATTCATTTCAAACCCTACAAGATGAGAAAATTAGAATTGTCCCAGCCTGGTGAATTTCATTCACTGGTACATTTACAGAAGAAAATCCAGAATATTATGGACGCGTTATATGGAACGATGAAGTTGGCATTGCAAGTTACGGAATTTTCGATAGGCATAGACAGCACTGTTGGTCGAAAGTTGAATGTGTAACTCCAGGGGAGATATGGTTTCAATGTGTGGCATTGGCATACACTAATTTGGACGTCTACCTCAGTGACGAAATTCGCCATCGTATTATAGATGAAAATATAGTGGAAGGATATTTAGATAAATTGCCATTACACCAAAGAGGAAATATCTATTTTAGGCATGACGGTGTAGCACCACACCAGACACGATCCGTATTATAACTGTGTACTGGAATTTTCGTGATCACTGGATAGGCACTAGGGGTTCTTTGAAATGACTCCCATAGATTTCTTTGTCTAGGGGAATGTTGAGAGTTCATTGACTATGAAAAAAATTGATAATATAGATGAGCTAGAGCAAAGTTGATATAAATAAGAATACTATAAAACCATTTTGAAAATAAGTTGAGAGCTATCCATTGGGAAATTTTAATAGATATCAACGCTGAAAAAAGATATGATAACTTCCATAAAGTCTTTCATGCTTGCTCTATCAAATCATTTCCGAGAAAGAGAATCAAAAAGAATATTAACTGCAGGAAGGTGAACAATGTAGGAGTTGCAACTAAATCACTGAAAAAAGCGGTAAATGCAGCACAGACTATATACCGGTTGCGTAAGGATACTGCTTCTGGCTAGATTTTGAGCTCAGAAAAAGTCACCTTTGGCAAAGCTACTCCGAAAAAAAAAACGCAAATTCCCAATAAATAGCATCTGCGTCAGATGAATCTAGATCTTTTTTGAAAATTGTGAATAAGAAACCTGTTAAGGGCAAGGCAACTAATGTTACTGAAAATACGATCTCTGTAATCTCATCTGTTGCTCAAAAATACCTCTCAATGTAATTCGTCTGAGAAAAAATCAATTGATATGACAGAAAAACAGAGGGAGATCACATCTCTCGCCTCCTCCATGATTACGTGTCCAACTTACAGAATGGAACTAGCTAATATAGTAAAAAATCTGAAAACCAAACACACTTCAGACATTTACGGTTCAAATACTATACTACTGAAGAGAGTGTTTAAAATTTTATCGGAGATACTTTGCAAAATCTTCAATCAGTGCTTGGAACAAGAAATTTCCCAGGAGCTCAAAACTACCGTTTCCATACTTCCTCAAATCTCGAAAATTTTTGAAGAATTACTTGAAAGAAGAATTGTTAGCTTTTTTGAAAGTAACAACATAATAGGAAGATCACAACATAGCTTCAGAAAAAAGATATCAACTTCAACAGCCCGCCCTACTTCAACTAGTGGAAGCAGAACCAGTCGCTTTCGATTCATACGATTATGCTGAACATTAGCTCTTGATCTGAATAAAGTAATCGATTGCATTCTCAGGATGTTTCTACTAGAGAAAATTGATAAGTATGGTATAAATGGCAGAGCTCTGGGAAGTTTTAGGTTTCATCTTCATGATAGAACACAAATTGTATCATGGAATGTAAATGTTTCAAGGGACAAAGAAATCATACATGGAGTTCTGCAGGGCTCAATTTTGGGACCCATGCTATTTTCCATATATATTAATCACTTGCCATTGAACTTAATATGCCGAGAAACATGTCTATATGCCGAAGATACAAACCCATTGAATATGGCTCCAAAAGACACTGAGCTAGACTATAAGGTGGCCGAGGCCTTAGACGCAGCAGAGGAGTGGTTTTCGGGGAATGGACTGAGGCTGAACCGAGAAAAAATACAAAGAATCAAGTTTTGAGTGAATGGTACAGGGAGAGTACCACTAATCTGTTAGGCATTGTTATCGACGATGATCTTACCTCGAAAAGCTGTATAGATTTCATATCGAAAAGGTTGCCTACAGCTTTGTTTTCCATCAGCCGAGTAAAGGAAATAACCAATCAGGATATCTGTAGATTGGCCTACTTCACAAATTTCCATACTATAGCTTCTTATGTGATTGATTTAAATCTCAAAAGGTACTCACCATTGTGTCTGTTTATATACTTACCGACCTCAAATACGTTCACAGTAAGAATAGCAATAATGAGTTCCATCTCAATTCTGACTTTCATCCATATAATACAAGGCTAAAAATCAAATATCCTTGCCACACCATCGTATTGAGAGAACTCTTATCTTATCTTATCTTACCATGGAATGAAGTTCTACAATAAACTTCCAGACAGACTGAAAAGCTTGCCAGAAATTGGATTTAGTTACCAGTGAGATTAGAAAATTCCTACTGAACAATCCTCTTTACACATCAGAAGAGTTTTGAATGTCTTATAATTGATCGATGAAGCCTGAACTACGTGATAGTTGATATTCATAATAAATAATAAAATGAAACAAGTTACCATGTTCTAACTATCACTTATTAATTATCAGTTTGCCTGGTAGTAAAAAAGTTCATATTGCATTCAAACCAGTTAGCAAATTGTCTGGCCTGCTTTTCAACACAAAAGATAAAACCGATAAATTCGAAAAATCGGGAGTATACAAACTAACATGTTCTGGGTGCAATTCTTTTTATATAGGTTAAACAGGACGCTTTTTCAAGGCTAGATACAAAGAACAATTCCGGTCATTCCTACATCTGAAACATGATTCAGCTTCAGCTGCACATTGTCTGAATAAATGTCATCATTTTCCAGAACTTCAACATCTAAAAATTGTTCATTCCTGTGATAGATCTTATAAACTCAATTTCTTTGAATCGAGGGAAATATTCAAGGCATCTAGGGTAGAAAGGGTTAAGCTCCTTAACGACCAGGTAGGCTCAATTACCTACCAGTCACCATTATTCAAGTTACTGTGAACTCTACTAGTATTTTATTGAAGGTAATTCCTGTATTGTACATGAGTATTCAGGTTTCATTAGCTTGTTGTTGATAATGGACGAAACCGGTCCAACCAATGTAAAATTTTGTCATTCTTTACATCAATAAATTAGAGATAGTTTAAACATAGTAACTTGTTTTATTTCATTATTCATTAGTTTTAAATGTCTCTATTTTAATATTATTGTTTGTAACATATTCACTGTAAAGATATGTCTTTGTGAAATTTTTGAGTAGATATCACTATATGTATAGTTTATTTCCGATCATATTTGAGAGGATTTTTTTCATTTTGTTGACATGCCATGTAATTATATTTTATGGTAAATTTAAAATAAAAAAAATTAGAAAAAAAATTCGGGATTGGTTGGAGAATGTCAGCAATTAATATAGTAAACGCATGTGTTGCCAGGCATTGCATCGTTTGTATTTTAAATGATGTAAATGCTTTCGAATTCATGATATGATCTGTTTATTGACACAATTCATTGTGTATATAAATAATGCCTTTTGTCAAATTGTATTTTCTTTCAAGTCCAAAATTAAATATTTTAACAAATCATTCCAAGTAGTGAACACAGAATTGAATGAATGGGATCTTTGACGGACACAGAGGAACGTTTTCAACCATAAAATTGTAAATATCCGCTATGTTTCAGCTGGATAGATATATATTTCCGATATTTTTCTGAAATAGGCAGCAGTTGAAAGAATTGACATACCATGTGTTGGAATATCTTTCTGCAGTCTACTCGAAAAATTGCCTACAGAATGTGAGAATAATCTTTTCCTAACTTCAATAGGATATGAGATATCAACACAGTTCGAAATCCTGAGAGGGCCAGAATTCCGGAATAATTGAAAAACTAAAGAAATGGCTAAAATCCGTTTTCATTAATGAGTTTTTCTCTAAAATCTGGATCGAGAGAGAGAGCGATCATTTTTCTCTATATACAAAATTTCACATAGCTGCCGTACTAAAACATCGAATTTGGTCCACCCTGTATATTTTTCATATTGAGTGTAACTAACTTTCTTCTGAGATATTGCTCCTTGTTAGACCATGTTTTACAATTTTAGTGCAGAATTTAATAGGATTCTATGTGAAAATTCAAGCATAAAATACAAAAATCATATTTTACTCTGAATTGATCAAAAATAAATATGGCGATATTTTTTTTGACAGTCTTTGAAGCCAGCTCGGTGGTGTAGAAGATATGATGCTCGTTCCCTGCACAGAGTTGTCTGGGTTCAATCCCCACAAAGTCAGTGCGATTTTTCAGATTCTGGAAATCGCTTGAGTGTCTATTTTTCGCAGGAGATGTAAAGCCGTCGGTCCTATCTAACAGAGATGTGTAGGACATTAAAGATCCCTTCCCTCGACACGAGAGGGTTCGGCAAAATTCCAGGGTTAGTGAGTTGACAGAATTCCCCTTGTCTAACAGAGATGTGTTGGACAGTAAGGATCGCTTCCCTCAACACGAGAGAGTTAAAAAATAAGAGTTTTTGGAAATGACTTTCATTTGCAATCATTGAAAAGAGAATGTTGGATTTGTAATAAGAAGCATAGTGAGGTTTGAAACTAAATAAAATTCAATATTCGCTACAACACCATGTATAGTAGTATTATCTTTAACTAAATGGTGGATGATATGTTTATGAAAATAGTTCAGTTGTAAATTTGGGATTCTGAGACGATTGAAGTACATACAGGGATGTTCGAAATGAAAGTCATAGTTTGACGTAATGACCAATAATTCCAAATATCCTGATTGAAAACACATATCCTCGAAATGAGTCTCTTTAATGGAACACCCTGTATATTTGAGAATAAATTTAAGGTATGCAGGAAATGATCGTGTATTTTTTTCCATGTATACCGTTCAACAGAATTAAAAGTATGGACCAACTTCTCACTAACTGGATACCTTTTATGGCGGCACATTTGAGGAACCTAGTATATATTGATGCGCTATAGAGCGATCTAATGACCAGATATAGCAGAGATTGTTCCATATATGCTTTTTACTTTTTAAAATAAAATATTTATTTGACTTTCCTGCCAGTAGCATGCAAAAATGTATGGATCAAGAGAAATATCTGAGATGGTTTATTCGTCTAAATAAACATGTAGTTAGGCCAAACTGTGACATTCTCTGTTCAAATGAATAAATAAAACCGCAATAGCTATAACTGTACACATAATCCTTCAAGGTTTGAAAACTCCGAACCTATAGTCGAAAAAGTTAATGATATTAATTTCTTCTATATTCGAGAAAGCTCCGTATTTGAGACCAACTGAAGGTAGCGATTATTCTTTCTGAATAACAGTATATCAACATTGTTTCATTTTAGATATTCCGATATAATTTTCCATCCAAAAATGAATAAATATCTAGAGTAACAAAAATACGAAATGGATATTTCAATTTGACTTGTAAATGAGGTTTCGTCGTATTGGCCCAAGAATCAATATATGCTCTGGGTTACATGCAATTTCGGTAACTGGGACGTAGCGCCGAATTTTGTGATAGATAAAAATTTATTAGTTCTCGTGAAACTTGACAATGCGAGATTTATGAGCTAGAATGACGTCTGTATGTCTTCGACTTTGACTGAAACCAATTTGTCACGAACGTCTTGAAGAATGAGATATGTGATTATGTGGGATGATTCGGAAATAATTCGAATCAGAATGGTTACAGGAAAATTTAGTTTTAGTTAAATTGTTATAGGAATGGATTCCATTTATGTTATCAATTTTTTGCGGAACTAGTTGGAGAAAACTATTACTATATAATATTTTTCAAAAGAAGCAGATTTCAGTTTACCTTTCTATGTCCCTTCTATGAAAATTATGTAATTCTTCCTAATTCAATTTAAAAATTGGTTACATTGCAATATTTCGGCGTGCGTGCTGTTACTAAAGTGCAGATACTTGTACTGTTATCCAGATTCTGCATATCCTTCTTGTAACAGGGTATGTGACAGCGGGACGGGATATGCCCTCGATGACCTCATTTGTTTTGGCAAGTAGCATGGAGAAGAAGTCTCAAAAACTTGGAACAGACTTGTGTTACCACACTGACGAAAACTATTACAAAAACATTAGGCAACCTCACTTGCTATAAAGTTTTCCGAATTATAAAACTGTTCCAAAACTGCAAGTAGAAATTACAGGTGCTTGGATAAGTTTGGATAACCTCACCCAACGGTTAGATTTCAGGTGCATACATCCATTTTCGGATTCAATGTTAATGTTACAACTAAGAAGAAAAGCGTGATACACAGCTTTTTTTCTGAGTACAGTGCAGCTTTCACCTGTGGTAACTGAACCAACGCGAAAATAAATCGAGTTTTCCAACAAAATGAATGGAGGTGTGCATCCAATGGACTAAAAGGTAGGAAAGTATGCAAACAGACAGACGAGACAATAGCCTTTTACCGTCTTCTACAACATGCTCGCCATAGAAGGTTTGAATACTCTTCAGCTGTTGTCACACGAGAATCATCAATTTTACGAAAATATAGTTCACAAGCGAAAGCTCTCTCTGAAAGAACTCCTCGAGGTGTTACTTGTCGCATGTATAGAGCGCAGATCCCAAAATTCACTCGTAAATCGGGGAACTTTGAAAGAAATAATTAATTTTGTTGACAGATATCTCAAATATAATCTGTTCAATTCACAAGTGAGTATATGAAGCTCACCTTAGGTGTACTAAGTGAAGTTGTCGCTCAAGCATTCTTAGTTTGAAAATAAATAAAAAATAACAAAATAATCACCTTGAAATTATTTCTAGGCAGTGTACTTGAAGAAGTCTTTATTTCATATTTAGCTACTCTATAGTTTCTGATGAAAAACTGAAATGCAGACTCAGTCATGAGAATTTGACCCCATCTTCTGAATGACTGCCTTAAATGTGCCTGTATGCTAAGTTTCCTAACAAATCAATTGAAAAAGAAGAATAATTAACCCATAAAGACCTGGTGTTACTATATGGTAACGACAAACGTAGCTTCCATTCGTTTTTTTTAGTTGAAAATATGATCAATAAACGGTAGATGTCGCTATATATGCGTTCTAAAAGGACGTTTCAAAGCGGTTATCAGTTCAATTTGCAAGTTGCAGGTATATTCTTGTTTATGTGGGACGTTGTTTGAGTATCTGTTAGTGATCGGTTCGAAAATGGAGAATATACGATTTGAGTAAGTAATTCTTCTTGATTTTACGAATATGAGGAATATTTTTCTTTCTAATGTTGTCCATACGTGAGAATTATTTCAAATTCTTTTCGTTATTCGTTTTGAACTTTAGCGTTACCAACTGGTAATGCTAGGCTCTTACACTATCAAAATTAGTTCACCGAGGATATTTACGAATTTTTATTTCAGACGAGGTTTGATATTCCAAGCTGATTTAGAATTGGCCTATTCAGAGGATGTCTATTCAATTTTTATAGAAACACCAGAAGCTGATGTTCTTACAGACGAAGACTCCGGTGATGAGGAAGCAGGGGGTATGATTGAGAATCTTTCTGGCCGGCAATTACGAGAAAGAGCGTAGGTGAAATTTGCAAATCACGTAAGTGATATTGAGGAAACTGATGATGGAGAAATTGATGCTGAAATTGTTGCTCCAAGCGTCGATGTTCCTGCATCGACAAGATCTACGAAATGTAAGAAAAATTATAGTTGGTTTGAAGACGATTTATAAACGAAAAATCTACAGTTTCCTGATCCCGGTTTTCAAGAATATAGGACTAACCTATTCAAATTTTCGAATTATTCTTCTATGATGAAATGATAAATTTCTTGATTGAAGAAACATCCCAAAATGCCCCCTTTTACCACCCCAAAATTTCTTAGGAAGAAAAGAAATGTTTCCTCGCCATACTTCTAGTCAGCGGCTACCCAAAACTTCCAGGAAAAATGTATTTCTGGGATTCACAGGAAGACATGAACATACAACGGTCGCAAGAGCGAAGCAACGAGATAGATTCATTCAAATTATGCGCTTTGTACACTGTGCGGATTATTCAAAACCTGATCCCGATGATAGAATTTGGAAACTCAGACCATATGTAGATGCTCTCTAATCTAAATTCTTACAGCATTACCAACCAGAACAGCATATGAGTTATGACGAGAGTATGATAAAATATTTTGGTCGGCGCCCTGCAAGCAATTCATTCGTTTCGGATACAAAATGTGGGATCTCAACACAGCATCAGGGTATCTAGTCAACTGTGTACTGTACCAGGGTAAAAATAGTCGCAGGTCATTATCATACGACAATGAGTTCAGGAAAGCTGCAGCACCATTTATGTCAATGTTGGACGATTTGGGAGGTGTGAAAGAAAGGAGCTATAAGCTCTATTTTGATAATTAGTTTACTGGTCTCAATCTTCTTCAACACTTAAAAGAAAGAGGTTATCAAGGCACGGGCACTGTTCGCGATAATTGCATTCCAAAGGACTGCCACATAACTACCGAAAAAACATTGTCGAAAAACGAAAGGGGCACATATGAAGGAGATATCGAATCTCATGGTTGTACGCTGGGTAGACAACAATGTTGTAACAGTTGACTCGACATGTCATGGCATTTCCCCCTTATCGAACGTAAAACGTTATAGTGCTTCACAAAAGAAAATTGTAATGGTTCCACGTCCATGTGTCATAGGCGAATATTATTTGCATATGGGAGGCACATACCTCATGTATGAAACTTTATAGAGATACAGAATGAGTATTAGCAGTAAAAAATGGTGGTGGCCAATTTTTACATTGTTACATGGTTCATTGACGTCACGGTAATAAATGCCTAGTACCAAAACTGGGGGTTAGGCCGAAAATATCGAAGTCAAGTGTTCCACTGCATAGAATATCAGATGACGATCGATATGATGGAGCCAACCACTTGATAATTGAGACCCCGAACAAAAAGAGGAGAAGGTGTGCAAGGATGCTCACCATGTGTTCCAAATCAATGTAGGCATTTGTATTCCTTGTTTGTTGAATTTCTTAATCAGTATTTATTTTTTTATAAGAACGAAATATATTCGTTATTAGTTTGTCAAGTTTATGAAAATATTAAAATGTATACGTTGAAGCTTAGCGTTACCATATGGTAACGGCATTTTTCGCTGAAACTGACAGAAAAAATTGAAACATTTCAACGAATTATTGTTCTTTGAAACCAATGAGCCACATATTCAACCTCAAAATTCAAAAATTCTAAAAAAAAAAAACTTCGGCTTTAATGGGTTAAGGTACCGCCCAGACGATCGGATCTTACGTCATTTGATTTTCGTCTATGGGGATCTCTGAGACTTTTGAAGCGTATGAGATTCCACTAAACTTATTACTGAACATATAACGCACAAAATGTTACCATATATATATATATATATATATATATATATATATATATATATATATATATATATATATATATATATATATATATATATATATATATATATATATATATATATATATATATATATATATATACAAAATGGGAAAATGAATTTTAGCATTGATTAGATTATGAAGAGAGTGAATAATAATATATCTAATTTTTTAGTTTTATTATCTGAATGTGAATGTGGTTTTTGTGAAACCCTTGAAAAGAATTAAGTTTATACAGGGTGGGCCATAAAGATGTACGAATTTGAAAATACTATAGGAACCGAGCGGTGACGCGAAGGGGTGTGCGAAAGGTAGTACTGCGTAGCTTGGTTCTTGGCAATTTGTCACAATGGAAAGATTTACGGGTGGAGAACGTGCATTCTGTATAAAATTCTATTACAAAAAATAATTCATGTGTTATTGTTCTTCGTTTGTTTCGGACAAAGTACCAATTACATCGGTTAAATCATTGTCCAAGTGAAGGTTTAATACGTAAGAGGGTCAAATATTTCGAGGCTACAGGTTCAGCTCTAAATCAGAAGCCAAAAGGACGTCCGAGGTCAACAGGAATGGAACAAACTGTCAACCTAGTCAGCGATTCTGTACGTAACGATCCAGGCTTTTCAACACGTAGGTGATCTGCTGAACTTACAGTTTCATGAACATCATTACGACGCATTTGAAATGAAGATCTTGAATTACATACATACAAAATGAGATAAAATTAGTGCAAGATTTGAAGACGAATGATTTAATTTTACGTCGTGCTTTTGCCTCAAAAATGTCGGAGCGTTTTCGAACCCTAAGCAACATATTGTTCTCGGATGAAGCACATTTTCACTTATATGGGTTTGTTAATAAACAAATTTGCCGTAACTGGGCTGAGGAGAACCCAGAGTAAAAACATCAAACATTTAGTTTGGGCAGCAATGTCGTTCAATGGATTCATTGGACCTTATTTCTACGAAAACAACCGAGGACAAACAGTAACTGTGAATGCAGACTGTTACACTGCAATGTTGAGGGTTTTTTTTGAGCCTCAGCAGCTTCGTTTTGGAGGGTACAATAATGGTTTAAACAAGATGGCGCCAGGTGTTATACTTTTAATGAGACAATAACGGTTGTTAATCAGATGTTTCCTGGCAAAGTGATATCGCCCCATGGCCACCCAGAAGTCCGGACTTGAGTAGACTTGACCTTTTTCTGTGGGAATACTTGAAAAGTCGAGTATACGCCGGAAAACCAGCATCAATTCAACAATTGAAAGAGGCAATAATAGGTTCTCGTTCTTTCTGCCAGAGGGTTTTTAATAATTTAAGCTTCAGGTTGTTAGACTGATGTGTCTGCAGCAAGATTGATCATACCTTGATGATGTAATTTTTCAAAATGGAGCTTCCAATGTTTTAACTATTAAATGAATGATTTTTTCACTACCGTATTCATTTTAGTTTTTTTATTGAGTTTCAAATTCACAAAACTTAATGGCCTGTACAATCATCTGAAAAACCAGTTCTTGATACTTTATGAATACTTGATTTCTTATATTTGTCCAATCTGATAAGGATGCAAATTTGTTTTGATCTTCATGGAACAGAGAACTCATAATTATTATAAACAACCAATTTCTTGAAGAATCTATTCCATCCTCAAATCAAATAAGAAACGATACTGTTAATAGAAGGTTAATTGATACAGGGTTAATATTTGTTTAATTTAACAAATACAAGGTCTTCTAGTGGGTTCTCTCCTCTCTCCTCTTTTGAGCGAGATATTCATGACCAATTTTCAAAATGAATTTTTCTCTTCATGTACCATTTTAATTAAAACTGAAAATGATCATTCTTAGAAGAGATACATGAATGGTATATTTCAAATTTGGACAGGTACAGACAGACAATTAAATCTTCTCCTGAAATTCTTGAATTCATTTCATAATGCGATTCAGTTCACTAAAGAAATTGATAACGTGCTCAAAACACTCAATTTTTTGGATATTTAAATTACGAGAACAGATAGTTGCCTTGAATTTAACAATCCCGAAAATTATCGCTCACTGATACTTGAATGCATAATACTAGTTTCCATCTACATGGAATCAAAATGTCTGCGTTTAATACAAGTTTGCATTCATCACTCACGGTTCTCTGCTCACCAAAAAACTTTGATGACCCAATTGAATTTTGAAGATATTAGCGTCAAATATAAGGCACGGCAATAACATAATAGACAAAATGATAGCTCAAAGAGAACATAAATTATTAATCTCCTCGAGTTACCTCACCGTGAAAGAACGCGAAATAATAAAATATCGGAGAATTAATTATGCTTCACACATAAGTACCAAATTATGCCATATATTAAATCGAAAAAAAAATCAACACTATCTATGAGAAAAATCAATGTTTACTCTTGGTCAATAATAAAGATCGACTTGATTCACGAGTAGAAAGCGGTGTATAAAAATTATATTGCAATAATTAATATCCTGCTTTGCATATAGGTCAACCAGATCGTTCTATCTATATTAAAGTGAATGAACATTCATAACAAACTAATAACTGGTTGTTCCAAACATTGTATACACGTAAACCATTTCTTAGATTTCACAATAAGCCAAATTTAATATTCAGGTAACAAAAGCATAAGATTCGTAGAAATGTCAACAGTTCCCAAAAATTATAGACCAATATAACTAACGAGCTTTCCGTTTGTCCTCAATTCTCCCATCGGATTCTTAGCAGGCATTGTAATTTTTTTTTTAAGTGGAAGGAGGAGCGCGGCAATTCAGCCCACGTTTGCTCTTCATTGACATTATAGATCTGGACTATAATGGTCTAAAAGATAGACGTACACAACACCCATACCTCCGTACCTCAGCCGGACTTGAACCGGCAGCCGCATTTGTGTGAAGCTATTCGTTGCATCACTACTTGGTCTTAGTTTTTCAGATTGAGATAAAGCGCAAATCATATGTCAAACATTTTTTTATTCATAATATCCTGTGAAACTTAAGCCTAGTTTTTTTTAATTGCTTGGTAATTTAAAAAAAAATGTATCAAGTGATTAGCATGATCGGTTTTCAGGGACATGAAAAAATCATCATTCTTTGACTTCGAGCCAATGTATACAAAATTGTACTTCAAGCAGCAGAGGATCGTCGAGGGTGGCCGACGCCAACAAGTGATACGCGATAATTGTTTTTATGCGCTATTTCCTTGAACGTTGGAATGCTTCTCTTAGATTGCTGGAAACATTTTACAACATTCAGATCTAACATCATTGAGAACGTCAATAAAGGAAATGGAGAAAACGAGTAATTATGTTTTCATCATTATAAGTTCGACGAGTTCCTCTGTTTTCTCTTTAAAACTGGGACAGTCCGTTTGAAGAAGTGAAAACAATTCTGGAGAGTTGAAACGGAAGTTTTGGGGCGTGGAAAGATTATTGAACTAATTCTCAAAGTTTTGTCTTTATGCCTCGAACCAATATTTCCGAGATTCCCGAGTTTCCTTGAATTTTTATGTGGACTTGAAATGAACAATTTGGGCATTGTTTGAATAAATTCTGGGGATTCTCGCCCGAATGAACGGGATGGTGAAATTTCACGAATTCAAGAACTCAGTCGAATTGTGTTAGTTCCGGGAGGTAAGTTTTTCCGAACTTGTAATGCCGAGATATCGAAACTTATTGACTATTCAAGTTTCAGCAACTGAGAATATATTACACATATTTCAACATATCAGTATTTTCTTGGGAACTTGCGATGTATTGAGGAGCTCGAAAAAACAGATTTCGGTTTTCAAAACTCTGTCCCACAGAAAGGTTAGCCGAAGTATGTACCTACAATGCTCAAGGAATTGGCATTGGGAGATTGAGCAGGCTAGATTAGATTTACATGAAAAAAATTGTGCATATACAGGGTGTTACATACTAGTATGTCATTACTTTAGGTGGTATTTCTACGTGTACTTTTAAGAAAATAAGTTCATATAAATATAGGCCCGCAAAAGCTTGCGGGCCTATATTTGTGTGGAAATTTCCGGAAAAAATTGTTTTTTTCTTCAAAACTCCTGCAGTTTCTGAGATATCAAGCCTCAATTTGGATTGCAAGCTATCTTTTACAGCCTCCATCATAAACGTCCTCGATTTTAACTGAAATTCAACGAGGTGTTTTCTTTTTTGAGGCCATGTCTCCTTTTGCTCTTTCAAACTTTTTTGCAGTACGCCACTGATCAGCAAACAATCAATTTTCGTAATCTTCGTTCAATTTAGAAATTTTTTTGACACCTGAAATTTTTTCGTATCTCCAACCGTTTTCGAGTGAAATATTATTGAATTTGAATTATTTGAATTGTATATAATTCGTTAAATAAAAAGAATATATAGAAATACTCGTTAGGTATGCCGAAAATTGATAGCTCGTCTTCTGCGACTCAACTTATACTCATTCAATATCAAACTATAAAAGAACAATTAAAAACTAAATAAAATGCTGGAAGTGTCCTCCACCTGCAAGAATACAGGCATCCGTCCTTCTTCGCATATTATCACGTCTTTCGAAATATTCCTGGGGTATTTACAAGAGGTTATTATTCGATTATTAGTACCAGTTTCCCTCAAGTTTCTGTGGAAATTTGAAAAGGTTCACATGCAGGTAGTATTCGATTTGGAAAGTGCACCTGATATAATACTCTAGCTTCTGTTGTGTTTCAGCCAGGTCGTACATGTAATGGGTATCAGCCATTTCGGCGTTAGTAAAATTAGCCATTTTTTTCTTACAGCAATAACTTCAAAAGTCTCACAATTAATCGTTAATTTTATAAACAATTCGAACAGACACAGGTTCAACTTGAGCAACTGTCAAAATAAATGAAAAAATGGAAAATATAATCCTGCTAGTTATTTTATTAATTAGAAGAGCCATCAATTCAGCAAATGCATACAATCGCTTAACAATTTTTTGCTCGAGAACGGTCGGAGATACAAAAAAATTACAATCGTCAAAAAAGTTTCTAAATTGAACGAAAATGACGAAATTCGATTGAACGCAGATCAGGCTTAATGCAAAAAATTTTGATTGGGCAAAAAAGACATGGCTCCAGATAAGACAACTCCTTGTAGATTCTTGTTCTCATTTAGGAAGTGTTATGACGGAGAGTATGAAAAATAGCTTGCATTCCACATTTGAGCTGAATATCTCAAGAACTGCAGGAGTTTTGAAGAAAAAACTAATCTTTTTCGGAAATTCAACACCCTGTAGCTCCGTAACGAAGCTATTGCGGGCCTATTTTTATATGAACTCTTTTCCTTAAAATTACACGTAGATGTACCCACTCAAGTTGTGACATACTATTCTGTAACACCTTGTATAATACTCATTCGAGTTGATGTCCCATGAGGTTTCCACTGACATTAAAGTTGAGATATTTTGCTTCTCGGAAGGAATTACAAACCTACTATCAATCAGAGGACTTGTCTTTAATAATTTCTTTTCCTCATAGAGGTATGCTGATCAAGGATATTAGGACGTTTGCATTATTTATCTATTCTCTTATCTACTTATTTATCTATTCTTTTTCAGAATATATTCCTCAGATGCAAGAATTGCAACGTTCTGGAATACTTCTGCATGCGTTTTGAATTTGAATATTAGTCACTGAAGCTAAACAGTTTCTACAGATTTGTTTCAACAATGCAATATCATTATTATTGTGTCTATATCCGATCGATGACATTATCCTGGTAAAAAGATCTGAAAATATTAATTCTGGTGAATGGGGTGGCCATCTCACTGAGAGTTTTGAGATATTTCTGGTGTAGAGGCGCAATGTCATACTGAAAATATACTGCTGTTTTTCGAGCTGAGGAAATTCCATAGAATGAACTCTGGAATATGATCTCATTTATTACATCATAATGAAGTTCCGCAAGAATATTTTCACCAAAAACGACGTTCACCAAAACACGGTGGTTTATAAACGTGCGCCAAACATTGAAACTGAATCACCCATGATGTTCATTTACCAATGCGGAATTAAATCCGACCAGTAACTCTCATTCTTGCGATGAATTATCCATCAGTAGTCATCTCCACTTCGTCAGTCTATGTGGTGCACTGGTAGGATTCGGGATTTCCTCTTGAATTTTCCTGATAAATTCGACCAAATTCTAGGCGTCATTTATAATTTCCTGTCTATTGAAACTGAGATCTCCTCGTGTTATAATGATGAAATATATTTATTTTTGCGGATATGCTGATACCCAAGATTTTTGTATCGCACTGATTTAGGTTGCCTACATGAAATTGAAGTAATCACAAAGTTAGTTTAACCGAAAAACAAAGTCTCGAACAGATGCAGCGTGCAAAAACTGATGTTAGCCCATCACTGGCACCTATAATGCGGTGACACAACGAATTTAAAAGAAGAAGGATATCGCTTGGCGATGAGCCACATTGGCAGGCCCTGTTTGTCAATGGATGTTAATCACATCGAGCTAGTGCGACGATTGATACAAGAAGATCCAAGATGCTTCAACCAAGTGATTGAGAAAACTATTATCTTAGATTCGCTACAGTTACTTTAATTTCACATGAGCATCTCCATATGGAAAAATTTATAGTCCCTTACGTTGAATAATTTCCAAAATGGGGTGCTTATCAGAACTTCGCGAGAAATGTTAGACATATTGAATAATGATGGTCATCGTGCCCTGTCTGATATCGTACTAGGTGATGAAACACATATTTCATTTGTAGATGTTTCTGTCTAATGACCCAACTCCAACCTATGCGAAAAAGCAAAGATTTTCTTTCAGAGTACAGAATAAAAGAAAACAATAAGGCCTGAAAATCAACGTACTTAAACAGCCAATTGGAATCAGTCAGGATTCGAAGGATAATATATATACACGCCTAGTACACATGATGATTATGTACGAGAACATACATAAGTTGAAAGTCCCTCCTCATTATCATGTGTTCCTTGTCCCAAAAAACATTTTCGTGGTCACGACGGAGATAGATATCGGTGAGGCAATTCATCAATATTCTGGGAACATTACCGAAGATGACTAGCTTCAAGACTTTCAGTTGTGGAAGCTTCGGCTACACAAGTGCATTTATGTATAAGGGGATTACTACGACCTTAAAGTGACCAATTTTAACCAAACGCTGCGAGTATTCCTTGAATCTTAAAACATATAGCGTGGTTTTCGTAAAATTAATTGTTTCATAGAGTGTATAGAAGGAAAGAATTTTTAACGATCATATAAAAGTAAAAGAATACTGGAATAATTCTTCAAAATATTGCAATTGCTCGTTTTCGTGTGATTCATATCTCCTGATACTTTTCAGCTATATTATGAATTGCATGTACGCAGCAAACATGATATGGTTGTACAAATTTACAACATGGTTTTATAACTATAATTTGGTAAACATATGAGAATATATTTTGTAGTACTTTGAGAACTTAAATTTTTCTAACTGATAAAAGTCTTTTTAAAATAAGGGTACAAAATTAGCTATATTTTTAGACATGGTAAATTGAAAACATATTTTTTCGAATTTTTTTATCTTTTCTTTTGTTCCATATTGATGCAAACCTCATGTGAACCATCTGAATTGCCAGCTAATTACAAAAATTCACATGTGACTCAAATATTCAAAAAAGGAGCTTTTTATTTCTGTTTTTATATGGCATAATAGATCTTCAGTTTTTCTTGGTGCATTCAAAAAACTTTGATTCTAAGTATTCGTATGGAAAGAAATCCTAAAGGGTGAAGCGTCAAATTCGACCAATTAAAGACCTCAATTCTGCTGTAGTTAAAATAACTGATAAAATCATTGTAGCTAATACCATCATTCCTCTGAATCAACATGGCTTTCTATCATGAAGATCTATTTTTACCAAAATACTTGAATGTGTTGATTACTAGAGATTTTAGATTTCAAAATACCTTCGGATTTCATCTATCTTGACTATGACAAGGCATTCCACATGGTACCTTTCACTAAAATTCTTCATAAGCTGCAGCATTTTGGACTAAGTAGTTTTCAATTGATGCGAATTGAGTTTTTTCTTACGATATGTATTTCCTCTGTGAAAATTAGTGACATACTTTTTGCCAGAATTTCAAATTATTAGCGGGGTTCCCCAGGGATATATGTAAGGAACAATTATTTTTACTGATTAAAATGCTGAATTGCAATACATTAGATCCACAATATCGATGAATGTTGTCGATACGAAAATTTAGAACCATTAGCTAATCATTTTCTTCAAGGAGATCTTAACAAACATCATGATTGGTGCAAATAGATGCTTAAATCTCAACGTCAAAGAATGAGTTATCCATATATTCATATGGGAGGAAATAACACTCCACACACATACAGCATTGATACACTCACCTTGAAAGCATCAACAACTCATTTGTTCATAGAGCTTTTATACTAAGAACATCCAAATTCAATGGCAAATCCCGATACGCGTATTGCCAACTGAGTTGGCTTCATGGAGAAGATGATAGTACTCATGTAATTCTTTATGGATCTATCATTTATACTTAAACTATCCTTGCTACTGGACGTCATCGACGAACCATCGTAGTGATTAGTCCAACGCTAATAAACTGTAGAGTGCACTGAATGGAATTGGATCCTTGCCTTAGTTTAGTTTATATGGACTTTTTCAAAAAAGTTCAGTGTACTTGCGTCATTAACATTTTTTCTTCAATTTTACTTTCTGAAAATCAATTCTATGGTATTGACCAAAAGCATGTTGGGAAGTACTATACTTTTTTGTACGCCCGACTTTAAAATGAGTTTCATATTCAATTATAGTGGTTTTAATTGATTTATTAGTTTGTTCAACATTCTTCTTTTCACAAACCTAAGAATTTCAAAACTCAGTTTCGGTTCAAGGCTGAACATATTTTACGCTACAGAAGGTCATGCTTTTATAACCAGTACAGGTGCAACCTGGTCCCCATAAAAGGGATTCCATACCCAAACATTCATTTTACATATTTGATAGAGTCCAGAAGATTGCAGTTCACCTCATTGACCACCCGGAGATCAAGAGTGATTTCTAGGCTCTCGCTCAAAGGCAGCAGGTTGCTGATCTCTCTCTATTTTACATATACTCCCATTGTAAATGCTTTGAAAAACTGAAAGGCTTCAGGGCCTCTCATCAGTGGACGGTTCAACTAGAAATGCCACGTATCTCTCTCTATAAAGATTCTTTGGTTTATAGGATTGGCGCACTATGCATCTCGCTTCCATCAAACATCTTTGCGATGCACACATTGATTCATCTTGGGCAGCCACAGCTGTGACATGACATTCATCGTTTCCTTCCAAGAGTTGAGAATAAAATAAAAAACGAAAATATATGTTAAATATGTCACCTCTGTCCGATGCGTTAGTGACACCTTCTGGGTTTCCTCATAAACTTTTCAAGGTTGAATTTTATGTTGATAGTTTCGAATAATTTTTTTTTCTTTTGGTGTATATTAATAAACGAAAGAATTCGAAAAGAATATTCAAATATATCAATATCGAATTGACTTTGAAATAAAATTAATACTTGGAAAGCTTCCTAGGAAACCCAAAAGCAGAAAAAAGTCTGACTTTGCACAACATGTTCTTGATCGAAACAAAAGGATGGATTTTAGGAATGTGAAATTGATGAAACTGTAAGAGACGCAAATACTGAACGCTTTCGAAACTATCCATATACTGAAATGCTATCCACTAAGCAAGGACAGAAGTACTATTCTGTTCAGTATACTTGACGGTTTGTTAAATAAAACAAACCCACTAATAGCTCGTTCGAATCAAGACGATGGTTCCTCGAAAGTGCCTAGTATCAGAGATAGATTAAATGTGAATGATAATGCCATGTAACTAGCTCAGTGTACCCCCATTCCCTGGTGATGCGAAATGAGCGTGGAGTATTGGATAAAGTTTTGTACAGTGTTTTTAGTGTGAACAACACAAGGATTCAAGTCCTCTATTTAATCTAGGAGTTTCGCTATCTAACGTTCTATCGTGATCACAGTATAAAAACCGAATTGGGAATAAAGCCGGAAGAGTACTGAAGTTCATAAAAACTGCCTCAATAATTAACAGCAGCGAAACATGCATGCTCTACAAGAATTACGTTCTACTCTTCCTGGAATTTTCAGGGACTGTTTGGTCCCGTGCATTACAGCAGGACATTCTGAAGCTGGAGAACATCCAAAGGAGAGCTTCTCGAATGTGAGAAGGAGTATTACGTCGCAGTTAAGAGAAACGACTAAAGTAAATTCACATAACGGCGTTTTGAAAAGAAGGTTGAGAAGAGACTTGATTACTCCGTTTAGAGCAGTCCACGGATTATTAGTTTTGACTCGAGCTTCCTATCCATTTCATCGAAACATTCTCTTCTTAGAGGTTATTGTTATAAGCTGTATAGGAAAAAGTTCAACATGACTTTAAGACAATGTCTTCTTCAAACTAGAAGTTTCCATATTTGTACACAAAATCCTGTTGAAATATTATTAGCTCTGTCGATAAATTATTTTGGAAAAAACTAACTCGACAAGTGGCTTGAGAACGAAAATTTCAATTTGGTATCGTTCAGACTGTAATAAAATAGTAACTTCATCTATATTACTAGTTTAACGTTACCAAGTTATTACCTTACTCCGTCATCAGAATACTTAAAAATATAAAAACAAGATTCGTCACTGGAACTCATTACGTACCTACTTGAAAGTAATAAACAAGCAGACAGTTGCTTCGGAAATGGCACTGCCATGAAACGAGGACAAGTATCATCTGATAAATTCAATGCGTTACCTAAATATGTGCTTACACCATTTCCCCCTCATTTCATTTTATATCTCATAAAATGAATCAAATGAGTATTCTTTTCTGACATGAGGTAAGCACCATTTTTATTGACTTTCATCCCGAAGTTTTATTATTCTTTTATACCCACAAAATATGATGATACGCTATATTTCAAGGGAATGGAAACCAAACCAGAAATTCAACGTGAAATATGATGGCTTCATTGAAATTGAACAAAACGTTGTGACCAATTTAAGAGAAGATACAAAATTCTTCTTTGATTACGGAACAGCGCCTGCTATGGAAATTTATTTATAGAATTCTAAGTGCTTCTGGGAATAAAACCTCTGGACGATTGCGTACAGTTTATCCAACAATTTATTCAGGAGTATTTATCAAATGAAACGAGGATTAAGTTACGCCAAAAAGTGTTGATATAATGTGCAGGATCTCGTCGTGAGGAGCGATCGTGGAAGAGTCTTTAAATTATTTCAAGATTTGAGCACAATGAACAAATCTACCCACATAATTATTGCATTATATGAAGCACAATTTACTAACACGATGAAAATCAGCGGAAATAAAATAAGTTCCTGATAATTTTCTGGTTAATTTATTTCAACTTCTTTGAAATTACTTCTATTCAATGCATAATACCTGGGTAAATCAAATATGATAGACTCTGAGTCAGAGTTCTGCAGATACAGTATAGAAGCAAACTCCCATATTAATTGTGTGTATATTATTTCTTGTGACATCGGTAAAATGGAGATCCAATATTCCTATATAGGTATCCTTTGGGCTTGCCCAAGAATCGAAAAGCCTTAAAATTGACTCTCAAAACGCGAGCGAACTTTGTATGCCATTTTGATAACTTAAAAAGAAATTAATATTATTCTGGTTTATATCGCAGACCAACACACACGAATAGATACCTCACAGCACCAAGCTGCACTTCTGAATTCAGTTGTGAACACATAAGTTCGGAACAGTTATGTACCAACAATAAGTTAGATGAAGAATTGAAACACCTAACTCAAATATAACCATATTTCATCCACATAAATTAATATCGAAAATACTGGGAAATCGAAAGTATATCATTCCACTACAACAATAGGGCGTTTATAGCATTCCATGCAAAGAATGCGACATAAAGTTTTTTGTTGTAAAAAAACTTGATGGTATGTTAAGAAATGTTGAATTATCACCACATGTTCGGGATATTGTACTCAGTCGTCAATGAGATTTTCAAAACTGTGAATCTCAAAATTCAAAAGAGCCTGTAATCATATTTGGATTGATAAACGAGACCGCAATTTGTGTCAAATTCCAAGAAGAGACCCTAGTACGTCGCACCCCATACTCTAAAGGCAATTTCTGGAAGCAACAGGCATCAGTGTATCAGTCGAAGCGATACGTCAAAGACTTCGTTCAAGGGGTTTATACATCAGAAGGCCCTTAAGAACTCCAGAGCTAAGCAGACAACAAAAAATTAACAGACTTAATTGCTGTATCGAGCACCAAAATTGAAATATTGAGAATTGGCGAAATGTTCTTTTTTAGGATGTGACCAGAATTGGTGTTCGATCAAATGATCGCCGGATTCGGGTTTGAAGGGGTTTTGGAAGACAAGCTAGACGCCGAGCAGCAAGACAAATTCCGAAATACCAAGCGACCAGTGTGATGATTTGGGGTGGCATTATGCTGGAAGACAAAAAAGATCTGATTTTGCTTCTTGAGAGTATAACGGATAAAAATTACGTGGACCTAGTGTTGGAGCCCATAGTGAGACTTTTGCGAGGTGCTCAAGGTGAGAATTTCATTTTTATGCAATATAATGGTCCTCCGTATACCAGCAATCTCGCGCGACATTCTCTACAAACAGAGGGATCGTTTTTTCGGAATGGCCAGCTTGCTCTCCAGACCTAAATTCAATTGAGCGTTTATGGGATAATCCCATAAGGAAGATTAGATCGCGCCAGGATAATCCAAGAACCACACAATAGCTCATTCAAGTCGCCACAAAAGAGTTGCAGAATATCACCCCTGAGAAGGTTGAAAACCTAAGCCAAAGCATGCCTATACTCCCTGAGAAAACAATTTTCAAATTTTTCAATACATGCGGAAAGAGTCTCTCATTTTCTTTTATTTGTTTCTTTCTTGAAATAAACTTTAATTTATTTCTTATTTCAATTGAAATATCTGGAAAAGGATCAATTCTAACAATATTTCAAAATTTCACAATCCGTGGGGTTGCCATATATCTGTTCATGCAATCAAACTGATTTCGTGAAAAAATATAAATCCACCACCCGGTAATTAATACCATTGCCAGGCAATGATTATAATCAAAACATATCCTGGAATAATTATATATTAGGATAACGTTAAATGTTATGAGAATATATCAATCTACCAGAATATATACATACTATAGCATCATCAGACAATGATATCAATGTACCAAAGAGTAGTGTCAGAGGCTTTTTCCCCGGAAAAATCCAGTGTACGGACCTTAGTCAAGTAACACTGAATGTTACTCATTAATAGTTTCCTTTGTGTGAAGTGGTGAACGATCGAATAGAATACTGCTCTGAATATAAATATGACAAAATTGTCAGTTAATTATATTACTTTTATATCAACAAATAAATAAAATATGAAATGAGATTCTGAGCAGTATAAACTAAAGAGAAACCTATGACTCTACCTCATTATTATTTTCGGAAAGAAACCTACGAAGAATATTACAAGATTTGATGACTGTTATCTTTTGTAACTGTTGAAACAAATTTTTCTTCAGACCCAAAATCTCAATACTTTTGTGAAGATTTCTAGGAATAACACCTGTTGTGGAAATAATAATCGGTAGAATAAATATTTTCTTCTTTTTCCACATTTTTTAATCTCGTCGCCAAGCATCATATATTTAGAAATGTTTTCATTGTATTTATTTTGTATATTATGTGTGTCGGGTTTAGCAATATCAATTATATATGTTATTTGATTTTGTTTATCATTAAGAATGATATCTGGTCTATTGTGTTTTACAGCTCTGTTGCAAAGAATTGTTTTATCAAAATAAAGTTTATATTTGTCATTCTCACAAATAATCTCAGGTTCATATTTGTGAAATTTTTTCTTTTGGGAATTAGGTCATGTTTAATTCCTAGATTAAAATGAATAATATTAGCGACGGCATTATGTCTTTCTAAATAATCTGTTGAAGCAAGGACTGAGCAAGATGATAATATATGAAAAACTGTTTCTGAAGAACAGAAATATCTACTGCAAGAATCATCTATATTTTGTTTGATGATGTGTTTTCTATAATTCCTCGTGAAAACAACCTGATCCTGGATCGCAATTGCCAAGCCTTCTGTTTCAGCAAACAATTCTCCAGATACTAACCATTTATTCGATGCGATTTCATCAGTATAATCATTTTTCAATTCTTTAGGGTGCATTCCGTGTAATTCCTTCTGCATCCAACTTTCTCTTTTAGAATTATCATCAAATATATCAAAATCTACCTTTTGCATTGTCAAGTTCAGAGGTGTAAGATTATAATCTGAAGCAACAACAATATCATGTAATTTAGACGTTCTTTGTTTATCATGAAAATGAGAACGTAGATGAAAAATCTGTTTACTATAAAGATTATTCAAATTAGTTAATCCACGACCTCCAAGATGTCTAGGTAGTGTAACTCTCTGAACAGCTGACTTTGGGTGGTGCTTATGATATTTACAGAGCATTTTCCTCGTTTGACATTGTAATTCATTTAGATCAGTTTTAGACCATTTAATAATTCCAAAAGAAGATGTAAGAATAGGAACTGCATAGGAGTTGATAGCTCTGAAAAGGTTTTTACTAGTTAAATGACCCTTGATGATAATTCTAAGTCTTTTGTAATATGAACTTCTAATATTTTCTTTAGTGCTGCTATGGTTAATTGTCTTTTCTTGACAAAATCCAAGATATTTATATGTATCTCCTTGATGCATTGGCTCGATTTCGATATTGGAAATCTTTATATATCCAGAGGTGATCTTTCCTTTTTCAATAGAAAGATTTTTATATTTTGGAAGCCCAAATTTCATATGAATATCATTGGAATAGTTGAAAGTAATCTCAAGTAGACTTTTTAAATGACTTAATTTGAATTCAGTTGATAGACTCTTTATTTTGAAGCCGAAACTAGTAGCATTTAATTCATGAGATAATGGATTAAGGCAAAGACAAAACCAAAGAGCACTTAAAGAATCACCTTGAAAAATGCCTCTTTTGATTGGAATTACTTCGGATTTTAACGATTGTTTTGAAATATTTAAATGAAGATTAGTTCTCCAATTTTTCATTACAAATTCAAGAAAAAGACGAAGTTTCTTATCAATTTTATAAATTTATATATATATATATATATATATATATATATATATATATATATATATATATATATATATATATATATATATATATATATATATATATATATATATATATATATATATATATATATGTATGTATCATAATTTCAGACGTCAACACCTATGAAATTGCTCTAACCTAACCTAACCATTAACAAATTGAGGAATTCTGTCTCTGGTCTAATCATATGAACGAAATATTTATAATAATATTTATTCAAGTAAAGCATTCCGATAGTAATATTTCCTTGTATACACCATCTGCAGCCATCGTCAGTCCCCCACCGTCAGCAGTCATTACAAACCTCTTTTGACTGTAGTAAATCCCGTTTCCATGGCGAATCAATATTCGTTCTATGAGAAATAACTGAAAACACCTGTATCTACTTAAGTAAATAATCATTTGAAACGACAAAACACCAATTTTGTTCTGGTTGTGTCAAAGATGTTTTGCACGTTGTGACGTAACAGTTATTGACCGCCGTTCTCTGGCACGTGACGGAAACAACTGCTAGCAGCAGTAGTTTTTCAAGCTACTGCTGAAGGACTTTTGAAGGTCAATTTTTGAACGGGAGACTTCTCTCCCCTCTGTGTGCTTATATTCATGATGTATTCGAGCAGGTTCATACGGTTGAAAATGTATTTCCATAAAAAAATGTGGATTAATTTCACGCACGGAGTTATGAGCAGCTGGATATACACACAAGATCAAACTTACATAGAATTCGTTTTCGCATTGGCGTGTGTAGATGTATAGTACGCTATCAATTCATCTCAAACAACAAAAACAAGGCAAAATTACCAAATTGTTAAAGGAGTTAAATAATAATAAATAAATAAGTATTTTTATGATCAGTCTTCAAATTGTGTTAATAAAATGAAGCCGTAATATTCAGTATGGATACTTCGTTTGACGTGTTATGTAATTTACTGTTTTTGATGACAAACAAATTTATTATTAGTATTACTGAAACGAGTTGGCAGCTGAGGAAAATCACATCAAAATGACTTAGTCAACTGAGTTCAGGACGGCAGAAATATAAAAGACTAAAAAAGCTATAAAAGAGACATCGCTTAGAGTGATCGTTCGTACCATCCGAATATGATTAAAAGAAAAATTCTTAACATAACATTCAGAACCATACACAAGACTAATGAGATAATCAGATAATACTTAACCTGCGATACTTGATTTCTCATTGAGCTGATCTTCAATCGCAGTATGTTACTTTTTTTGAATTATTACTTCAGCCCCATGTGATCTTGAAACGTTTAACAATATCGACGGTCGAAATATCAAAAACTTAAAAAGTTATAAAAGAAACATCGCTCAGAGTGATCGTTCGTACCATCCAAGTATGATTAGATAAAAATTCTTCACATAACATTCAGAACCATACACAAGACTGATGAGATAAATAATACTTAACTTGCGATACTTGATTTCTCATTGTATGTCGCAGTATGTTCCTTTTTTCCGAATTATTACTTCCGCCCCATAGAAGCTTGAAGCATAATCTACAGAGAGCAAAGAAGTTCTGATTTGCATATAACAGAAAGAATAAGCACTGTTATCGAATCGAAGTGGTTACAATATTAACTCACTTAGCAACATAATTTATTAGGAATGTCTGTATTACATTTAGTTACTTTTACCAATTACTCATTATATCTTATTTCTATATTTTTGAGTCCTCAATTTGAAACTTCCTGTTTTGGAATATTTCTACTTTATTACGTTATAAGTACTAGATATGGCGAATGAGAAAACTTTTTTCACTACTCTATTTCGCTTTGACATAGTGTAGTTTTGCCACTGATTTTCCTGAAAGTGAATTGGATCCTTAATGAAATATCTGTCTCAAAATTCTTTATATGCTAGAAAACTGAATTGATTATCTTTTACAGTTGGATGCTTTAATGATTCACCGAGTTGATCAAACAACCTTTTTTTCCATTCCAGCATATCTCATTTGCATTTACCATTTGAATTATATCTCCAAGCGATAAGGCACTGAATTTAAAGCTTTGGTAAATATATATGTACAAAAAAGCGTAGATTTTTTCTGAGTCAATACCACATCCCGAGAGAATCAATATAACTCAGGCGTAAAAATCCTCGCAAGTCTCACATATGTTTGTTTACAGGAAATTCATCCTGCTTTGTTCGATTGCAGGTATATATAGCGACAAATTCGCAAACAATATCGGATACGTGATGTAACTCCAAAGCATAGCTCTGAAACAAGTTTGCCATATTCCCTGGGGATGGGCTGTAGCCAAATAACCCTCACCAATAATATGCTCTTTGATTTATATGTTACGAGTATGTTGTGATGCATATGAGCTCTTATCCACTGAAGATTATCCAACTCACTGTTTCCTCTGCGATTATCAGTAATAATAATGTAATTTATCTGTTCAATTATTGTGGTGTACTATTTCTGGCTTAATGCAGTTTCAATCTGTTTTCCGTACTATCTCATTTAATTTTATTAATTCCCGAAGCAATGAAGGTATTATTGTGTTTTTGGATTATTCCTATGTTGGACTCTTTGTAAGGTGGAATTTGATATCATATTACTTATCACCTGGAGACAATGAGACTTTCCATCTAACCTGACAAGCTCAATGTTTTGCCACGCAGTATTCATCGAAACATAATGGAGGAAACGCTCAGAGTTGGAAAAGCAGAGACACTTCAATAAGTCAATTGTTAAAAAGTTAATTGATTCCGTCGTTACTACTTGATAGTTAATCATGATGATAATAAGAAAATTAAACTATGTATTATACTATCACAAGAGATTTATTGAAAATAAGGATTGCAATTTAGGTCTCTCGACCATCTTTAGCTGACGACAACTATTGAACTAAGTTTGAAAGTACATACATATACTTGCCAACGTAGAATTTCTATCACACTCACCCAGAATAAAAATCATATCAATCATTTCTTTTTTGAAGAACTTCATGGCGGTCAATTGAGAAAATTGGGTTCAAACCTCACTCTCACAATGTTTAATAACGAAACACTGATAAGTTCATCATGTAAAATGCAGAATATGATATGTCCGGAAACCTGACAGAAGGCAAAATTAAAAAAAAATATGATCACATACCTCGATTTACGTTTTAATCATCTTGATTTTCTAATTCGTTGAAAGGATTATCTTGTTTGGGTTTAATTTTTTCTACTATAATCATTACAGAAAAAAAACTTCTGTGCGAATAATGATGCATGTTGATTAGTTTGATACAGTTTGTAGAATTTTCATCAAAACTTCTACAAATAATCGAATATTTCGAAAATGATCGAAGATAAATATGAGGTTACTTCTGCAAAAATATGGCACAATATTTTATGCGTTGACGTGAATAATAATATACAGGATGTTTCATCTGAAAAAATCAAGATATGATATTTTTAAAATTACAATATTCAATGAATTTTTGGAGTCACTCCTGTATAAAATGAGGATAATCTATTTCAATTCATCAATAAAGCTATCCTTGGGCAAAAAAAGGAAAAAAGTATTCATCCTCTCTGGCCGAAGGATCATGCGATGACGTGAGAGCCTATTTTCATGAATCTTTACAGAAAAAGAAATATTTTGACGAAATTACTCTCAAAAAAACTTATTACTTAAAGATATTATAGCAGAGTTTAGGCCGCTCCTGAATCTTGAACAAAAAAGTGGTCTTCCAATCTGAAAAAATTACCCAAGATTTTTTTATAGAAAATTGGGACACCCTGTTTACTGCAAAATAAATTGCTGAAGTAAATCTTCACTCTCTAAATACAATATCGTTCGAACAAAAATGAAGAGTGTACGAGCTACAAGGCACCGCGCTACTGGTGAATCACCCAGTATAAACACGTAGATACAAAATGAATAAGGGTGCAAACAAGAGGTAATGACGTGATCATGATAAAAGAGGGTATTATTTAAAGATTTCAAAGGGATGAAGAAGCCGGGACATACTGGTCGTTCAGAAGATTATCTCTATGGAGGGTTCGTTGAAGTTTAAAAATTTCGATGGATTCCCAAAAATCTAAATTTCTGTGAATACTTTGAAGTTCATCTAAGGGTGGAAAATGATGGCCATTCTCGATACAATGTGAAGCCAAAGTAGATTCGTCTGATCTCAGGTAATTGTAATTTGATTGATGGTCTTTATATCTCGTTTTGTATAAACGACCACTACAATCTATATACAAGCCCTCACAATCCATACAGGACAACTTTCAAACTGTTTTATCTTTCTATTAAAAAATTCCTGGGAAAGTGGGTCTTGAAAGCTATCTGTAGTATAATTTATGAACTGCCCAATATATAAATTGGCAAAAGAATTCCATCTTGTATTCATAACTTTAAATGAAATGAAACTTTAAAAAATTCGCACCCAAATATTCTATAAAAACTCAGTTCAATTAACACAAAGATTAAAACAGGTTCAAACCCCAATCAAATCATATTTAATCAGTTTGGAAGTAGATAACATGAATCGGTCATTTCAAAAACCTTATAGTCACAAAATTATAATTCTTCAGAAATCAATAAAACTGTTTCATTAAGAACAAATAAGTTTCAAAGGACATTTTTATGTTTAATTTAGTATTTGAGTGGTAACAAATTGAAATAGCGTATAACCTTTACAGTTTATTATTAGAAATAATGAAGAAACTGAAAAACAGTTCTTGACCTATGTTGTATTAGCGAAAAATTTGTTTAGTGGTATATAATTCAACCAAAACAATCGTAGTAACCATACCATGTTCATTCTCATCTGAATTATGTTCAACATTTGCAGTTGGCCAGCTAAAAATGTTGTCATAAAATGGCATATGCTCCAGAACGCTTGAACTTGTTTTAAATCATCTATTTTTCTTAACTTTCAAATCATAGGCTTTGGTTAGAAAGTGGAATAGAAGTTGTTATTCTCTTTATTATGAGAATGAATGTTCAATCAATTCATCAATATACTCCACGGCTATGATAGTTCCTTTTCTATCTGAATCATGCTGAAAACTCAAGTATGTCGAAGGTGCAAATGACTTTTTCTGTTCCATTGGAACTTTTTTCCATAAAATTCAATTGACCAACATAGTTTTTGTACAAATTTGGCCACCATTTCTTAAATTCTAAAAAATTTTCAGTTTTCAGCTCTATGACTGTAAATATGGAGCTGGAGTTCGAAACCAGATCAATTTATTCTCCTGGGTCGTAAATGCGATCATGCTTTCGAACATTTTGTATGACCCCAAAATCACGGTTATTCGGTAGAAAGCGATGACTACTTATGGGAAAATACTGGTAAACTTTTTCAAATCTCTTAGAGTCAGTCAAAACCAATAAAAATCTCAACAATGTATTATTTTCATTTCGACCAGAGCAGTCGTCCAAAAAAAGATGTAACTACTAAAAATTTGGCCCAGTATTATTTTTTATATAATGCATCAATATTGAACAAACCCCATTGGCTCCTTTGTTAGCAATGCCTTTGTAATACATGTAAAATGTCGATTTACCTATTTTTAAATCCTTAATATCAAAAGAGTGAATCCATAATTACCGTATTTAAGAAATGTTTTGAAAAAGGTATGTGAGGCAATGGTGAATTTTGCATAAAATCGAATGTTATCGCTGCAAAATCGTCTCGTTAATCATAAAGATCTTGAGCTGATGAAATTTTTTTGTAAAACTTCTTTGCACGTCTTTTATGCACCATTAACTGAGCTTTCACTGAACGTTTTGCATTTTCTGACAAGTTTGATTATTTTATTTTTGTTGATAGGTCTTCGCAAGCTATATATATAATCAATGTCCTTTGCTGCATAATGTGTCTTTTTCCTAGGAAAGCAGAGGTTAAGTTCGTGTATTTCTTGGCATATTTCAGGAGGTTCTGTATTTGCTTTCGGGTGACATCCTCTATATGACTCTTCCTTTCATTAGGCAAATCACAAAGTCTGCTAACTCTGGATTCTGTAATTTCATATAGGCTGATAAATGCCTTCTTGGAGACTTCAACTTTATCGGTTTGTTTTAAAACATAGAATTGAAAAGGATTTTGCCTCTGTGTAGCGTTTTCTTTTCGACGACTCATATGTTCTATATATAATTTATCAACAAGTGTTCAAAGGAATATTTCCTGCTCATTTTATTTTTAAAAAAAGTTAATTTTTGATATGCAAAAGTCCATATCATCTTGGTTGAAATCTGCAAAACATTTCTTCTTACATCTGCAATAATTAAGCGATATACTAGGTTTATATAGGCCCCGATAAAAAACGTAAACTGAATAAAGGTTTATGGTCAACTTGCTTGAAATTTGCACCAGCAGAACTTGGAGCTGTTTGTTTTCCTCGCTGATTAGTATGTGCTTGTCCTTTAACTTTAGAATTTTTTATAACAATCCTTTTATATTTTGCAGGATTACACGTTCTCGTCTTTTCCGTCTCACCATCACTCTGTTTCACTAGAATACATTTTTCAAAGATAAAATTACTTTTCGCACAAAATAGTAAAGTACAAGTGAAGCTCAAATGACATTAATGACGATGGATTACAAAAATTTAAATAAAGTTGAACCAATCAAAACGAAGCAAATTTAAAATGTCAATTTCAGTCATAAAATGCTCCTGCCATCTAGTGTTGCATACAAAAACCTCTAAAGTCACTGACTTATGTTGTTTATGCAATGAACAACCTTCACGTGGTCATACTAAAAGAGGAATAAATGTATTGCCTTAAGTTGTTTTAACCCGGAATAGGCATCTCCGTTCGAGGAATCATTTTCAAAAAAGAAAAGCATCTTGGAAAAAATGTGACTTACCTGGTATTTGAAATGACCGATTCACATGTTTTCCAACATCGCAGGAGACGAAAGTCTTCCATTTGTCTCACACATCACGTTAATCCGGTTATACAAAATAATTTTATGTTTTTTCTCAAGTTATGCTTTCAAATATCAAATCAAATATCAAGTTCCATGAACAACCACACGGTCTACCGATGGGATGACCGTGGAGCCCTTTACTAGCTGACATTTCATATTCATCAGATTCTTTTTTCAGACCTAACAATCACTCATATAAATAACACACTGAGTTTCGATATGAATCAAATACCCACCCTTACAGATATTTGCATCCCTTATGACTCAAAACACCCACAACTTCATGAATACGTTGCGTTTAATTCAATGATTCATAGAGCTTTCTCTCTGGCATTATCCGAAGAAAATATATCCAGGGAAGCATCAATCATTAAATAAATAGCTAAGTATGATGGTTATCCCTCAAATATAACGAATAGCATTCCATAATATTTACTCATATGTAGAATCAACTAATACACCTAAATATATTTCATTAACATCTTTTTGGCCCTATCAGCGAAAAGATTGCAAATGTCATTTCCAAACAGAATAAGAAAGTAGCTTTTAAGACCCACATGAACCTCTACCAGAAATTTTTCGATATTAAAGATAAAACTGATGAATTCGACATAACCGGAGCTAACAAGTTGTCCAGTATGGATTGTAAAGGCGTCTATATGAGTCAAACTGGTCGTTCATCCAAAACGAGATATAAAGAGCATCGCATCAATCAGATTACAATAATCAGAGAACGGACGAATCTACTTTTACTCCACATTGTATCGAGAATGGCCATCATTTTTAACCCATAGAGGAACTTCAAATTATTCATAGAATTCCTAGAGGACGGAAGTTAGATTTCTTGGAACCCATCGAAATTTTCAAACTGCAACAATCCCCCCATAGAGATAATCTTCTGAACGACCAGCCTAGCATATTCGTCCCGGTTTGAAATCTCTAACTTACACCTGATTTTATCAGAATTACTTTATTACCTCTTGTTTTTACCCTCATTAATTTCTTATTTATATATTATACAGGGTGCTTCAACGAAAACTAAACAGAGGCTATATCTACCAAGACATTGATTTCTGATCAAAACGCAAACACAGGTCAATTTTTGTTTCAAGGAAGACATCTTTTGGGACACAAAACTTGCCTGAAGGATAGAAGGGTTGAATGATACCTTGAAAGATGGTATTATTTTTGTCTGCATCCCCCTGAACGAACTTTCATTTTTGATTGAAAACTGTAGAAGATACAGAGTGAGCTACTGAAAAATAGAGGAGACTATCTATCGCCCTGAGGTATCACTGGATCGAAATATTACCCCTGCTCTAGGGATTGAAATTCGAGATGAGGGTGATTTCGGAAGATGACAGCTTTTGATCTAAAATTAATCAATTCCAGTTTTTCGTACTAATACTCCAATAGTCTTGGGGTGATAGTCTTCTCTATTTTTCAGTGGCTCACTCTGTATCTTCTACAGTTTTCAATCGAAAATGAAAATTTTTTCACGGGAATGCAGACAAAGATAAAACCTTTCTTTCGAGTTATCACTCGACCCATCTACCCTCTTCCAAATATTCAAGGGTTGTCACCCCTGCTCCAGGGGTTAGAAGTCGAGATGAGGATGGAACCTGATGATGACTGCTATTAATCGGCATGGATCTGTTCCATTTTACCTCACTGAAACTTGAATAGTCTCAGGGAAATAGTCTTCCCCATCTTTCAGTTGCTCACCCTGTATCTTTTACAGTTTTCAATTAAAAATTGAAATTCGTTCAAGACAATGTAAACAAAGATACCACCTTTCTTTTGAGTCATCACTCGAGCCATCTTCCTAGTTCAAAATGTTCAAGGATTGCAAACCCCGCTTAGGGGGTAGGTATTTCAGGCAAGTTTTGTACCCCAAAAGATGTCGTCCTTGAAACAAAAATTGACCTGTTTTTGCGTTTTGATTATTTATACATAAATATTTTCAACTTTAGTTCAAAACTTATTGTTAGCTGAAGATGTTCGAGAGACCGAAATTTCAATCCTGATTTTCAATAAATCTCTTGTGATAGTATAAGCCAAAGTTTAATTTCTTTAATATCAAGTGAAACGTAACAAAATAACTCCAGTGAAGGGTAAAAGTAATTGCTTCAAAATTATAAGCAATGTTGAACTATGACATGATAAAAAATTTTAGCGTTTAAGTTCACTAATAGCAATAAGTTTCCGTAGTCAAAAATCTAGTCATTCAATGAATAAGCGGTATTTGATATCTCTAGAACCTTTCACAGAATTTGACATGTTGCTTTAAATAAAAGAGCGGTACATGTACTTTAGCAGAAGTAGCATGTCTAGATCAGTACCTTGCAGTCTGATTGATCTACATAAATAGTTAGCAAATGTCCAGCCAGTTTTGAGTTCAATGCGAGAGTTCTCAGGAATTCTAGAAGGTGACGCTAAAATTGCGGGGCCCCTTCTCATATAATGATGGGTCAGTTACTGGATTTAAATTAGTTTTTGATATTCAAGCAGCAATAAGAGCTGTTGATTCCAATTTCGATCCTACAAGAATGATATATAACTAACTGCTGAATGAATATAGACAGTACTGGGATGGCATACTCACTATCATGTGGATACCGAGACTTTCGGGTTAGTCCATAGCGATAGGGCATATCAACTGGCACGAATCGGTTCCTCACGTTAATCCTGTAGAATAATCAGAACCTTTTTCAGGTATATCATCTGTTGAGCATACAAGAAGGGATAGATTTTACGTCGACGTCAGTTTGACTGAAGAAAAAGTTAACATTTCTTGTCGATATTCTTACGGGTTACTGCTGGCTGAAGGCACACATGTAAATAAGCGGTCTGGCAAATAAGAATGAATACAGACTCTGCTTCAAACAGTTGGGACGACTGTTACGTGCAAAATAGAAATTCTGATTCGAAACATTATCTGAGGGGAGAGCAGTGCTAGAGATATCTGATCATGGAGCAATTAGGAAATATATAATATATTTTGTTGGTAATTATTTCTCCATTCTTCTCCAATATTTAGTATTCAACAGTATTACCTCAATAGTGTGTTCTGGAAGCAACGTGGTATTCATAAACTGGACAGTTTAAGTTGATTCGACAGCGGTTCATTATAACTACATTTATTGGTATGGACATAGCTGGTACTATATTGGTAACTGTATAGCGAGATGAATCTAAATTACATGAATAAAACAGACAGTTTTCAGTAAGGTTTGGTTGCGTGAAACTTTTGGAGTTTTGCAACAAAAAATTAACTTAATGGAAAATTGAAGCAAATAATTGTATGCATTATGCGTGGCAGCTTTTGTCTGGTGGCTTCTTCTATGGGAGATTAGCTGAATCAAAAACTATTTTGAAATAATGGCGCCATGCTTTTTTATTTCATTCAAAAAATGACAAAAAATTAGTTCATCATGTTAGTTCTAAAAATAATATACGAACTATAATTATATCAAGAGAAAAGAAAGATTTTACTTTATTCAAATTTGATTGATACTGTTCCTCTAAAGAATAACAGAAATAGGATAATTCGTAGCCAAAAGTGGTCACCCTTGTTTAAAAAAATTATGCACAATTTTATGATATTTATGAATCCTTTCTTTTCTGGAAAATTCAAATATATACACCGTACTCATCAACTAATAAATATATTCAGATACAATTTGAATCACATTCGTTGCCTTTAGTTGATCGTCACATATTCTAACAATTCTTGTAGATGGTTGCGATATATATATATATATATATATATATATATATATATATATATATATATATATATATATATATATATATATATATATATATATATATATATATCATATATCAAGCTGAAATTTTATACGCGGCCATAACTAGCGATTTCCAATTGAAGTGAAATATTTTCGAAGTGATACCATTTCCGGTTATACCGGAAGTGTGTAATCACTTTGTTATTTCTAATGGCAATCTACCTTTTTAATTATACATCTAGAATCGACATTTGAGCAAGGCATAACATACCCGAGTTGTTGGCACTTATCTGTCAAAACTTTTGACAGATTTAATTATTTTTGTTATAAACTCGATTTTTGAAGAACAGTTAAAAGAATTTTTGCTCCTAGATCTTTTGCACTACAGACACAACTTTTACTTGGATTGATAGACGAAGGATCATGAAATTTTTTAAGCAGTCTAGACATGTCTAATGTTTATAGCGTTGTTTTGTATGATTTTTTCAATTTGGCCTTTTTCAAACAGCAATAACTCGATTTTTTCAAATGGCACATGCCAATTTTTATATCACCATCAGATGAAACGTCAACTTTCAGATGGAATTGTATCAGCATGTACTATGCCCATCTCTTATAGTTCCGAAATAATTTGGGGATTCAAATGAACGAAATGACAAGTACATTAATTTTAGACACCTGTCAGGTGAGCGTAGCCAGTTCAGTTACTTGATTCAAATATTTCAAAGCATTCTCTGTTAGTTCTTGCAAAATTATCGAAATTCAATATATTCCCAAATTGTTTCGGAACTATAAGAGATGGGTATAGTATATGCTGATACAATTCCATCTGAAATGCGACGCTTCATCTGATGGCGATATAAGAACTGGCACGTGCCATTTGAAAATATTGAGTTATTGCTGTTTGAAAAAGGCCAAATTGAAAAAATTATACAAAAAAACGCAACAAATACTTGACATGTGTAGACTGCTTAAGAAATCCATGATTCTTCTTCTATCCACCCAAGCAAAAATTGTGTCTGTAGTGCAAAAGATCTACTAGCTATAATTATCTCAAATGTTCCCCAAAAATCGAGTTTATTACTAAAATAATTAAATCTGTCAAAAGTTCTGACAGATAAGTCCCAACAACTTGGGTATTTCATGCCTTGATCAAAAATATATATATATATATATATATATATATATATATATATATATATATATATATATATATATATATATATATATATATATATATATATATATATATATATATATATATATATTAATTGTATTACAATATCAAGCTGAAATTTTATACGCGGCCATATCTAGCGATTTCCAATTGAAGTGAAATATTTTCGAAGTGATACTATTCCGGTTATACTGGAAGTGGGTCATTTCAGCAAGATATTGTATTTGAAACTTAAAAGTTTTTAACTGACGGTCCCGGTGGATATCCTGTATATATATATATATATATATATATATATATATATATATATATATATATATATATATATATATATATATATATATATATATATCTGCACTACTCGTTGGTACATTCATGTCATTGGTTGATGATGCTATAGTTTGTGTATATTCTGGTAGATTTATATATTTCCATAACATTTAACGTTATCCTAATATAAAATCAGTCCTGGATATGTTTTGATTATAATCATTGCCATTTATATTTGTTCATACAATCATATCCTATATATGTAGTTTTCGAGTGATGGATCATGGTACATTTAGAAAGTGTGTTATTAACTCAGTTGTCATCTTTATAGAACCTAGTAATTTCAAAGTCAACGGAAATTAATGCGTCTCTCAAAGTTTTCACCTGGAAACCACTGGCAATCGTTGAATCGCTGAACGTAGAAAATTCTCTTATGGCTTTAGGGGTAATTTGAGAACCTATTATCTAGCCTCAATTCCTTCATGTTGCTTTCTTTATACTACTTTGTATCAGTTTATGTGTATCATATCTATCGGATAGAAGTAATCATCAACCTTCAATAACGAATCACCATCTACTGTTGAAGTTTCACGTCGTTTAGCTTACCGGATGATTGTGTGATTGTCATTTTCGTTGAAGCTTCATTACCTGTTTGCGTAAAACATCGTTCCACAATGAAGTGGTTTCATCAGATCCGTCTACTTATACATATTTGATAAAGTTATTAGCGTATTACCCAACTGAGGTCTGTCGAATATGACTAGATAATTGAGTTGGCTTTGACAAAACAATACACGCTATGTAATAGGTTGTGCGGCTTGCTCCATAATTCACGAATAACAAATACGGTCAGTCTTACGCCTTGCTTGTGTTCGCGTAGAGTGGTTGTAGATGTGACTCATTTATTTAGGATATTGAAGATTCTGTTTACATGTAGGTATATATTCATTTCAGAATATCTTTGTAGGATTAGCTGTATAGCTCAGGTAACTTGGTCACTAGTGAGGCAGAATAGAGACGAAAATATAATGTGAGCCATTTTAACTTAAGCATATAGAGCTGGAATGAAGGAGAAGATTACTTTCAAAAGCCGTATTCCTTTTCCGCTTAAAACAGATTCGAATACACTTTTATATGCTCTGGGTCAACTTTGTAAGTAGTTCTTTCTCTTGTACATGCTCTGCATTAAACCGTATTACTCTGAAAGTAGCTATTCCTTTTTTGCATTGTCGTGTACTAATATTTCCCGACTTTAGGCACGAAATTCCAATATAAACAAATCGGTAGGTTAACTTGATTTTGGCTGTGCAACTAAAAAGTTCACATCGATAGTCTGGAAAAAATGTACCAAGAAGAAATAAATATCATGTTATATCCAATAATTAAGTATATTTTTGTTTCGGAAATAACTATTTGGATCAATTCGTGATCGTAATATAGAATGCAGCTCCTATGTCAAATCATTTTTATTCGATTATTTAATGCAGTTGGAATGATTTTTCATAGTTATATCTCATTCTGTTCAGTTCATAGTCATCCTTTTCGAAGCAACTATTATCAAATTATTACAGGGAGACAACATCTGAGCAGTGAAGTGGGGAATGATTGAACGTGGTAGCTCAAAATGAATGGTATAAAAGGTCCTAAAAAGACCAGTGGCACCAATCTGAGTTGTGATGCCATTTCAATGTATGTGATAGCTTAAAAGACTGCCAAATAGGTCGTTCCAGGATAAGCACTCTCCGAATCTCCATTCTACAGACCATAACAATCAATTCGTTTTGACAAAACTTCTAGGCAGTATTGCATTAGGGTGAACTCCAATTATTGTTCGATAAACTAGAGATGACAGTAAACATCGTTCGTATAGTTTGATATTGCGAATATGTAATTTGGATTCAAGCGAGAAGCACTCTATCCAGTTGTGTATCATGATTCAGTTTCTATCCTGTTTTGTGATGAAATCAATTCACAGGGATGAGATCATTTAACCTATATTCTTGTCTAACCTAACCACTAATTCACAATTCACTCATATTTTGGACAAAACTAGCCTAAAAAATAGTGGAAGAGAACAATGCAATTCTTCTTTCCAGGCCATCCCGCCCAGCCGATAAATTCTCACAGACAAGTTTATTCCACAGCCTAGAATGATTTGAGTCAAATATCTCCAAACCTTCAATCTTAGTATAATAAGACGCTGTCTGAATATCATCAATAACCGAGGTAAACCTTCTAGATTATGACATATTCTATAGTTCTGATATCATTCTGGAAAGAGCTTCTAATGAACTTCGCTTTTTGCGCAAGGCTCACCATGTATAGATTCCTACTTTTTTCTAATAATCTAATAATCGGATTTGGTTACCAATTGCGTCGAAGAAGTTTTGTATTCTCAAATATTTTGTTTTCAATAGTTTTTAGACAACAACTATATCAAACTAGAATATTCTACTTGAAATTTATAGCTTTTAAACTCAACGCTTTTTAGGTATCTATCCCACGTTCACAAAACGAAAATTAGAAGCCACACAAAATCATCAAGATAAGCTCGTATATATATATATATATATATATATATATATATATATATATATATATATATATATATATATATTATAAACTATTTCTGAAGAATAAACATCTACGGCAAGAATCATCTATATTTTCTTCGATGATCTGTTTTCTATAATTCCTCGAAACCTGATCCTGATATGTTGAGAAGTGGCAACATTACAATATAAAACCATTTATTCGATGCGATTTCCTATAATATAGTTCATATATATATATATATATATATATATATATATATATATATATATATATATATATATATATATATATATATATATATATATATATATATATATATATATATATATATATATATATATATATATATATATATATATATATATATATATATATATATATATATAATATATAGTTTAGTTTTCTTTGGAGCATATATATATATATATATATATATATATATATATATATATATATATATATATATATATATATATATATATATATGTTCAACGAAAACTAAACAGGAACGAAGATAATCGATTCTGATCTCGTGAAACAACCTGATCCTGGATCGCAATTGCGAAGCCTTCTGTTTCAGCAAACAATTCTCCAGATACTAACCATTTATAATCGATTTTCAATTCTTTTCATATATATAATATATATATATATATATATATATATATATATATATATATATATATATATATATATATATATATATATATATATATATATATATATATATATATATATATATATATATATATATATATATATATATATATATATATATAGTTTTCTTTATATATATATATATATATATATATATATATATATATATATATATATATATATATTTAAATATAGGTGCTCCAACGAAAACTAAACAGGAACGAAGATAATCGTTTCTGATCAAAACTCAGAAATATATCAATTTTTATTTCAAGAGAGACGTATTTTGGAATACAATACTTGCCTGAAATATCAACCCTAAGCGGGGGTTGCAACCCTTGAACATTCTGAAAAAGGAGGATGGGTCGAGTGATATCTTTGTCTACATTGTCTTGAACGAATTTCTATTTTTAATTGAAAACTGTAAGAGATACCTGTAAGGGTAATTCTTGTCTTTGTACCTCCAGTATTCTCTGAAATTTTGCTGTGACTGATATCCTCAAATTGTGGAACAATCGGTGATAGCTGACATGAGATCTACCACTGAATTCAACCCATAAAATTCAGGTATGTATTTTGTCAAAACGTTAGTAATAAATGTCTGCCTCTTCTCTAAGTGAGCTATGTTCTCAATTGTAATTTAAGGGTGGAAATTAATTAATTTGCTCCTTAACCTGTTATTGAGCTGCTGCACGGTCTTTCCAGTGAGTGCGTCCTTGTATTGCAAAGACACTTCTTCGATGTTCTTGATGCAATCCGCTTTGAATGTTGGAGAAATAAGGTTGCGCTTGCATCTGATTAGGAATACTCTTCTGTTTCTTAGGCTGTTTTAATCCTTATTGCCATAACTTGTAATACTCCTGAAGAAGACTTAAATAAAGTCGAAAGCTTGAGTTGTAGAAAAAATATATATATATATATATATATATATATATATATATATATATATATATATATATATATATATATATATATATATATATATATATATATCATATATATATATATCTACACGTCTCTTGACTTGGTATCCTCATTGTTTGACACCTGTTATTTCCATATATCTTCGCCAGTGTTTTCCCTCTTAAATCTCAAATACGGTTCTTTTCACTCAGCCTTCATGTCTCGCTCCTTACAGTACCACTGGTCTCGTGATTGACTCATAGATCTTCTTTATAGAGATATAGTCTTCGCCCTCGACATCCTATTTAATCCATCTATGTTTTACTTTTCTTTGCAATCCTTTTCTCTATTTCGTCTTCTTCTTCATCATTTCTCGTACACCTAGGTAGTTATATTTCTGTTCATCATTGAAGAGCGGCGTTAGTTGCCACCATCTTCGATTTCCATTTAAAACGTGTCTTCGCAATTTACCATAAGCCGTCACATACAGATATTATAATACATAACTCGTCGTTTCATCCGTATCAACATGAAATGTCCGTATTCAATTCATAGATTGCTTAACATCCCGTTTTATCCAGATAATTTCAACAAAGAATTAAATTTGATCAATCAAATAGCCGAAAATTATGGTTACAATCCCAAACTAATAAATAATGTTTTAAATAAAAAACAAAGTAGAATCGCATTGAATGAAGTTTACCCTGTCGATAAATTGAAACAAAATTCAACACATTAACCTACGTTGGCATTATAAGTGAGAAACTCAAATCATTCTTGAGTAGCAATAATTTCAACATAGCTTTCCAAAATAATAATAATTTAGGTGTAATATAAAAATAATAAAACCGAATCAGGTAAAAACAATAAATCAGGTGTTTATTGATTGAATTGCAATGACTGTGATAATTTCTACATTGGTGGAACACAGAAATTTTAATATAAGAATATCGGAAAATAAACGCAGTTTTTCAAATAAAAAATCAGATTCAAATTACGCGAATCATCTCTTAGAAAATAATCACTCTTTCGACCCACAGTTTGAAATTTTGCATACAGATAATAAATATTGGAAGGTAGATCTTTGGGAAACTTTAGAAATGAATAAATACAAACACTCAGGTTAACTCATCAATGAACAAGTCGATTTAAGCCCTTCACCTCTATTGAATCTCTTCGGGGAGCAATCTATTCCTTAATTTTATTGGATATACCTGTCATAAATAACCACTTAAGAAGAAGCAACCCAATAAGTAATTACTCGAGAATATTTATATTTATATTCTCATTTATTTTCTGTACATTCATTCGTCTGAAGAAGCTACGGTGTAGTGAAACGCGTTACGAATCGAATTATTAAGTAAAAGTCCTTGAAACACAGTACTTGTTTTTTTTATTACTCTTACTACCCCCTTGTTCCTTCTCCACTACCTTTATTTTGTTTCCGCTTCGCAAAAATCTGATTCTTTGCTTTATGCTGCTAATACAAAATTTTGCAGTGCCTTTTCCATACTCGAAGTATTTCAGTTAATATAAAAATGTCCTCCACATAAGCCATCATTGGAGTATGCTAATTGTATATGGTTCTTTTGGTATTAAACTTACTTTCCCTAACCACTGGCTCTGAAATTGCATCAAACAAACATATTGATATAGAGTCTCCTTGTCTTAATCTTCACGTCACACTAAATTCTTTCAATACTCTCCTATTTATTCTCAATTTAAGATGCATATCCATGAGAGTCCTTTGTATAAGTCAAGTTTCATCTTCCCTCATCAGTGCCTCAAATAATTTTTTACATACTCAAAAATATAAATGAGATAAAAACCCAAGGTTTAACTTTAATCTACACTTTATTTGAAAAAATTAGACGACGTTTCGCTAACACAGCAGCTCTATCTAGAATGACAAACAGAATGAAGAGTATGGTATTATAAACAAATCGTAGAACAAGATGGATGAATAACAGGAAAATCCACACCGAGCAATTGTACAGTTAGTATGAAAGGTAATTGAAAACTAATTGAACAAGTTAAGTAGGGGTGAATAACTCACATCTACCTGCTCATTCAAAAGCTTGTCCGAATGTTTGTATCTATTTATTTCTAATGCTTCTAGGAACTTCAAACTTTTGATTTTATATGTAATATGTCAAAGTTTTTATTGAATGCATGGTTTTCTTTTATTAAGTGGTTTGAATAATTTGAATCAGATTTATTTTATCGAAGCTACGTTTATGTTCAGATGTTCTTATGCCAAAACTCCTATAGGCCCTACTGATATAAATTTCATCACAAGAACCGCAATTGAGTTTATAGATTCCTGATTTACTTGATTTTTCAACACGAGATTTATTATTTTTAATATGTTCACCTAAGTTATTAGAAGTTTCGAAAGTTATATTAAGATTTTGTTTGACGAAAAAGGATTTAATATTTGTACTTGCAGAACCGCTGAATGTTAAACTGTTGAATATTTTATAGCCTTTATGAATAGGGTATACTTAATTTATTGCTTTCTGATACAGTTTTTACGAATGATTAGATCTATCATATCCGGATTATATGAATTATTAATGGCTATCTGTTTCATGATGTTTAACTCTTTATTATAATCTTCTACTGATAAAGGTAAATTGAGTAACCGATGTACCATGCTGTTTAAAGCTGCAATTTTGTGTTGAATTGGATGTAATGAGTAGTTATGTATAATTGTATTAGTATGTGTTGGTTTACGAAAGACCGAAAAAACATGATTATTATTTCGTTTAGTGATTTTCAAGTCCAAAAATAAATGGAATCGTTCTGTTCAATTTCTATCCTGAATTTAATGTTCAAATGGATGGAATTGATGAAATTAAGAAATAAGTCTAATTGACGAGTAGTTCCAATAAAACATACTAAGATGTCGTCAACATATCTATACCAATAAAGAAATTTGGAAATGAGTGGATGTGTATGAATTTTCTGTTCAATATTATTCATAAAATCTCTGCTAAAAGTGGACTCAAAAGATTTCCCATGATCAAACCATTTTCACTACTGTAATAGATGTTGTTGAAAGAAATATAGTTTTGTTCAATGCAAACGTCCAACAGACTCAATATTTCTCATTTAATTATGTGGTTAACATGATTCGAATTCAACATGTTTTCGATTATTATTTTGACATCACCTGGAGGAACACTTGGGTATAAATTCTCAACATCAAACGAAATAAGTTTGGCGTTAGGTGGTAGGTTAACGTTTTTTATGTTATTTATCAATTCGAAAGAATTTTTTATAGAAAATTTTGATTTGAATGAACAATAATTTTTAATGATGTCTATAAGGTAGTGCGACAATTTTACGGCTGGGGCTGTAACGTAAGATACGACTGGTCTAACGGGGTTATTTACTTTATGCAATTTAATGAGCGAATACAGTTGAGGTGGTTGAGGGTTTGGTAAAATTAATTTGTATTGCATTAATTGAAGATTTTGCGTCATTTATTGCAATCTTAATATTTTTCTGGAATGTAATAGTTGGATCTTTGTTTAAAATTGTAGAGTTTCCGGACGAAGTGAAATTCAAAGTTTTAAATAAGTAATCATTTTTATTTAACGCAATAACAGTATTACCCTTATCTCCTTTTTTTTCAAATAAAGTGTAGGTTAAATTCAAACCTTGTGTTTTTTATCTCATTTATATCATGGATCTACATCAAGTAACGGCCTCCACAATTCAAATACTAAATTATCAACAAAATGGCACTTCTTTCTTCTCTACTTCTTAAATTTGCAGATTGTATCAGCGAAGTTATTGGAATTTTCACTTGATGAATTTTCCTAATCATAATTCAATAGCGACGTACATTTTTTACTGACTTATATTGTGAAAGCCGTTCAAAAGTTATAACAAGATATCTTCTCAGTCATATTTCTGTGAATTTTGAACAAGAAAAAGCATATCCATGGCAGACTTGAACATTAGAATTGATACTCTACTTCAATTCGGTTAGATTTAAGCAAATTCCTCGAAGTAAATGAATTTCATTCTCGTTATTGTTTCAGATAAAAGAGAGAATACAATTTTCGATATTGAGTGGGTTGAAGATGAATATAAAACCTGGAACGCAACGGCCAATTCCCCAGCTTTTCGGAAGAACCAACAGTTGTTGTCCTGAAAGTTATCGACGGAACGCATAAGCTGAAATTTCAGCCATGGAAATAAAAGCAGCGATAAGAGAACTGTTGTTTCCTCTTTATTTGTATGCTTCGCCTTTCTTATTCCCACTATCACGTTTCTGTATATTTCCAGGGATGTTGTTCAAACACTTAGTCATGTCAAGGCTTTGAAATTTTGGTAGAAGACAAGTGAAAAACATTTTTCTCACTGCCTACTCATATTATAGTTAAATACCCTCAGGATTTCATTTTTGCCTTCACCTAGGGACGAGAGTATGTGAAATGTATTATACCCTTCTCAAATTTTAATAAGCGACTGAAATTGGTCTAGACAAAATATATATCATTGGGATTCCTGGAGAGTTTTCGAGATGAATAATCTCACTGACAGTATTATTTCAATAAATCAATCATATTTTCAGCTCTTCAATAATCAATTTTCTTCCAAAATAATCATATTTTTGTTTCTTCTAGCTACTGTGAATTTGTTATGAATTATAAGAAGAAAATCCTGATAGCAATTGATAAGTAGGATTTAGAGATGTGTTCAAAATCGATATCGATCATTTCATCATTACGTCCATCCTAGCCAAATTGAAATAACTAAGTATAATCCTTTCAGAAGGAAGATTATGTCTCTGAATTCTTGACGAAAGGAATAAAATATGTTCAGGTTTTTATTGGCGAAAAGTAATGCTGAATCTTCTCCAAGGGTTAGGCACTGTTTTTATGATGAATGGCTTATGTGAATACCTGTTCCGAATATTTTCCATTCTCTTGTTTAACTAACAAAATAAATATTTCTTCTTTAACAATCGGACCTGACAGATATTGCCTTGCCCTGCGAAATGCAGCACCATCAAGTCGAACCATGAATATCGAAGACTGTTTATGTGTCGTTTTTGTATCTTATTTCAGATTTTTCACATAAAACATTATCATTCAACAAAACTCTCATGAAAAATTCTCATTGGTACCTTCGAATGAATTTGATGATTTTGTTCACCTGAGCGATCAATGCAATATATATATATATATATATATATATATATATATATATATATATATATATATATATATATATATATATATATATATATATATATAGGATGCTGAGAATGCGACAAGCGACAAGCGACAAGCGACACTGATGAGCTCCTAATAAGGACGAAACTGCAGTCTGCTGCTTCGCGGCATCCTGCTCAGTTACACTATTGTGGCTCTAGGGGGCTGCGTGCATGGCAGGCAGATTTGGGAACTACCTCTCGTCAGGAGGATTTTTCATTGATCTACGGATTTTTGAATGATTCTTCTTGTCTCAATCAAACTGATTACATGAAAAAATATAAAAGCACCACCCGGTAATTAATACCATTGCCAGGCAATGATTATAATCGAAACATATCCTGGAATAATTATATAATAGGATAACGTTAAATGTTATGAGAATATATCAATCTACCAGAATATATACAAACTAAAGCATCATCAGACAATGATATCAATGTACCAACGAGTAGTGTCAGAGGCTTTCTCCCCGGAAAAATCCTGTGTACGGACCTTAGTCAAGTAACACTGAATGTTACTCATTAATAGTTTCCTTTGTGTGAAGTGGTGAACGATCGAATAGAATACTACTCTGAATATAAATATGACAAAATTGTCAGTTAATTATATTACATTTATATAAACAAATAAATAAAATATGAAATGAGATTCTGAGCAGTATAAACTAAAGAGAAAACCTATGACTCTACCTCATTATTTTTTCGGAAAGAAACCTACGAAGAATATTACAAGATTTGATGACTGTTATCTTTTGTAACTGTTCAAACAAATTTTTCTTCAGAGCCAAAATCTTAATACTTTTGTGAAGATTTCTAGGAATAACACGTGTTGTGGAAATAATAATCGGTACAATAAATATATTTTTCATTTTCCACATTTTTTAATCTCGTCGCCAAGCATCATAGATTTAGAAATTTTTTCATTGTATTTATTTTGTATATTATGTGTGTCGGGTATAGCAATATCAATTATATATGTTATTTGATTCTGTTTATCATTAAGAATTATATCTGGTCTATTGTGTTTTACAGCTCTGTTGCAAAGAATTGTTTTATCGAAATTAAGTTTATATTTGTCATTTTCACAAATAATCTCAGGTTCATATTTGTAAAATTTTTTTTCTTTGGGAATTAGGTCATGTTTAATTCCTAGATGGAAATGAATAATATTAGCGACGGCTATGTCTTTCTAAATAATCTGTTGAAGCAAGGACTGAGCAAGATGATAATATATGAAAACTGTTTCTGAAGAACAGAAACATCTAGGGCAAGAATCATCTATATTTTGTTTGATGATGTGTTTTCTATAATTCCTCGTGAAAAAACCTGATCCTGGATAACAATTGCCAAGCCTTCTGTTTCAGCAAACAATTGTCCAGATACTAACCATTTATATATATATATATATATATATATATATATATATATATATATATATATATATATATATATATATATATATATATATATATATATATATACAGGTGAGGGAGAAAGTTTTTATATTTTTACTATTAGAGCTATAGAACCCTCCAAGGGTTAGGTTAGGTTAGGTTAGATTTCTATTCTTACAGTGTGGGAGAAAATTTTTTGTTTTTTCTATTAGAGCTATAGCACCCTTCAAGGGTTATTAAGCTTAACTTTCAAAAGTACAGCAATAAATTACACTTAATTCTATGATAAGAGTGACAATTTTAAAAATACATGTATGCACAAGTGTATAAAAAAAGTTTAACTTCTCAACTATTATGAACTACCTGTTATGTCTTAAAATCAGTTGCCAGCTTTACAGTAAATGTTCTAGTTTTTTTATTTCATTAATATGCTTTAAAAATAATAATGCATGGATCTCATTTGAATCAGGACACTTCAGTTCACGGGGCCAATCAAAAGTTTAAATCTGTTGACAAGTACATGTCGAACTTCCTGAAATAAAATTTGACTACTGACAACTGGCGCATTATTTTCGAGCTATTTCAGAAATATTTTTACTATGTTCGTCGTTCCGTTTTTTGAATCATCAGAATTCTTGGTGATTACTCAAAGGGGGATGAAAACGATTCGTATTTTAATAATCATATTTGAACGGTTTTATTTTATCTAATGATAGCACTATCAGAAGAGGTTGAGATCATACATTGAAATGTTGAATTGGAAATTCTGGATAGTATTCAAATTTATACGGCTAATGAACAAGTACCTCCAAAACAATACTAAAAACCACGTTAACGGTCTGTGAGGGGATATACAAGAGATCCATTTGGTATAAAATGCAGTACATATAAGAAGGCGTTCAATATACAGGGATATCCACCGGGACCGTCCTTTAAAAACTTTTTGAGTTTACAATATCAGGCTGAAATTTTATACGCGGCCATAACTGGCACTTTCCAATTGAAGTGAGAGTGATACCTTTTCCGGTTATACCGGAAGTGGGTCATCACTTAGTTATTTCAAAATGCAAATCTACCTTTCTTATTATACATCTAGAACCGACATTTGAGCAAGGCATAAAATACCCAAGTTGTTGGCACTTATCTGTCAAAACTTTTGACAGATTTAATTATTTTTGTTATAAACTCGATTTCTGAGGAACATTTAAGAAAATTGTAGCTCGTAGATCTTTTGCACTACAGACACAGTTTTTGCTTGGGTGGATAGGAGAAGGATCAAGGAATTTTTTAAGCAGTCTATACATGTCAAATATTTATTACGTTATTTTGTATGATTTTTTCAATTTGGCCCTTTTCAAACAGCAATAACTCAATTTTTTTCAAATGGCACGTGCCAATTCTTATATCGCCATCAGATGATGCGTCAAATTTCAAATGGAATTGTATCAGCATGTACTATACCCATCTTTTATAGTTCCGAAATAATTCGGGAATATATTGAATTTTGATGATTTTGCAAAAACTAACAGAGAATGCTTTGAAATATTTGAATCAAGTAGCTGAACTGGCTACGCTCACCTGACAGGTGCCTAAAATTAATGTACTTGTCACTTCGTTCATTCGAATTTGATATTTCAACAAGAATTGTTGGTAATTTGAAGTGAAAATTTTTGAAAAACACCAGATTGATATTAAAATGGCTGATCATTCAAACGAGGATATGTTTAAACTCTTTTTATCTCATGGCGACTGTCCAAAAGTATTGTATAGAACTTGCAGGCAATTCAATAATCAATTTCCAAATTTGGCGCCTATGAGTAAATCAAAATTTCGAAGGCATAGAAGAAATATTCTGCAATTTGGCGGAACAAAAAACATAGAAACTAGAAGAAAACCAATTCTCGAGGACGACAACAATCAAATTAATACGCTAGCGTATTTTCGTGCCAATCCACATGCTGCCATTAAGTCAGCATCAATGGATATTGGATGGAGTTTTACTTCCATTCAAAAGGATAACATGCACCCGTATTCTTTTATCGGACTACAAAAATTGAAACCAACTGACCTTCCCAAGCGTATAAATTTCTGTGAAAATTTATTAATTCGGCTTCAAGATGATGAGACAATTCTGCAAAAAATTATAAGCTCTGATGAAGCCAAGTTCAATGAAAATCGAATAACCAACAGGAGAAATCGACATTTTTCGGCCACAGAAAATCTACATTTCATTGAGTTTATTGATTTTTCAAAATAAATTCAGCGTGAATGTTTTTGCAATTTTAATGAATGATTTGTTGGCTTATCACATTTATGAGAAAATTCTTAAAGGACAAAAACACCTGGAAATTTTGAGAGGAACATCAGCAAATTTTTTAGATGGATTACCCCTTAACATTCTGAGGGATTGCTATTACCCAATGGATAGTGCACCAGCATATAAAACACGAGCTGTAGATCGGCAGCTAGCAGAAATCTTATTCCTGTAAGAAGCAAAGAAGAGGTACTATACGCATTCATAATGCTTTCCGTAATATTAAGGAAACTAGGAGGGCAACTCATCATGTTCGTATACGAGCTGTCAAGTGTGCCGAGCAAAATGGGGCCCATATTGAACATTTATCGTAAATTAGTTTTCTCCTATGATGTTTGCTATCATTTATTCGTATTAATGTAATTATCTTCGATGATTGGTTTTCGCATAGTTCCTACAATTTTTATTCATCCGAATTGTAGAAAATTGCTTATAATGCTTCGAAATTTTGTTTTACTCATCGACGGTTATTTTGGAAATTGGTTATTGAATTGCCTGCAATTTCTACCCACTACCTTTGGACATTGTAAAATGAATTAGAAAAGATTAAATACATTTTCGTTTGAATAACCAGTGGTTTTATTCCAAATGTGTTGTATTTTTTGGATATTTTCAGTCAAATAACGACAATTCTTGTTGAAATATTAAATTCGAATGAACGAAGTGACAAGTACATTAATTGTAGGCACCTGTCAGGTGAGCGTAGCCAGTTCAGCTACTAGATTCAAATATTTCAAAGCATTTTCTGTTAGTTCTTGCAAAATCATCAGAATTCAATATATTCTCAAATTATTTCGGAACTATCAGTAATGGGTATAGTACATGCTTATACAATTCCATCTAAAAGTCGACCCTTCATCTGATGGCGATACAAAAATTGGCACGTGCAATTAGAAAAAATTGAGTTTTTGCTGTTTGAAAAAGGACAAATTGAAAAAATCATACAAAACAACTCAATAAACTTTTGACATGTGTAGATTGCTTAAAAAATTCCTTAACCCTTTTTCTATCCACCCAAGCAAAAATTGTGTCAGTAGTGCAAAATATCTACGAGCTATAATTTCTTTAAATGTTCCTCAAAAATCGAGTTCATAACAAAAATAATTAAATCTGTCAAAAGTTTTGACAGATAAGTGCCAACAACTTGGGTATTTTTTGCCTTGCTCAAATGTCGGTTCTAGATTTTGCATTGGATATAAAAATGCGAATTTAATGATGATGATCACCTCGAAAATTTTATTTCAAACTTTTTCACGAGGTATATGGTTTCATCAACTGAGGAGCTTCAGTATTAACCTAGACGTCAACCAACAATTCGGATTAACCATATAAACATATAAACTGTTGGAGAGAGGGGGAGCAATGGCGGATTATTCTATTGTAATAATGAATATTACTGTTCCGATGCCAATACCATCAGGAATTGAATGTTCAATTGCAAGAAGATTTGGTTTTAAAATTTCAGTTTCCGAGATTTCAGTATCCAAATGAGTGGACTCGGATGTTCATGGATGATTAGGGCAATTTTTTTGCAAAGAACATGTTGCTAGATTTGGTGATGAGCTTATGGTACCGATTCAATTATCATTTAAGTAGCATAATTATGAAATGAAATAATGAAATATTCATTCACCTAAGCACTTTTGAACCAAACAAAAAGAAATTAGCCATAGCAAAGACCAGAAAATCGGAAGTATTGTCTATAAAACCATACCAATACCTGGCATTAAGAGATTCCAATTTTTAAACAGAAGGAATGCGAAGTTTTAAGGTGAGTACGAAAAATTCTAGAATCAAGTGCTCGCTATCCTAACTCACTTCTTCTCCAATTGAATGTCTTTAAATATGTGGAGGAATTATATGCTGATGATATGAAGTCAGAGAATTGAAATTCAGCTAAAGGTACCGCTCATGATTTTCATAGTATTCATCAATTAGGAAACAATTCTTCTAACATCAGAAATATTTAACTAGACAGAACATTGGGAAAAGTTGAGGTTTATGTACATAGGATAAAATTAGATTCTTTCGCGAAGTGCCGTCTCAAGAATATTCATGAAATTTCAAGAAACATACCTAGTGATTGAAAGATGCTGTTCCTGTATTTCAAAAAAATATTACCAAACCGTTCCCCAAATTAATTAGATGATGACCAACATTAGCATCCATGGTAAATTTTCAACAATATTCTGAGAAATACTCAAGATACTTTATTTGACGTCTTTTCAGGAAGTTACCTAAATATACTGTTATCAATATTAAAAGAACTTCAACCTCATCTTAAGTGGTACAACAATATCCAATGAAATTTCTCTTATCTAGCTACCAAAAAGTAATTTCATTACTTGTACAGGACGAGAGATACACGCTTACCTATGCTCAGCAGTTTTAATGAATATGCATTACTACGAGGTTAATTTATTAATAAGACGCTAGGAAACGGGGGAAGACGACGTCCCAAGAGTTGAAAGTAACCAAGTCAAGCGATTATACGGAATTATTCTGGTCTACATTAGGGAATGATGAGATTTCTATCTCCAAATGAAATCTATTTGTACCGTCACTGATGAGTGAAACTGAGATGATTAAATCGGAATAAGGTAGTCTTGAAAGCGGTATTCATTGTTGAACACGAGGGTTGTTTCCGTCAATATCTGAATATGATAAGAAGAGAATATTACTGAGTGAAAATTTAATATTACGCTTAAAGAAATTACCTTCCAGTTCGATAGGCGCACTAAAAATCCTGTGTCAGAAGAAGGGAGATTCTTCTTAATGTCCAATATGATCTTACGAAAAAATAGCGCCTACCATGGAACAAAATTACAATATATCCTTCACAGCTCGGCATAAAATTTTCAATGGCTCCTCATGCCATATGGCTCATATTTTTTTCTCGCCGCAGACGATCTTACCCTATGATCCTAATGATGTTGACTATTTAGGTGTATACACTAGTCTGATAAATATTAAGACATATGTTATGATACTTTTATTATGTTTTTCTTCTTTGTACTTGGTGAACCTAAAGCCAGGTCTCTTGAATTCCAATATAATAAATTTTGCTTTTTTGTCTCATCATCCGTGTTTTACATTCGGAATAGTCGGCTATACAAATGAATCCCAATTTGAAGGTCCAGGTTTCGACTACGACAACACCGTGAACAGTGTCACCTATAGGTCACGGCGTTGACGTGACCTTCATCGACTACCTCATTTTCAGTTATTTCAGGCTTCTCTTGTTCTGGCAATGAATGTCAAATTCAATGTTTCAGGCAAAACATTACTAACATTCCTCATTTGGTATCGAGAAAGAAGAATTTAGAGCGAAGTAGGTGCGATTCTTGGCGGTGTAAACCTATATGCCAGTAGAAATTCAAATAGAGCGGTGTAACGAGACTTCATTCTCTTCAACGCCTTGTGAAAGTGTGGCTGTTCAAAGAGGAGAGAAATTGGCCTTTTCCTTCATGAGTAGTATGTTGATGAACATTTGGCGTAAAATGGAAGAGTGGTACAAGGAAAGATGGGAGAAGACCAAGAAGGGACGTGAATCGAAAATTGTTTTAAAGAGTTGAAGAAATCCGAAGCAGCCTATTAGGCATCATAGCTAGAGATCTCGAGGGCGGAAGCTGACAAAATACAAAGGCCCGAAAGCAGATCTCATTCGAGCACCGTGAAGATACAGAACTAAAAGCCGAATCAGCAGTCAGTGTTAGGCCTAACTAATACTGATGTGCAGACTTTGGAAAACACTCAAACTGTGATGTAACGAACAATATAAGAACATACCTACGGCTAATCTAGTGAAGAAGCTACAAACCAACAACTATGGGATGGTTCTTATTCAAGACATCCGTGGATGAATATACCAACTCGTGAATAATTTCGATACTAATATGATTTGAAAGAGTAACTGCTAGAAAATGCTGAATTGCTGTTTAATTTCAATCATTATATCATGCACTATATGTGTAAAGACAATGACGATATTCATTCACATAACAACATTCAACTTTCCGTAGAATTTTGAACAGTCCTCCTGTTTTATGATTTTCCGATCCACTCTTCATAAAACATCGTCAACCAGGGCAGCACAGTAGAGGAAAAGTCCGGTCGCATGTAATGAATAGAAGCAGCATCTCGTCACAGTTGCATACCCATTCACAACACTATTCTAGACTGCCAACTACTCATCTCAATCTGTTGTAGCACATCAAGTACTTGTATATTCATACATATACTATTGATGCCCTCCAACGAACTAATTCAGAGGCTACTACCAGCGCTACCGGGAAATGATGAAGATAAAGAGTGCATCAAGCAGAAATTTTCAAGAAGCCATACTAGTTCGACTATATACCGCAACTCAATACACTTTGTCGACTAAATGCGATCTGTCGAAAAGTTGACGCTCTAGTACGTGTCTGGCTGGTAACTTGTTTGTACATCCTTTCTCAATTATGATACCATGCAGACTTTTTCGCTTCTTGAACTCGATGGGCTCCAATTGATTGAGATCACTAGGTGGTAGTCTTACCAGGAGTTTTGAATTTCTGTGCAACACTTACGATGTGAAGCGAACCATAACTTCAGTCTGTTACTCCTGTTAATGACATCCGACTAAACTCTACCACTGTTGCGTGACCCTGGTTGACAATGATTATGAATAGTGGTTCGAAGAACCAACTTTCGTTAAATGTTAGGCCAGTTTGATTTATTATTTGTAGACATTGAATATGAATGTTACACTGATAATATTTCCGTTCGAGTATTGATTGCTAATGTTTTTCAATTTCCAAACGTCGAACCTTAATTCATAGAACTTTACATCGAATATTGTGAAACGTGTGAATTTCCAACGGAATTAAATCCATTCTGTCTATTTTTATGTACCACGGCCTAAAAATTCTGCAGGTTTTTGAGAAATTTGTGAATAAAATGTTAACAAGCGATTTTAGTTATAGGGAAACCTCACTAATTAATACTTCATTCAAATACAGTTCTAATAGTGCAAAAAAAAAGTAACCGTGATTGAAAAAACACAATTTATCGACAATTCAGTGTTATTTAGTTGACAAATGAATTTTCAGCACCCCAAATATAAAATAGCATCAGAAATTACGTTTCCCGCAAAATTAACCCTTCCTCGTTGAACTAAAAAAAGTTATAATCTTGCTCAGATCTGAGTCAATATTTTGTACCAAAGCGGATGACACTCTTACTCCGAATATTTTGATAAAAACTCTAAAGTCAATGGTAATGGTGGTTAACTTCAGATAAATGAATCTCAACAGAAGAAGCTTGACACAAATGTCCTTTACCGAAAAAAACTAAAGCCATTTGAAATAGGAAAGCTGTCATCGATGTCCGATTTAACAGAAAGTGGTACCGTTAAGGAAACAATTGCAAATTGTGAATCAGTAGCCCTTCATTTTCATGCCAAAAGTCGAAAAGATTGATCAGAACATCCGTATCCAAGATACTTCTAATGGTACCTGTAGCGAGAACACGCTGTATATCCGAAGGATGCAGTAGTAAAATATTTCGCGGATCTTAGACACTCTATACATCGTTTTATAATCAGTTCGAAATATAATGTAGTTAATTCACCCCAACTTACATCCTATAAATATTTGGAACATAAATTGGAAAAGTTTTAGTCAAAATAACTATTTCATTGCTGCAAGAAAATCAGCTTCCACTATTGACGCGAAATCCCCGCAATCGCCCCTCTTTCTATTTCTCCGCAATCCTATTTGGGATGCTGCCTAAGCTTCCCAGACTCCCTGTTCCATATTTCGTATATAATGAAAGTGAATACGAGTTTTCTTCGGAACAAAAACGACGAAGGACTTATCAAATATAAACATTGCGGTTTCGAGTTTCTCGACAAGAATACCTCGAAGCGACGTAAAAGAAATATTTGTATGTCTCATTCTGACTACTGGATATGTGATGGGAAATGAAAACATGAAACTTGGCGAGTTTGGAGATAAGATGACATCGTGGAAAAGTTTGATTACGTCGGGATTTTATGTCAATTCGCTAGTGCGCATTACAAATGTTTCTTATATTCTGTACGGAATATCCAACGTTTCTAGATGAATAAATTGTGATTGGTATTGAAGTGAATGTTGATGACAATACCGATAGAAATCCATATTTGAGTTGAATTGAATGTAATCAATAACGGCAGATTTTAGGATTGGTTCTAGTTGGTACATGATGCGTTATTGTAGTGCAATGGCCTCTGCGAAATCTTCTAGATTATTAATTGAAATATCTTATATTCATTCTTTTAAGCTTTATTGAGTGTCTAGGTTATGAGTGGTTACCGATAGATGACATTTTTGAGACACATTACTTCTTCTTTTCCTAACATTGTGACATTGTGAGTCTCTTGTGTTTTTCCAAGTAGGTTAGGTTTTCTGTGTCTTTCTCCTTTGAAGTTACCAATATTGTACTAGGAAACCCCTTTGATCCTACAGGACGTTCAGAAACACACACCTCCAAAATAATGGCCCAGTAGGTATTTCTGAAGGCAAGGAAAAAAAATGAAAGAATGTTTGTGATAGTTTCATTGTTCAGTTCATTAGGAGAAGACACAGTACTATTTTCCTATTTGTCCAGTTATGTTTTCAGAATCTAAACATAAATATCAAAAAAGAATGGAAAACTGAAATAAAAAATTTTTTCTATCAACCTAACTTCGAACAATAACAAATTCTGAGAATTTTCCAAATTAGTATTCCTCCCTGGTCTGCATTATCTTGAAAGGTCTGAAAAGTTTTTGGAGCCTTGTTTTACGCTGTGTACCGGCGTTGTGGTCGATAAATGAGAAATGGTTTTTGATTTTGTCTCGCAACGGATGGAAACGTAGTAGAGCATTTTAGGTCGTATATCCTTCCTCTTTCTCATTCCTTTGTAGCAATTTTGACAGTATGATTATGTGAATCCTCATTCTCGGTAATGAATTTACCTTCGGTATTCATACAAACATTCGTCGTTTGTTAAACATGGATTTATGGTTGCACAGCTCTTCTCTGGTTACAATGTCATAGAAAACAATTGTTGTCAAATACATAAAGCTACCCATTCTAATGTGTTTCTACATCATCAAAATCAGTATTTTAATTTGAGTGAAAAGAACTGATTGTCGATAACGATGCCAGGAAAATTTTCTGTCAATTTTAAAGCGCGAGAATAGCGATTCACTATGATGCTTCTTGAGGAATGCCAAATTATAGGATGTTGGGAAGATGTTGGACGGAAGCGAGTTGCACAGCTCACCGGTCCTGTAAACGTAGGAACTCTTATAGAGAGAGGTTCGAGGAGTCGTTAAGTATACCGCCATATGATGAGAAATCATGAGTTTTCACGGCATAAGGTCCTTCGGCTCCTTGGAGCTATCTTCTGAGAGCTAGCGGTTGGGTTAGGTTAGATTTCTGGGAAGTCGATGAGGCGTACAATCTGTTTTGGCACACCATCCAACATCCGCAACGAATATTTGGGCGCAAACTCCTATACAAAGGAATAATATCCCAAAGCAGGTGAAATCTGCTCCTTATATACTCCTTATATAGAAGCAACAGCTCAGTTGACGTGAAGTATCGCTTGGCTCTGAAAATAAAACTAAGTTAAGCAGATGTCGACTCAGTTAATGTTGATACATGTTTATGCCAGCAAAACCTAGGATTGACTGTTATTCCGAGAAGGTGCATCGAATTGGGATGCAATTTGCTGGCTTTGCATCATAAGAGGAGATTCTCCAGCAGGGACTTTTCCAGAAAAACGTAGTTGCTTGCGTCTTGCTCGCCTGGAAGCTCACCAGGTTCACCTTTGTAAGTCAGAGTTCAAGTTGTTGAAATCTCTGACGTTGAGTCTCCGCAGCTGTAATCGACCGCAGACTACTGAAAGATGAAACCAGGGTACAATCGTCTGCAAAACCGAAGATCTTGTTCTCTGAAGATGCCAGAAGATCGTTTGTCTGCAACAGAAACAAGGTTGGCAAAAGAATGGATCCTTGAAGTACTCCTGCTTGCCACTGGAAACAATCAGATGTTATACCGTCGACCACAACTTGTATTGATCTATTTGAAAGAAAGCTACTTATCCAACCCAGCAATTTTTCAGGTAACCCATATGCAGCAAGTTTATTCAACAAGCTGCATCCCAAACCCTTTCGAAGGCTTTAGAGATGTCGAGTGTTATTTCTCTAGATTCCCCATGCTTTTCCATCGTTGATGTACAAACATGAGTGACGAAGGCGAGTAGATCTTCTGTCGAAAAGTGCAACAGGGTGGTAGTTTTGGGGTAAGGACTACTTTCCTTTCTTTGGAATCGGTTGAACTCTCGCTTTTTTCCAGCTACTCGGAAAAGTCTAGCTTCCATAGAAAATCAGAAACAAACGGTCAAGAATGAGTGCCAGTTCGAGAGAACACTTTCTCAGGGTGATTAGCGGTATTTCGTCTAGTCCAACTGCTTTCTTGCAGTTCAGCTACTCGATAGCCCGTCTCACAGTGCGAACTCTGAACTTGATGTCTGCCATGGAAGAATTCGTAGGTGGAATGTTCGGTAGTATTGCGTTAGATGAATCTAACACAGAATTATTTGAGAACAAGAGAGTAAAGAGATCGGCTATACTTTCGTCTTCTCTATCAAGAGCCGGAAACGCAGATTTGCAGAAATTGGCAATGACAATCTTCGCCAGAGACCAAAATTCGCTAGTCCCGCTTGTCAGTTCAAGGAGTTTATTAGTTACCTCTCCGTTGAAATTGGCTTTTGCTCTTGCAGTTGTGAGGTTGTATACGTTCCGTATTAGTACGAAAGTTGTTCTTGTTCCCTCTTTCAAATTAAACTTCCATGACTTGTAAGCTCTGTTCTTGGCTCCAGAGGTTGTTTCGCAGTATTTATTGAACCATGGCTTTTGTGCTGTTGTACTTTTTATGGAATGAGCGATGTAGAGATCCATTCCTGCATAAATTATTTCTGTAACAGATACAGTGCACAAAATGATGTCAGTATCTGAAACGCAAACATCACTGAATGGAAAACACGAACAGAATCCAGGTAGCTCATCCCAATTAGCACGGTTATAGTACCAAATGCGTCAGGGTGGTTTAGGATCTTGGTTTAGCGGCAGCACAATGGTTCCAGTAGCAGATATAAGGTTGTTGCCTGAGTTGCCTAGTAGGGCTGAGACCTCCACTCCAAAATCATCTGTCGTGTCATGTCCTCTCTCTGGCATACAACATACGATCCGAAAACACAGAGGGTCCCCTTTAAACCCAAATCTCGTATGTAACCCATACCCATTAAAACGTAAAAACGTTGTGTCGGTTGTTTGACTCATTTGAGTTTCGGTTAAGGCCATCACATGGGGTTATGCGTTTTGCAGATACTGTGTACATGGGACTATCCCGATATACACTTGCACAGCGCTACGATGTAGTGCAAACTGAGAGAACAATAGTCAATCTGCACGATCAAGAAAGCAAACATTGATATCAGATGACGATCTGATAGAGCAAGAGTCACTACAAAACTAAAAGACTGCTTTATCGTCAATTTGGTTGGCTGGAACAGGAGAACCTCAGTTCAGGTACTACGAATTACTTGAGAACGTACCGGTGGGTTATCTTTCTGACCACTTTCGAAAGCAGACTCCATGCTGCCAATCTTAGGTCATAAAGGCCTTTATGAGTCATGACAATACTATTGAAGCGTGTTTATAATTTGCTCAGGAGTAAAGGAATTGGCTCTTACCACAATGGCATAATGTGCTTTCTCCAGACCGCTGCAATAAAAATAATAATTTTACTTTTTTTATCGTCTGACCTTTTATGAGCATTTTCGACTGCCTCAATCCCAAATTGTTAACTACAGTAATGTTTCAATTTTAAGAAAAAAGCGTTGGTTCACAAAATGGTCAAGCTTAGATATGATCCCATAGGTTCAACAGCTCTGGTTTTCTTTTTGACAACTCTCACTTTCCTCAACGTTCTGTAGGTGAGCACCATAGTTGTGTACCTGTTTTTGTTTAGCTCATTTGTCAAAATGCCTGTGGATTGAATAATTAGAAAATATTCCAGCCAAATAACAAAACAATAAAATATGAGAACTCGATACTAATCCGCCTGAAAGCATTATACATCATTTATGCAACATACAGGCAAAGAGTTACTCAAGTGAAATACAGTTTGAATGAGCTCAAAAAGAGACAATAAGTGCTCCAGTAAATAATTATACTTCTGGAAAGAGGTCAAGATATATTCATGTTATATTACCTTATTCCATATTCATATCGAGCCATAATTGTTACTTAACATCATCAAAATATAGCTGATAATCAAGATGAGCTTTGAAAGTTCAAAATTTGTTTGTTTGAATTACCTACATTCTAATATAGGGTACTACCATGTTTCGTTCTATTCTTCTAAATGATATTTCAGGATTTGCTTGGACAAGAGAAACATTGCATAATGTTATTTTAATTGACTCAGGAAGGACGTTTGACGAAAGACCCATGTTGACGAAGAATGTTGTGTTCTCTCGAATATTTTTTCTCCTGGATGCCTTTTGCGGGCATATTTTCAGCAGGATGAGAGAAGTTTTTTTACAGTTCAAATATTTACTATATTCAAAAAATTATGGCATGATTCACCATATTGTGGCTTCATCAGATAAGTCGTACACTTCATGAATTATATAAGTCAAATTCCAGAAAAATCCCTACGGAATAGCTTATTGAAAGAACTGTCCAATTCACTAATGAATAAGTTTCCATTTTTTTAATTCATTGAATGCCGATTCTTCTTTTTATAGGCTCAATTTCAATGTATCTTCATCATTATGTGAAATATCAGAATTAATACTGAAAGTATGAATTTTTTGAGAGAATGATTTAAATAGTGAAATTTCGATTTTCGGTTATCAAAATTGCATTTGTGCTGTGATAACCTAATATTGAAATGACTGAAAGTTCTACCGATATAAATTTCCTACAACTTCCACAAGAGAGTTTATGAACACCAGATTTGCTGCCTTTATGAATTTTGAATATACAAGACATTATACATTCTATCTTTAATATTTGGGAGGTTAGCATAACTTAAACAAAAATAAAGTTTGTTCTAAGATATTTTTACTACTAACAATTAAAGTTAATTATAAATTTGTCGTGTTTTCGCGGTTTCATTCAACGTCGGACTGTATGAAAACCAAGTACAAAGTGACTTCACATATATATGAATGGATAAGGAGAAACCAGATATCAGATATGGAGGTTACAAATATTGAGGGTGAGTTATCATTTGAAAACATCGAAGATGAGATATACACAGATCAGTCTGGTCGTTCATTATCGAAAAATTGTCAATAAGTAATTTATGAAATTATTGTAGTAGATGATTTTTCTTTCCTTCATAAATATTTTACGAATAACTGGAATTTTTGGTCCGGTTCAAAACCATTTCTTTTTATACGCTCGTAAAATACATAGCCCTCACGAGTAGTAATCATCAATATATATTCACATACATAATAGTATGTCTCAACTTGAGGGGGCAAATCAACTAGCAATTTTAAGAAAAAAGGTCATATAAACATAAGTCCGCATAAGCTTCGTTACGGAGCTGCAGGGTGTTGAAACTGAAAAATTGGTTTCTCCTTCAAAACTTCTGCAGTTTTTGAGACATTCATTCCAAATTTGGAATGCAAACTATTTTTTACAGCCTTCATTATTACACGTCCTAGATTTCAACTACAACTCGCAAGATGTTCTGTTTTCCGAGGCCATGTCTCCTTCTGCCCTTTCAAGCTTTTTTACAGTACATGACTGATCAGCGTACAATCAATTTTCGTTATCTTCGTTCAAATTGGAGACTTTTTTGCACGTAGATTTACTCCCTCAAGTTGTTACATACTATTATGTATCACCCTGTATATATATTGTATGATTTTAGATCATTCTATTTTAATTTTTCAAAGAAATGTTTAGCGATCTTGAAAGCCCCCGAGTTGACGAACTTTAATCATTTTCGTAAGAAGTTTGGCCGAAGATCTAGGAGACGACCGGATATCAATTACCTTGGGCATCAGATATGCCGGAGGCACTTGCTTTCATAAAATTCGTGCTCAGCAACGTCGAAAACATCCGGGTTCAAGAGCTTTACTCGTTTATGTGAGAGCTTTGCCCTAGACTCCAGGAGTCCACTGTAAACCAGTCACCCTAGGCACCAGGTATATCGGGGACATTTGTCGTCGTGAATCTCGTGCATAACGACCTCAAAAACAATTTTCCTAGAAATCTAGAAGATGACCTAGATGCCAGCTACTCTGTACACTAGGAGCTCCGGAGGTCATTTTCAACCTCCTATACGTGTTCAAGGACCCAAAAAACCCACGACTAACGAAATTGAACACGATTGCTTCTTTTTTATTGATTGTTAAATCTTTCATCGCAAAGGCTTTTCTCGAATTTCGTTTATTGTCTGTGATCTGATTGACAATTTTTTACGTGATGCTACCTTCGCTGCTTTCACTAACTGATAACTAACTTCTACTACCTCCAGTGAAGTTCGCAATTTTTAAATCAAATCACTGAATTAAAGTGACATATATTTTACTACTCCAATGGCCTCCTCTGTAACGCAGGTCTATTTGTCGTTATAAGTACAACAGCCTACCAGGTTTGAACTTCAATTTGTCATCTTCAATTTGCTGACTTAATTATGTACAGCGATATTATTCGAAATATTGGACAGAAATAGTCCCAACAGTATTTATTTGAATGAATGAAATCCTCAGTTGTTTTTATCCGATTCTAAACTACCTAACAGTCCAACATTCCTATCCTTGGGAATCCATTCACAAATAAAGTAAACTAATATACAAACCCTGAAATTTCCAAATTTATGAGTTTTATCTCTCGCGTTGAAAAAGAAATCCGAAAGTTTGTTTGTTTCAAATCGTGTTCAAAACTTTCAGGTTGTTTCTTTTTCAATGCAGAAGATAAAGGCCATAAATTTTACAATTTGTGAGGTTATGAATAAGTTTAACCTTTCTGTATTAACATTGTTTGTTTTTTCTGATCTTGATTCAAGCCAAATAGATAAATGCTACCTATTTTCGTCACTGTATTGAGTATAAACATATTGATGTACATTTTCTGCGTAGTCGCTCCATAACTTTGCTTCTATTGCATATATTGAAAATATATCTTTTGAAAAAGTAAGACGCTGAGTTGTTGTATGCTCTAAAGTTATTTTATTATATACAGGGCACCCGATTATAGAGGTTCATAATGAATTATAGTTATACCCCGCTTTACGCAAAGGATACGTTCCGCAAATAATTACGTTATGTAAAATTCTCCTATATAACGGTTAACGATTAAACATAGTTAACACAAAAATATAAGCAATTACTAGAGTCAAGTCTCTTCAATCCAAGAACACTCTTTGCAGTAAGTGTTTTTATTGTAAAAAATAAAAATTTTGTCGTTTGGGTAACGTTTCATCCACTTTGTTGGAAAATACGTTCAATCACCCAACGCTGTTTTTAATTGTTTGACACGTGGTGGAAAGACCGTATATGGTCTGCAATAAATCTACACCTGAAAAACTTTCGGATGAACATTATATATTCCGCTTGCAGATGAAACTTCATCTTCTACTTGTTCTTATTCATCGTTGATGGGATTATTCTGTAACTTGATCAGCTCTTCTTGCTGCAGCTTGAGTGTCCACGCTCACGGCTTCACCTGTAATGTGGCTATTGTGAATATTGGAACGCTGCTCGATGAAACTAGCCTTTGCTGGCAGCGGAAATCTGAGTGGAACTCCCTTCACCTTTTACTATCTTTGTTGCTATGCGTATGAGATTCTGATTCAATTGTGTATTCTTCTTATTTAAATCTTAAATCCATATTGCCAGCAACTTAATTCTTTCCTGAAATAGAGGATCTCAAACTTTACATAAATTATGTAATTCCCATAAATTAGTCATTCTTTTATTCGACAAAAATTTGAATTAATTACTATTTTCCAAGGAAGAAAGCAGTAAATCAATTTCTCAAAGCAAAAAAGGAGTAAAAATCGAACTATTCTGCTGATAGTTACTGTTTTTTACTCTTTATTACGTTTTATATGATAGTATTATGATCTGCAGTTAACGACGAAAGAGCAGTATTTGGCATTTTACTGCTTCTTCAGTTGAATTGTTGACATTTTGAGGTAAACTATTGTCGTGAACGCTATGAAGTTCCTTTTCGGGATTTTAAGTTGATAATATAGTTCACAATTTTAAAAATTATTATTCATTTTAATAATTTGACACATTGTCATTTGTAAGTAATGCAAGTTATATATATTTCTAACCTCACTTTTATTATATATTATATAACACATCAAAAGTTATATCACAATTTATTACAAATCATCAAGAATTGTTCGATCTGCTTGAATTTTTTTTGATTTGACTCGCGGATTGATGGTGGTATCGCATTATACAGTTTTCAGCCGATGCACTGGTAGTTTTATTCGGTGAGAGTAAGCCTATGGTTGGGTATTACTATGTCCTCTTTTCGACGCGTATTGCAGTAGTGGACGTTCTTATGTGCCGTGTAAGATATTCTGTGATCATGAACAAAACACAGGCATACCACGATGAAGCAGGATGGGATTGTAGGTATGTTGTATTTCAGAAAAAGATCCCGACAGCTGTGCTGCTTACTAACGGTGGCTATGGCTTTAATGGCTTTCTTTTGCTTTAGGAACATTTCCGGAGCATCGGTCGCTGCATCCCAAAGAAGAAGGCCATATATGGCTACACTATGAAATTGAGCATGGTAGGTAAGTATTACTGCTCTCTTCCCCACTATTTGATTAATTCTGCGTATAGCATACACCGGAGACGACAACCTCCTCTCCAAATTCTCAATATGACAGGCCCACGACAGTGTACCGTCAACATGAGATCCGAGAAATTTTATCGGTTCATTTACTTTGTCAAGTCTCTTATTTGTGACAATCAGTTCCTGTGTCTTTTCCATGTTCAGATATGATTTATTTGCTTCGAATCTCTTTTGAGATTTTTTCATCGAAATTTCAGATTGAACATTGAGGTGTTTTTTATCTTGATCATGATGATGAGAAGATGACTATTGCGATTCATGAAGTCAATTGCCTTACCCAGATCACAGCATTTAACGCTTGCTTCCTTTTTGCCTTCCACAACCTCTATCAGAAAGTAAATTATATCTATTAATGCCGTAGTGGTGGATATTTTTTTTTCTAAAACCGTGTCGATAGTGGTTTACTACTTCGTTCCTTTCCATAAATTCTATAATTTGATTTTTCAGTAGTGTTTCAAAAATCTTAGAATAGATATGGGCCGGTAATTTCCGAAAACTTCTTTATTTCCTTTCTTGTGGATGGGAATAACCTTCGCCACATCAAGCAATGTGGAAAAACACCTTGACTGAAACATAAATTTATGAGGCCACTGAGAGGTTTAGCTTGTATCTGTATTATCCTTTTGAGGAAGTTTACATTCATTCCATAAATATCGCATATGCACTTATTTTTCATACTTGCGACCGACTTAATTACCTCTTCTGGAGTATTTGTGCGGAGAAACAATGAATTTTACATGACGACCGAAGCATCTCCACTGCATCACTCGTACGATCTACATCTTCATCAATGACTCGATAGTCAAGAATTATCGATTCATCATTGTAGCATCTAGAGAAATAATTTCTCTTTTTGAATGCGAACTCTTGATATTTTAATTTATTGCAACAATCACTATCCAAAATCGTCCGTGATGAGAACAACTTTCAAGTGGAAAGAAGGAGGAAGCGGATTGATGGATACCACAGAGTGGTATCGTTGGCTGATAAGGGATATACACCTCTGAATCTTACAACCAGTGACTACTTGCTGAATCTGCGGATTCTATTAGATACTGAAGGGCAATGGTCAAAGAAGGAATTGCACGGACGACATCACTATGAGATTAATCAGCCTCATATTGATAAAGAAGCTTCCAACAAATGGTTGATGCGGGGAGCACTATTCGTGGAAACATAAGGATTCCATATTGCCATTCAAGACCAAGTAATCGCTTCAAACAACTGCGAAAAACTCATATAAGGACCGAACGTTACAAACAGATAATTGGAGGAAATGCCATATAATATCGGAGACTAAACAGCATATTACGTCCGGCTGCGAACAACTGGCTAATACGGACTATCTTCACAGGTATAATCAATTGTGCAACATTATCCATCAGAAGCTTCCACACCACTACGGAATTCTGAATGCTTCCAGCTATGTTACAATTATCAAGTGACACCAGTATTGGAAAATAACTCTATCAGAGTATACTACGATAGGCCTGATATTACTGACAGAATGGTGACGGATAAAAGGCCGGACATAGGGGTTGAAAGCCACAAGAGCAATGCTGGTGGACGTCATCATACGCAATAATAATAACTTGCTGAACAAGTTCCAAGAGAAAAAGTCCAAATACACAGACCTCGCAATTAAGATCAAGCAGATGTGGCACCTCGATAAAATAGATATCGTTCCTGTTATCATAGGATAGTGAGAAAACTGATGTCAAGTATATTTCAATCGAGCCTATTTGGTTTGATTGCTGAATTATATCCAGCTAACAGCTGAGATAGTGCACAAGTCTATATTAATAATAGAACGAACTGACTGAACGAACATCTGTATAAACCTATGCAGAAAGCGGTACTGTTGGCGACAGCTAGAAGCGTTAGGGGGTATATGGGAAACACAACAACGCCAATGCCGGAATACGCTGCCATGACCTCATAATCTGGAAAGGGCCAGAGCTGAATGCTTTTGATATGGAAGATATCTTGGATCGGTTAGTGTTTCCCTAAGAAGGAGTGCGAAACAACTTAGGGTGAAGTCAATATAATAATAATAACACTAATTTGAAAATAATCATCCCTATTGAAAGAGGGATATTTCAGGAAGACACCTTGATCCCACTATGCGGATTCAGTGTAAGGAAGATCAACGCAGAAATGATGAGAGTGAACAACTTTCTCTACATTGGTGACTTAAAATTGATGGCTGTCACCAAGAACCAAATGAAGCAAATGGTGAAAACTGTAGAAGAGTTCTCCGATAACATAGGAACGCGTTTCATACTGGACAAATGTCGAATTCCCAGTACAATTAGAGGAAACGTATATACAAAATATTGCCGCAATAATCGAAGGGGTGACTTATGAATTTCTGGTCATGCAACAAGCACTACGAATAGATCACGGAAAAATGAAAAAAGACTTGACCAATTAATTGATTAGGAGAGTTGGACAACTGCTCCATCCAAATATTAACAGCAAGAATATGTTTAAGGCAATCAACACTTAAGCATGCTCAATCCTGAATTATTCATTTGGAATAATTGCCTGGAGGAACACCGATATACATAATGTACAGCGTAAAGTGAGAACGCTGCTGACGAAGGCACATAAACACCATCCAAGGAGCGCTATCGAAAAAACTACAATGCTGAGACAACAAGGAGAGAGGACTAGGCGATATCATGAAGCAGTTGGATCAGCAGATTTCGAATTTGTGAAACTATTAAAAAAAATGCAAATACTTTAATTCATAGAATTTCATGCAAAGTAGACGACTCAACTCCTTTGAGTCTAAACGAACACAAAAAAAGGACTCGACACAAGACCGACGATGAAAAGCTTACGAAAGAAAAACCGCTATACGCGAGACATCCAAACGAATCCGGCAGGGCACATGTCGACAAATTCACGTCGAACTACTGGCTGACCTCCAAGCAATACCAATACAAATACAATACGAAACAAACTTTCGGCTCCCAAAGACATGATCCCTTTAGAGAATTAGGGTGTTTATGGCATTCCTTGCCGGGACTGTAATAAATGGTATATAGGACAGACAAATAGACGCATTTCATCTCGCATACAAGAACAAAAAAATAAACAGTCCACAGCTTTCAGTCAGTCTCTTTGTTGTTTGAATCCCATCACTTTTTCGAGGTACTTCGTAGCCTGTATTTGTTCTTCTGCTCCAAACCCAGAAGTCTGCTCTCACCATCTCATGTGAGGACACGTCTAATTAATGCCTTTAGTAAGGATATTTTCATTATAATACTAAACTTCGTCTTTCTGACAGAAGAGTTCAGTATCGATAAGTGCAGCATAAAAGCATTTCCTAACCTATCACATTCCATTACAAAATCTTGTATTACAACAACTCCCAAATACTTGAATGACTGTTCGTGTTTCGGCTTCGTTTCAAATATACCCATATATATATATATATATATATATATATATATATATATATATATATATATATATATATATATATATATTTTTTGTAATACCTTTCCATGGCCATTACATTTATTTTCTTCGTATGATTTCTCTTTTTTTCCAACTATATTATCCATACCTGCAAATTATCTTGAAGCTCCATTTTTCTTAATACATACTATCACATCATCAGCAAATACACTCTGAAATTACAATCGTTTGCAGGCTTCTGTATCCTGTATGATATTTTTCCACTACTTTCAGTAGAACACTATGATAAATATCAATTTACTCAACACTCTAGCCTGCCTGAGCTTTTCATTTCCTGTGTATGAGTCCAATAACAAATTTCCAGTCCTTATAAGGTTTTTCCATAAATCTTTTGTTGTGCTTCAGTCTCTTTTTCTTTATAAGATGTTTGATAGTAAAAATGTGATCCTGAATACTTTTACCTTTCCAGAAGTGTGGTTTTCAAGTTGTTTTTTCATTATTTTCAACAGTTTACTACCTAGAATTCTTACAGAAAATTTTGAAATGACACTCAATAAAGTAATCAATAACTGGCTCAAATACTGTTGTTTAATTTTTCATTATTGAAACTATAATGCCAGTTGTCCGGTCATTAGTTATGTTTTTTAAAGCCGATCGGAATATTGTTCTCTTAATTCTTCTTGCTCTATTCCCCTATGAATTTTATCGTCTGTGTTATATTATCGTATCCTGCTGATTCACCCATTTAAATTCTTCAGGCTTCTGAGTCTCTCTTTCTCATATAATTCATTCCTCAACCGTTACTGTTGAGTAATCTTTGTCATCATGAAAACTGTTGTTTCCTTGTTAGTTGCTTTCATCTGTGTTCATTAACTCCAGGATATATTCTCTCCTTCTTCCCTTTATTTCCCTGTCAAATTTCCATCTTTCTTTCTTATATGTATTATCCTATGCTTAATGCCGTTTCTTATGCCTAGACTGAATACATTAAAATCTGCGTAAACATCTTTGAATTTTCTGTTCTCTTTTTTTTCAATTCATGTTCTTCAGAAACTTCTTATTATAGATATTAAGTGATGGACAGAAATTGCATTTAAACCACTTCATGTTTCCATATGACTCGATTAACATACACATTTTATTCAGGGTGGGGAGTAATGGTTTTGGAACGGGTAGTACACGTAATGATGAGTGAGTAGAGGGGAGCGTCTGAAGTCATTCGATTCAAGAGGAGTTACTATTTAGTTCATAATGGTTATCTGGACAAGAGAGCACCGCGCTTTCGCAGTTGAAGTGTAATAAAAATCGGGAGAGTCTGTCATTGTCGTGCAGCGGCGCTTTCGCCAGCGCTTCAACACTGGTCGTAACGCTTCAGTTCCGAAACATGAAAAAATTATCCGATGGGTACAGAATTTCAGCACGACTGCATCAGCAATGAATCAGAAACCTTCACGGTCATCCCCGAAGTGGAAGCACACCAGCTTCCGTGGAAAGAGTGAAACAAGCTGTAATTGAAAGCCCAGGGCGCTCCGTCCGAAAACAAGCCATAGCACTCCAAATGAGTAGTCGAACTCTTTGCAGAATTTTGCACCAAGACCTCCGCTTTCATCCCTATAGGCTCATTGTTGTCCGGCACCTGAATGAAAAAGATTTTGCGTAACTTCATAAGTTTGCCGAAAAGAATGCAAATGATTATCGCTGATGAAAATGAACCAGTGAGAATGATGAGTGATGAGGCTCATTTTAATTTGAGCTGTTCGCTGTCAATTTCGGTAGCATAAAACTCCCGCGAAATGCATCAATCTCCACTTCACAGTGGGACCGTTTGGTGCGCTATGAGCCGTCTTGAGGAGATTGAACCGTATTTTTAAGAGGACGAGAGAAAGGCAACCGTAACTGTAAACTTCTAGCGATATGTTTTCGTGCTGCAGAACTTTTTTATTCCAGAGCCTCATTGGAAGTTGTGCGTCGCGTTTTTCCTGGTCATGCAAGCTCGCGTCTTGGTGATGTGCGTGGCCCATTTGTTCCTCGGTTCTCTCTGCTTGTTATTTTTTTTTGTGACGAAACCTAAGTGCTAAGGTCTACGTCAATAAACATCGAAAGCGAAAAGAGTTGAAAGAAGCCATCTCGAGAGAAGTTAGAGCAATTGACAACAATCAATTTGTTAGGGTAGGTAATGAAAAAACTTTGAGAATCGACTACAGCAATGCATTACTGAATACGGACATCATCTGCCCGATGTCATTCTCAGAACATGATTCTTTTTACATTTTATGCATTGAATGTTGACATTTGAGCTTTAATTTTACGTAATTAAAAATGTTCTACGTTGAAAAACAGATGTGTTATTTTTATTTCAAAAACGCCCTTCCATTACGCCCCATCCTGTACAATTCTGTAGAACACCTCTAGTATAGTTCAAACCTGAATATTGTCGAACTCATTGAACCTCATTTACCTCTGCATAGCGTGAAATTGAATCGCACTTCCTCTTGAATAAATTGAAATGAAAATTTAATCTAAACAGTCTTACTGACAATAAGGTTGGAAGATCTTAATACAGCTATGGTATTTAGTGAATAGCTTTCAATATTCATATCATAACTTCTAAATGACCTTACGAAAACTTAATAGAGTTTCTTTCAGAAATAATATATTTATACAAAAAGTTCATAGCCTCTTGGAGGATATTCGATCATTTTGTTGGATTTCGATTTATTAATTCGATAAAAACCCTAATAATTTAAGTAACTTTATTTAAATGCATGTAGGTTAGAATAACCATGATTTTAAATATAAAATATGTTGATGCTGAGTTTACTACTTTAGCATTTTGAAGAAAATATACATTATAATGATTAAATAAACGTCGACTTACATTCAATTATTATTATTTCGAGTCTCCTTAACTTCTTATTATTATAACATTCCGTTTGAAACACATTATGGGGATATGTTCCGAGTTAAAGTCGTGGATGCTGTCCTTGGACAAAAGACTGAATTTGACGAAAATATATACATAGGGACTGGAAACATATTCTAACCCCATAACCATCGAAGGCCAGATAGCTCGTAATCCAGAGTGAACTGTAGAATGAAGTAAATAAGGTTATGTTGAGAATCTGACCTAATCACAGAATGTTGCATATGTTAATTTTAAAAATACCACCGCATGTGGCCAAGTGGGAAGATCACAAACTTTCCACTTTTGCACACATATGGCGGCCGGTTCGAGTCCGGCGAAGGTATGCATGTCTATCAATTTGAAAGAGTCGCCTATAAAATGAGAGACTCAGCCAAAGTTCGTAATCCGGTCTAGGAGAGTGGTTCGGCACCTGTAGGTAAAGCTGTGTAGACGGGCAAAGTTCCCGAGCAAATTGTTGAAAGAATGAAACAAACAAAATTTTAAAAGTGTCCCTTCAGTGGAACAAATTTTATATGAAAATAGACAAAATGAATATAAGACCGCTTTCGCTTACCCTTGAAAGTAAAATTTCGGATTTATTAAACTTCGCAATGAAATAAAATTAGGAGTTATTCATTGTGATAGATCGAATGTAAGAATAATTGAAATTCTTTTGTGCACATGGATATTTCATTTCTTTCCATATTCTGATTCAGACGAGCGAGAGCATAATATTCTAGATGTTGGTAGTTTTGAAATAATGTCGGTGAATTTGAAGGTTGCTAATTATTTCCATTCCACTGTTTTTATTCAGAATAGAGAGAGCATTAAATTTTATTCTTTCATTAGTAAAACTGACTTTCTGAACACTAACTTCGAGGAAATCAGCAGTTGTGCCGGCGACATCAACTTTAGCACGTTTTGTAGGAAGACTGACGGTTGAGCTTGATTAATGGTCGTAGGGGCGGTAGAAGAGGTCGCTGACCTGGTCTCCCTGTTTCTGGTTTTTTTCCTCGAAAATGTAGGTCTCAGAAATCTTCCCAAATTCGAAAAGGAAATCGTAGGGTTACGATTTCACTTCGTGGGCCCCATGTAAGTAGTACGGATGAAAGGAAAAACCTTATTTTTTAGCTCGATGTTCGTTAATTTCTGATTATCAGGGATTTTCGGAATGAGGAAGATAGAGCAAAATTTCAAAAAAGTCCGCCGAGAGCCCTCCATTAGATCGAAGATTTTATAGTCTTCCCGGAGCTTTACGGGAATCTAAACAATGCGGCGCAACATGCGAAACTCGAAGATTCCATCTCGTCCCGGGTTCGAGACGATCGAAAGCGATAGAAACATTTGTATAAATATTAAAGTCTGACGACGTCATCCCCTTCACACAATTTTCGCTCAATCGATCGTTCCTAAATACAGAAGTTTCCGAATCAGAAGAAATCTTGCAGTTTCGGTTTTCCGTTTGCCCTCGGTGACGTTTCTGAAAAATTTTTCCAAAAACTCTGTCTGGTTCAAACTCCATCATTCCTTCGGACTATTCCAAAAATAAGACTTTAATGTTATATATTATGCAGAGCGTTTCATGGATGAATTGGGAGGTTTCTGTCTTTTCAGTACTGTGCTGTTCCCTCTAAGCATGCAGTACGCGGACATGGAGGTACCTGACTCGCCCCATAGTGCTGTTTTCCCTACACATGCTGCTGAGGTATTCCTTGGATCACATTCAATTCTGCAATTCAAAATTGTTGTTCATGGTCTTACTAGCAATGATATCACAGTTATTCATGGTATTCTCTGTTGGAGGTCAAATTTTATTTAGGTTCTAACATCATTATATTTCCTATTTCAAGTAGATCAACTTCTATTCCATAATGCAAATGAACATGAGCTCAATATGTTCTAAAATATAATGGGGCATCCTTCAATATATTCAATATGTTTAGAATTAGAAGTAAATTTATATTTAAATCCAGCACTTTCATATAATTTTATCAAATTTTGCTCTTAAATTCTCTATAATGGTCATATTAAGAACAATATCCGAAAAGATAAATCTTCAAACCGTCAACCTTATTCACGGATACATATTTTAGTTCGATGGACAAAATTGTCCCTCACGTTATGAGATTGTGAGGAAAAATTTTAAGGATTGCATCTTCAATTCTTTGCGTCATATCATCTCATGTAGGTTAACATAGGTGTTTTACACGTTTCCATAAATAAAATTTCAGAAATATTTAGTGTGGTCACTTTGGAGCTTTTTCTTCTACCATATTCGACAAATACAAATTATTTATGTATTTGAATAAGGTTTGGATGATTTTCATTTCCGTTTATGATTTTCGACACATATTTTTGTCTGTCTTATTCAGTGCTCATTTCTCGTACACTTGAGTTGGGAATTTCTTCCACATATACACAAACTCCTAATTCTCTATTTTCTGTCAAAACTATTTCTATTCGTGCTGAATTTTCAGAACCAATGCTTTCACTCAACCCTAGTCGTCATTTTATGCTTTCGTAGTACTTGAGGATATCATCTTTCCAGTTAATTTGCCGCATAAATTCGGGTTGCCAATAAATAATTTCCATGACTGTTACCTGAGACATATGCTATGTTTACTAACTTTGCAGTAATATAATGGATAGTCCTTGCCAAGAAAAGGGAAACTCCTTTCGAGATAACAAGCGAAATTAAATTTCGATTTCCAGCCAGAGAAACCTGCATAGCAAAACAGTATAGTCTTTTGTGAATTATTTTGTTGTCTAGGAAAGAAACAGAGAAATCATTTCAAGCAAAGTTCTTATAAGATTATATTCCTAGAGATAATATGAAATCCTCATAAATATATCCTGGTTATTACCGGACATACGATTAAACACCTCAAAAAAGTCTAGGGAACACTTCTGAATATCGATATATCGTATCCAGAACGATCAATATGGATGATTTTTTTTAAGAAATGAACACCTGCATCAATTTCTCACCAAATTATGTAGAGTGCTGCAACAGATTTCAGTTGTTTTTTATAAAAAACTAAAAATGCAGCAGATGCGACGCTGCTTTATAATCATTTCATGTATTCAGTGTTTAAAGTCAGTGAGTTGGCACATTGTTTCTGTTGTAAGCACAAATAAAAGACTCAAGTTTTGTGATTCGACCATGGAAAGACGACATTTGACTAGAGAAGAGATGTTACGAGCCGTAGGCATGCTTCAAGCCGTAGGCATGCTTCAAGCTGGGAGCTTACAACGGAAAGTATTCAGGGTTCTGGAAAGTAGCCCAAGTGTCATAAACCTTTTATGGTCGCGTTTTAATGAAACAGGTAGCGTAGAAGAACGCCATACGGGTCGTTTCAGGAATACTACAGTGGCCCAAGACCGATTTTCGGTTTTAAAAGCCAGAAGAGATCGTACTACTACAGCATCTCAATTAGCTCAAGAGCTATCACGAGTTCATAATGTACAAATTTCTGACCAAACTGTGACAAATCCACTGCACGATGGTCAACTCCACTCCAGACGTCCTTCAAGAGTTCCACAACTGACCCATGGAAATCGCGCTGCTCGTTTAGCTTGGTGCCAAGAACACGTAAACTGGAATCAAGAGATTTAGTTATTATCCTGATTCGGAAAGAATTCGAATATGGAGGGAACTTGGAAAGCAAAACCGTCTCCAGCATGCTCGAGAAGTTGTTAGACAGGGAGGCGGATCAGTGATGTTTTGGGGAGGTTTACGCCTTGGTGGAAGAAGTGACCTCGTTTTCATACAGAACAACCTCACGGGAAATTCTTACGCAAATGAGATAGTTATACCTGTAGTCGTACCGTATCTCCAAACAATGGGTCAACATCCACTCTTCCAACAAGATGATGACCCTCCCCATCGTGCAGGAGTTGTCTTGAACGATTTTGAAGAGAATGATATCGATCTTCTACCGTGGCCATCCTGCTCCCCAGATCTGAATCCCATCGAGCATGTGTGGGACACCCTAAAAAGAAATCTTCTGCGTCAAAACGTCTTCCATCATGAACAGGAGCTTCGATTAGCAGTTCAGGGGGCTTGGAATGACTTAGGCCAAAATGTAATAGACAATTCAATACTGAGCATGCCGCGACGATGCCAAAGTGTCATTAATAACAGAGGTGGACCTTCTGGGTACTGAAAAATATAACTGCTTCCATATCGTTTCGAAAATATTAGTTCAGTATTTTTTTGTGTTTTACCAAATTTCGTCAAATTCAAATTTCAAATTGATTTTTATAATAGGTACTTTGGAGAAGTCAAATATTATTTTGTTTTCTTGAGAGTACATCATATACAACACATCCTAACAAAAACCGAAAGATTTCTATACATTCGAATCATCAAATTCATATTTTAAAGATATTGGTAAGTGTTCCCCAGACTTTTTTGAGGTGTTTATAACGTTTTGAAAAATTTCAACCTCTTCATCCCAATTTGGAAGTTTAGGGTTGTATCAAGATATTAGTTAAACAAAAATTTTTGACAATAACCAGCTGAAAGTTGATATGAAATCCGTATAGATTTATGGTAGTTAAAACTTGAGATATGGAGATTTGGGAATGTTAACTGAGAGGTATTTCATAATATTTCTCCGGAACATTTCAATAACGCGAGGAAAAATATTGTTCAGTGAACTTGCAAACCTTTTCCCTAGGGTTGTAAATTAACATTTTCTTAGCTAGACCATGTCTTGTTTGAAAATTTTAGTGCAAAATGTGATAACACTATTTGAAAACTCTAGCGTGAAGTATAAAATAATTTGTAACTCTGAGTTTATTAAAAATTGACATGGAGACACTCGATACATTTCATTAGCTATATAATTTCATTGCCCGTTACTAAACAAGGGCTGTTCCATTTGAAATATGGAAATTGATGAGGTTCAATTCTAGACAAATTCGAGTGCTTCACAGAACATCCTGTACAGCTGTACGAACAATTATTAATGGTTCATAAATATCTAGGTTTATGAGAATAATTTAGTGTTTATACTGAGAAGATTCTAAGACGATTCTAGTGAATAAAGGACATGATCGAAAAAGTACTGTATTCACAAAATGTCGACTAACTCAAAAACGGTTCAATTTAGACATTTAAATATCTGAAGAAAGTCACACTTCTGGTTTGTACGTTCAAAGATTATGAGCAACTTCAGGCCAATTATATTCATGTAATAATGAGAAATGAATTGTTGTGACATGTGAAAATAGAATTGTATTGTCATAGAGCACCAAACAGTATTCACTACCGAAACTTTCTCATCAAGGTAGCATTTACTCGAGTAATTTGCTACCATGCCTCAAGAGACGACGACAAAACAATCTGCTCTGTTATAGTAAATGAAAAACTTAATTGAAGATTTCCACAGAATTTCTCAGAACGTCTCTCGAAAAGGAGAGATAGTGTGTTTTAGAAGGAATCAAATGAAACGGGAGAAGTTCAAGCTAAATTGAGATGTAATAACTTCAAATCAACATAACTTCTCCCCTCAACTGAATAAATATTACATGCAAGAAAATTACTTTTGCCTTGATCACGAGATAAATTCAAATTGCTGGATCAACACAAGCGTACGAAGTTGGTTCGGCATGCCGATGTCGATGTGATAAACTCGTAAACAGTTGAGAACTCGATAAGACTTCAAAGTTTTGAGTAGCAAACTTCATTCATGCTGGTGACGTTTACCGCAAACTTCGGTCATATTATTCAAGTCGATACATTTCTATGTAGCAGACAAGTCAAAGGAATAAAAGTAATGCAACCTTTAGAACATAGAACGTTGGATGACTATGCTCTCTGAAATTATTGTATATTACAGAGTTGCATGTAGCAATTTTCCAATAGTGTAAGTTCAAACTCTTAGTGCAAGTAACTTAATTTCCTCTTGAATAGGATGATCCCATCTTTATGCATATGTGCTTAAGTTGAAGTTCACTCAAATTGTTGGGATCAAACAAATTTGAAACTATGACGCGAGAGTGCAGAAAATTTAAGTTCTCCATGAATTTGTTATCACCCTTGATCGCATTATACTCAGTCGGTTGTATAGAATGTAAAATTTATTGAGTCAAAAAAAATTATTCAGTATTTTGAATATTAATAAAATTTCATAGGAGGAGAGTTCTAAGGTTTATTAAGGTAATCAAGAAAGATCACAATAGTTTGTACATTCAATAATGCAATGATATAATACAGTTTCATGCTCGTTTTGAACTCATAAATCAAAGTGTTTGCAATAAACTGGCAAATTGCATCTTAATTATATATCGAAGCTCGTAAACTCACAAATCTTGAATATAGAATGACCCATTTTCGAGGTTTTAGTACGGCAGCTATGAGTAACACTGCAAATAGAGAAAATGACTACCGTATCTCCGTTCTCGATTTTCGAGAAAAATTAATGAATCCTATTCTCTGTTCCAGAAAAACTCTTGGTTACAAAGGTGAGAAAATGTAAATACAGTAAAGGCAACTACAAATTACGCTGAAACAATGAGAGGCGACGCTGAAACAAAGATAGAAGCACGCGAGCAGCTTGTGCTGCTACTGTAAAGACCATAGAATCTAGTGTTCCTTCGACGAAAGAAAAAGAGAATGAAAGTCATTATGTACCCGATGGTTAACTGTCGTAAGAAATTCTTCTTTCAGTATCGGAGGAGAGTTCAGCTTTCGAAATTTTTTCTCGCTGATGATGGGTCGGAAGCCGGAAACTTGAGATCGACTTCACTTACCAGTGCACCAGTGAAACTACCAAGTAGCCAGCTTCTCCCGCTCAATTGTCATTGCTTGACGAATAGTATTAGTGGACTTTATCACATCGGATTTTTTTAGTGCCTATAACAATCTCAACTTTTGGGTCTTGATGAAATTTGGTGCAAAGACTAATATCGACTATATTCATTTTCCTAATTTTCGTAGAATCGCCAGTTTTTGCAGATCTAATCTGAAAGAGGGTGAAAGTGGGGGAGCGGGAACATGTTTTGTATGGAAAAGAAATTTGAAATATGTTGAGTGAGTGGAATTTCAACGATCGAATGACCATAGTGTTAAACTGTTATAGGTCATGTGTTAGCCCTATTTTTGACATTTTCTGTGAACAACTGAATCTCGTTCTAAAATTTCTATATAGATCCAGTTAGGAATGAGAAGAGTTTCGGTATACTTACTAATATATTGAGCGGTTTCAGTCTGAACAATAAAGTCAACGAAAAAATGCGCCTGAACAACACACTGGATTACATATTCACTAATATAAAATCAGTCACTAAAGTTACTGAGACATGTATTTCGGACCACGGGGAAATTTTATTTCATGCTGTACAGGAGGATCCACCTAGGATTATTTTTGAGTACAGAGACTATAACCGTTAAAATGTTGATAATTTTCTCAGAGATATATCCAAGGAACGCTGGGAGAATTTTCGCACTAAATGAAGTTGATGCAGCATTTGCTCATTTTCATGAAACTTTTTCTTGCTATTTCTATTTGCATTTTCCGCTGAAGACGGTATGGGTAAATGAAGAAGTGAAGCAGTCCGGTAGAAACCTAAGGGATATATGTACAATATCTAGAACAGTACTATTCTTGACGAACTTTCAAAGTGAATAAGAAAAGAATCACTCTATTCTGGTAGGAAATAGAAAAAAATGTTTGTTTGTTATTCCTTTAACGTGCTCTATTTCCGCCTTTCGGACAATGACACGCCAGGAAATTCTGTCACCTCACTAACCCAGTAATTTTGCCAAACCCCTCCCGTGTTGTTGTTGAACATATCTCTGTTAGGTAGGACCGACGGCTTTACATCTCTTCCGAAAGATGGATACTCAAGCAATCCTCAGAATCCGAAAAATAGCACGAAACTTGTTGGGTTTGAACTCAGGTAACTCTGCGCAGAAGACAGGCCTCATATCCTCTGCGCCACCGAGCTGACTGATAAAAAAAAAATCTTTTCATCAAAATGGAATAAGATCGGCTAGACATCAGATAAAGAGTGCTTGGAGTGTTGTCAGCCGTTAGATTGGTATGGGCTGCGATAAAAGCTGTAAAAATCTCAGAATGAGGGAGGACCAAGGTAAAAGTATAAGTGATCCTAAACAATTGGCTGACAGGTTTAAAAATTTCTTTTCCAACATCTCTAAAAAGATTATGAATCATTTTCCAAAGGTAGAGAATTTCCATAACACCAATGCTAATGATTTTACATCGTTTCTCTTCCCCTAAGTTCAGGAGGAAGTTTTTTCCTTGATTAACAGAAAATTGAAGCCAAAAAAATCCTGTGATTATGACGACATTCCAGGCTCGTGGATCATATTGAGTCAGCGGAATGACCGCCTGGGGTCTTTTGTGACCTCAGCAAAGCATTTGACTCAAGGTAGAGTACTCAAACGGTTGACCAGCTATCTGCTTGACAGGAGACAGTTCGTTTCAGTTAATCGTGAAGATGATATCGGATGAAGCTACATCAATTCGGAATCAGTTAGTATTGTCATTGGGCTCCCCAGAGGATCAGTTTTTGGGTTTGTTTTATTCATTTTGTATGTCAATGATATTTGCGATGATCTTGAATGCGATTTATTTCTATATGCTGATGATGCCACTGCGGTGGTTTCAGATAAAATGATTCTGTATTAGAAACAAGGCGTCAGAAAAACTGCAATGAACTACATGAATGGTTTTCCAAAAATCTTAATGCAGCAAAACCGAGCTATGTTATCTTCCGTATTTATAACAAAACTGTAGCTATAAATGTGAATCTTAACGGGGCTCTCTCAGAGGAGGAGAATGTAGAACTAGACACAACTCTAAATTGGAAAGATCAATGCATGGAAGTATGTTCAAAATTGAGTTCTGTCTGTTTTCTGATTAGTAATTTGAAAAAAGTACTAACTAATGAACAGCTTCCTACAGTGTAACATGCACATGTCTCATCAAGACTGAAATATGATGCTGTTTTGTGGAGCACTTCTGCAGCTGCTGGCTATTCTTTTGTATGTCAAAAAATAATTGTTAGATGCATAGAGGCTATCTCTGAGATAACCCACTGTAAACCACTTTTCACCAAATTTAGTGTCCTTACATTACCGTCAATTGTCATTGTCGAATTGGCTAATATACTTCACAAAAACAAAATTTTACTAGAAACAAAGATCACCATCGGTATGCAACCCGGCATAACAACAATTTTGTAATTCCGAATTTTAATTATAGAATAGGAAGAAATTCCCCAATTTTTTGGAAATAAAGATTCTTAATGAATTAAGTGAAGACAAAAACTTCTCGAATTTGCAAGGAAAAACTCGAAATTTTTCTGATTCAGATGTCATATTATAGTATAGATGAATTCCCTTTGTGATATTTTTTAACACTTTCGTAATAAAGTGTTATATTATAATCTAACCTAACCTTATCAAGTGTAATCTTTCACTAACCTAATGTGTTATATATGTAATATCTTTGACCATTTCCATAGTCGTTCACGTACACAAAGTATATGAAGTTAAAAGTAAAAATTAATAAATGAATGCAAACAGATCGAGAGATACTCGTATGTTCTTTGGTTTTCGAGTCATTTCGGGATTTCGTAATATGCCAATATATCGGCTGCTATCAAAGATAGATGAAAACTATTATGATATTCTACAAACACATGCAGATATATTTCAATTATTTTTTGTTGAATGGTATTCAAATTATCATATAAATTGGTGTTTTTTTTTTAAATGAAAGTTGTTAGTTGATAAATGATTACCTGACGAATTTTCATGAATTTTGAAATTGTTTGAATTGTTCAACGTCACAATGTTTTATTCAGACAGGTTTTGATTTCGATTCAACTTAAGAAAATTATTCTTTTCGTTTTCCTGGCTGGAGGCAAACACATAAGTCTATTTCTGAAAAATTTGAGCATTATCTTATAAACAATAGTTCTCTCTATGCACTTAAGGAAGAAACGAGAGAATAAACTACAATGGAAGTTTTGGGAGCTGCTTCTCTGAATCCATTTCATTTCTAGAAAAACTTTGATTCACTTTAGTGCATTGCATGGACATAGAAAAACAATCGATTAGATTTGATTCAATCAAATCAGTTCGAAGACAACTATTAGAAATCTATAAGGCCAATAATTTCAATATATTTTCACATTCATCAAGAAATATTTCAACTCGTCTAACTTTATTCTCACATCAGTGGTATCTGCTTACTATCACAGTATTACCAAAACTAACAGTTGTTAATTAGCAATAATTCCATCTTGAATAACTTTAATTACTCTGAGATGACTGACATGTAATTTGTGGATGATGTGGTTAGCTGAGAATGGATCTCGTGAGATTGGATAATTTTATCAACCAAATTTTATGGAAACAATTCTTACCTGTTACCGTGTCCACTACGGTATCTAACCATGGATCGCTCTAGGCCCCTCCGAATAAGCGTGTAACCGTGGTAACCACGCTTTCTTAATCACAGATCACCTAGTAGGTCCTTCGATCAGGCTAGGCACAGAGCGTACTCTGGGCCTACCTGGACCGAGGGTTTAAATATCCGTGCATTTCGGAGACTCCTGCTCTTTCTTTACAACGACCTCTTCGAATTCACACTGTCTTAGAAAACCGGCTGCAGCACGCGTTGCCACGAGCCGGCTTACCGTACCCACGCCATATCGCCAAACCGCCATTGTTTACCAACGAATCACGTGTTTTTATTTCATTTTAAATTAACGTTTACAAAGAGTGTTTGTGTTAACCATCAGTGTTTCCTTCGTGTGTGTGACCCCATCCCGGTAGCAAGTGGCGCCCAACGTGGGGCGCAAGGTAAATTTAAAATGAAATAAAAACACGTGGTTTGTTGGTAAACAACGGCGGTTTGGCAATATGGTCAGTGGCGTGGGTACGGAAAGCCGGCTCGTGGCAACGCGTGCTGCAGCCGGTTTTCTAAGAGTGTGAATTCGAAGAGGTCGTTGAAGAGAAAGAGCCGGGAGTCTCCGGAATGCACGGCTATTTAAACCCTCGGCTCAGGTAGGCCCGGAGTACGCTCTGTGCCTAGCTTGATCGAAGGGCCCACTAGGCGATCTGTCATAAAGGAAGCGTGGTTAACACGGTAACACGCTTATTCGAAGGGCCTAGAGCGATCTATGGTGAGATACCGTAGTGGACACGGTAACATACCTATGTAGAAATTTTTAACATTGAATAAGAGTGAAATCAATTTATTTGGAGGTCCTAATGGAATTTTAGATTTCAATTTATCCAAAATATGTTAGAGAAATAAGTTTTTCGGATTTCCTTGTACTCATTACTGGATAAATTCGGTAAATCGCTATATGTTCTTGTTTCCGTTTCACAATTTTGTATATGAATCGACGATCAAGGCCGTCGTTGTAAGCCATATTATTAAACGTAATAATTTTTGTCAAGATTTTCTAATAATGAAGATCACGAAATTGATCTGTGCATCGGAGATGTGTGTGTACCGGAATTGTGAACTTGTGTTCTTCGAATTATTGGGTATGCATATTTTGGTGTTAGTAGATTATCCAAAGATGTTGAAGTTACTCCTGCTACATGAAATAGACGTCAACATATTTGAAACTGATATTCGATGGTTTCCTTCTTTTTCTGATATGAGTTTTATTTTTGGACGGATAATTATGATGAATTTGAGAGAATGATCGAATTCTCTAGGTGTGTGTGGTTGAAAAAATTGGAAAGACATATATCTTTCACTTCGAAAAATGCGGAGGAGCATTATATTGCATCAAAAAGAAATTCGCACTGTGGATACCTCACCGAAGTCTCACTATGGGCTCCAGCGCTAGGTTCACGTAATTTCTAGCAGTTACATTCACAATAAACTAAATCAAATCTGTTTTTCCTCCCAGCATAATGCCACTCCAAAACATCACACTGCCCTCTTCGTATTTTGAATTTGTCTTGCTGCTCGGAGTCTAGCTTGTCTTCCACGACCCCTTTAAACACCAATTCTGGTCTCATCCGAGAAAAGAATATTTCGCCAATTCTCAATATTCAAATTTTGGTGCTCGATACACGAATTAGGTTTGTTAAGTTTTTGTTGTCTGCTTAGCTCTGGAACTCTCAGCGGCCACCTGTAAAAATCCCTTGAAAGAAGTCTCGACGTATCGTTTTGACTGATACACTGATGCCTGTTGTTTCAAAAAATAGCCTTTGAAGTATGAGGTGCGATGCACTAGAGTCTTTTCTTGCACTTTGCACAAAAAGCGGTCTTGTTCTACAGAAGTGATCTTCCTATGATTTCTTCTAGGTCTATTTTGCAGACATTGTAGCTCCACGTATCGAGCGTAGGTTTTTCTGAAATCACCCTCGGTGATCTAATCTAATCCCTATTGTAACTGCTATATCCCTCTGTATCACCCCTTTTTCATTGGAAGCAATTATTCGAACCCAGTGCACATCGGACAATCCAACGTAAGGTATTTTCAATTGTGATTATAGGCTTTTTAAATTTTGAAATTTTCAATTTCGAATCTCAGTGAAGACAGTACAATATCACGAGCATGTCGTGATAATTCCAAACTTCATATTATCGAGTGTTTTTACAACAAAAAACTTAATTCTTCACAAGTAGTGAAAAATCTATGGTTGAAAACAATCAACACCGAGTCTTTCTGTATAAACTCAGTAGTGTGTACATGGTGCTTCAACGAAAACTAAACAGAAGCTATAGCTACCAAGATATTCATTTCTGATTGAAACGCAAAAACAGGTCAATTTTTGTTTCAAGGAGGACATCTTTTGGGGTACAATACTTGCCTGAAATATCAACCCCCTAAGCGGAGGTTGCAATCCTTGAACCTCTTGAATAGGGAAGATGGGTCGAGTGATAACTCAAAAGAAAGATGGTATCTTTGTCTACATTGCCCCGAATGAATTTCTATTTTTAATTGAAAACTGTAAAAGAGGTGAGGTGAGCAACTATAGATAAGGAAGACATTTCCCTGAGACTATTCAAGTTTCAGTGAAGTAAAATGGAACAGATCTATGCTGATCAATGGCTGTCATCATCATGTTTCATCCGCATCTCGAATTTCAACCCCTAGAGCAGGGGTGACCACCCTTGAAAATTTGGAAGAGGGTAGATGGGTCGAGTGATACCTCGAAAGGAAGGTATTATCTTTGTCTGCATCCACCTGAACGAATTCAGAAGATATAGAGTGAGCTACTGAACAATAGAGGAGAGCATCTATCGCCCTGAGTTATTCAAGTATTCGTGCAAAAAAATGGAAAAGATTAATTCCAGATCAAATACTGTCATCTTCCGAAACATCATTCACATCTCAAATTTCAACTGTTCCATTTTTTGCACTAATACTTGAATAGCTCAGGGCGATAGATACTCTCCCCTATTTTTCAGTAACTCACTCTGTATCTTATACAGTTTTCAATCAAAAATAAAACGGGGATGCAGACAAAGATAATACCTTTCTTTCGAGGTATCACTCGATCCATCTACCCTCTTCCAAATTTTCAAGGGTGGCCATCCCTGCTCTAGGGGTTGAAATTCGATATGAGGATGGTACTTGATGACTACTGCCATTGATCAGCATGAATCTGTTCCATTTTACTTCACTGAAACTTGAATAGTCTCAGGAAAATAGTCTTCCCTATCTTTCAGTTACTCACCCTGTATCTTTTACAGTTTTCAATTAAAAATGGAAATTCGTTCAAGACAATGTAGACAAAGATAGCACCTTTCTTTTGAGTCATCACTCGACCCATCTTCCACATTCAAAATGTTCAAGGATTGCAACCCCCGCTTAGGAGGTTGAATTTTCAGGCAAGTTTCGTACCCCAAAAGATGTCACCCCTGAAACAAAAATTGACTTGTTTTTGCGTTTTGATCAGAAATGAATATCTTGGTAGAAATAGCCTCTGTTTAGTTTTCGTTGAAGCACCCTGTATATCAAGTCAGCTAGCTAGTAACGCACAAAATATGACATTTACATTACCGGATATATATTTTTTCGAAACGAGAGGATTTACAAAAAGTTTAATAATTGTATTTACAATAAATGCTTATATCTATAGTTTTGGTGTGTGTCAGAAAAAACACAAGTGTGAGCTCAGGAAATGTAATAGGGGAACCATACTCTCTTGTATATGATTCAATAAACGAATGAAAAAACCTGAGGAAAAAACTAGTTTCCCTGTCACTATTGCACTAGCAATAGATTGTCTGTTTATGTTGTATTAGTGTCGTGTGTACATAAAGAGTACTAAAAATTCTTTTGCCCAGCCGCTTCATTCTCTCTTGCATTCCATGATTTCCAAACGAAGAAAAGAGGAAAAGAAAGAGGGTTTGGGACAGGAAAATGTAACAATGGAAAAAAAACCAACAAAAAAATATTTCAACAATCATACTTCTTATATGTTTAAACAAATCTAAGAAAAGTTCTTACATAGCAAGCAAGGTCATGAAAAGGACTAAAGAGATAATAAAAAAATACATACCTTGCGATATTTCCTCAAACTCCCTCTCTGTTTAACCGAGAGAGCTTCTATGGCCAGGTTCAGTCTTCCAAGTGATGTCGATTATGACCTATGGATTTTGTTTTTTTTTTTAGAATCATTATGGACCAATAATCTGGGTTGACATTGACCATATATTATTTCTTCGTGAAACTTGTTCAATTTAAAGAAAAAATTTTGACTGTCGTTCGAAAATTATGACAAATATCATGAGAATGGTGTGAAATTAACGAGGCTCAGTTAAATGTTGGAAGTTTTTAGTGATTTCTAAATTTTGGGTTAAATTTGAACAATTAGGAATTTTCACTAGTAGTTCTTCTTCTTCTGATTTTTGTAATATAATTGTGGCGTTGTTGAGTTTAGAATGACAAACTTCACACCCAACCATTCAATCAAAAGCTAGTTTGGATTAACTCAAAAATCAGAGTACTTCACTACATCGAATAATTCATACCTCCTGAGCTTTGATGTTTCCAAACATTCCCTCGCTCAACGTCTGATATTTCAGAATAATTATATGTAAATCCTTCGATTCATTGCAAATTTATAATTATTTTAGGCTTATACAAACAGCTTAATTAAATTCACTTCAATGAAAGGATATATAAACAACCTAGCGGTCTTTCAATGGCATAACCAGTGAGCCCCCTTCTATCGGATTCATTCATGTTTAGAAAACAAAGTGCTGGAAAACTTTCCTGTTATAATTCATTCTTGGTAAAAATACTTCGAAAACCTACTTAGTTGCTTGGAGGGTGAACGGTTAAGAAAGACAACTTTATCATTTTCTCAAATTCATAAACTGTATCTATCCGAATATAAAATTTAATTTTGAAAAAGAGGAAAACCATCAATTATTATTTTTTGATCTCTATGCTCTGATAGCAAAGTTAACTTTCACATCGTTAGAAATCTTACTGGCACAGATATACGTATTCCCAGGACTTCCAACCACCCAAATCTATATATTCAATGATCCACAGAGCATTTTCGTCATCTTAATCATCATAAAATCAGTCACAACGGTTTTGATTGTGAATATATTGGAAAAAGAGGCAACGAAAACAAATAGATATATACAGGGATATCCACCGGGACCGTTCGTTAAAAACTTTTTGAGTTCCAATTACAATATCAAGCTGAAATTTTATACGTTGCCATAACTTGCGATTTCCAATTGAAGTGAAATATTTTCGAAGTGATACCATTTCCGGTTATAGCGGAAGTGGGTCATCACTTTGTTAATTCAAATGGCAATCTACCTTTTTTATTATACATCTAGAACCGACATTTGAGCAAGGCATAAAATACCCAAGTTGTTGGCACTTATCTGTCAAAACTTTTGACAGATTTAATTATTTTTGTTATAAACTCGATTTTCGAGGAACATTTAAAAAAATTGTAGCTCGTAGATCGTTCGCACTACAGACACAGTTTTTGCTTGGGTGGATAGAAGAAGGATCGTATTCTTTTATCAGACTACAAAAATTGAAACCAACTAACCTTCCCAAGCGGCTAAATTTCTTCAAGAAGATGAAACAATTCTGCAAGAAATTATATGACCTGATGAAGCCACGTTCAATGAAAGTGGTATAACCAACAGGAGAAATCGACATTTTTGGGCCACAGAAAATCCACATTTCATTGAGGTTATTGAAATAAATTCAGCGTGAAAGTTTTTGCAATTTTAATGAATGATTTGTTAGTTCATCACATTTATAGGGAAAATCTTAATGGATAAAGATACCTGGACATTTTGAAAGGAACATTATCAACTTTTTAGATGGATTACCCCTTAACTTTCTAAGGGATTACTATAACCAAATGGATGGTGCACCAGCACATAAAACACGAGCTGTAGATCGGCAGCTAACAGAAATGTTCGAGGATAGATTGTGGGATAATCAAGGACCAAATTTATGGCCTCCGCGTTCTCCGGACCTGACGCCCATTGAGTTTTATTTATGGGGTAAAATCAATAGTGAAGTGTATCTTATTCCTGTAAGAAGTAAAGAAGAGTTACTTGAGCGCATTCATAATGCTTTTCATATTATTGATCCTGAGGAAACTAGGAGGGCAACTCATCATGTTCGTATACGACCTGTCAAGTGTATCGAGCAAAATGGGGCCCATATTGAACGTTTATTCAGATCGTGAATTAGTTTTCTTCTATGATGTTTGCTATTTTTTATTCGTATTAATCTAATTATTTTCGATGATTGGTTTTCGCTTAGTTCCTACAACTTTTATTCATCCAAATTATAGAAAGTTGCTTCGAAATTTTATTTTACTCATAGACGGTAAATTTGGGAATTGGTTATTGAATTGCATGCAATTTTTACGCACTACTTTTTGACATTCTAAAATGAATTAAAAAAAGATTAAATATATTTTCGTTTGAATAACCAGTGGCTTTATTCCAAATGTGTTGTATTTTTTGAATATTTTCACTTTGAAATAACGACAATTCTTGTTGAAATATCAAATTCGAATGAACGAAGAGATAAGTACATTAATTTTAGGCACCTGTGAGGTGAGTGTAGCCAGTTCAGCTACTTGATCCAAATATTTCAAAGCATTCTCTGTTAGTTCTTGCAAAATTATCAATATTCAATATATTCCCAAATTATTTCCGAAGTATAAGAGATTGGTATAGTACATGCTTCTATAATTCCATCTGAAATTTGACGCTTCATCTGATGGCATATATAAAAATTTGATTGCATGTGTAGATTGCTCAAAACAACGCAAAACATTTGACATTAGATTGCTCGAAAAATTCCTTAATCCTTCTTCTCCCCACCCAAGCAAAAATTGTGTCTGTAGTACAAAAGATCTAGGAGCTACAATTTTTTTTTAATGTTCCTCAAGAATCGAGTTTATTACAAAAATAATTAAATCTGTCAAAAGTTTTGACAGATAAGTGCCAACAACTTGGGTATTTTATGCCTTGCTCAAAAGGCGGTTCTAGATGTAAAATGAAAAAGGTAGATTACCATTTGAAATAACAAGTTGATGACCCACTTCCGGTAAAACCGGAAATGGTATCACTTCGAAAATATTTCACTCCGATTGGAAATCGCTAGTTATGGCCGCGTATAAAATTTCAGCTTGATATTGTAATTGGAACTTGAAAAACTTTCAACGGACGGTCCCGGTGGATATTCCTATATATTCAATGATCCACAGAGCATTTTCGTTATCTTAATCATCATTAAATCTTGAAAAGGAAAGTGGAGCCATTGAAACTATAAGTCACAACTGTTTTGATTGGGAATATATTGGAAAAGAAAGTGCAACGAACACAATTAAATATATCTATCAACCAAGTATATACAATTATTATAAGTACCAACATATCAAAAAAAGCATTCGTACAACAAATTTTGCAAAGATAAGTGATAATTTCGCTAATATTGATGTCTAAATTTGTATTCATATGTTGGAATAAACTGTCGTGACTCTTATACAATGCAATATTTGTGTAATAATTTCTACATACGTCTGATTGGTCGTTATCAATATCAAAATTTCTTCATTTAAACTAAATTAGATTCAACATTAACTAACCACTGTATCAAAACGGACACTCTTGTCCTAGTATTGAATAACTAGGAGTTCAATTCATTGACCTATAGCGTATAAATTTGAATTATCTAGAATTAGTTGAAATTTTCAAATCACTTTTCAATGACAACTTCCAGATAATGAACTACCTGACTGATTTATGTACATTTTCGATGTATTCAAATAACAACTCGTGTTCAAGAGTTTGTAACATGATTGCTTAAAATATGGTTTGTCCAAATCAAACGACCTCTTGGTATATATTTCATGTCACTCTTTACTTGGTTTCCATACTTATCGATGATGAATGAGAGTTCGGAACCGGGGTAGCACTGATCTTTTAATCTAATTTATATGTAGGAAGTAAAGACTTGGTGGCTTGCGTTAGATTAGAGAATAAAACATTTGTTCCCTACACAAATAACGAATCAGAGGATATGAAGATGATGCCTGTGATACATAGAACATTTTTCCACCACAATATTTAAAAGTTCAATTTGTTTGCTACGAACAAACTGGAAATATATGTTTTCCTTCGAAGAATAATTTTATTCAAATCCTCGCCAGTTGGATTTGTAGAACCAGGAGATACCTTCCAATTCATTTAATGTAATGGAACGAAATAGCGAAATGTAATCGGACGAAATAATGTTTATTCGACTTAAATTGCATTCCATACAATGGAATAAGAAAAATAATTGATAAGATTCTTAATTTTTCCGTGTTCCAGGATGTTCCAAGTTTTGTGACAATTGTACTCGCTAATTGAAATTTCCTAAATCATTTGGTTGGTGGTATTAAGCTTCAGTAAAAAATAGAGTACACGTTTTTATTTTTAATCATTTTTCATTTAGTTAACGAAAATCATATGAAAATGTACATGAACAAAGTATGAGATTTAACAGTGGAGAATTTCCGATACTTAAATTATATAAGTAAAACTCATATTTTACAAGTCATTTATTCTTTTGCGAATTTCATTGACAGAGGAACTGGAAATTGAATCCATATTCAGAAACTTGTTTTCATGTTCCATCATTCTATTAATAAGCGCATTCATCTCATGATTAGTTGTTTATAACAAATATTTTTTTAGCACGAGTTTCTCTGCTTAGACGATGGGTACAGATTCGATTCAAAATGTCAATAGGTTAGGTTAGATTAATAAAATTTTTTCAAAAAAATTACTCAACTGCGATAACGTTTTGGGCTATTCTTTTCAAACCAAGTTTAGTGGGAAGCAGAAGAGTTTTGTCGAGGAATAGACATTTTGTACGATACAAACATTAAATTTTTTTGAACTCAATATTATAGAAGTCAGAATAATAATATGATGACCATAAGATAGAGCCGTACTCTCGGATTGGTCTACAAAGAATCTCGATATTGGCGATGAATAAAAATCAACTGAACTTGGTCAAATCAAACCAATAGCTTTCAGAGCTCTACTATTGATATGACTGAAGTTGATAGTAAAGATAAACACCAAGATACTTAACAAGTTGGGTCCTTAGGATATAACTGTCATAAATCTAATATGGATAAGATATAGAATCATGAAATTGCTCTTTATTTATTGATATTAAATTTCAACATGTGATCCGACACCATTTCTCGACTGCAGCTCAAGTTGTAGTTCTTCAATCTTCAAATCATCTGAAATTATAAAAATTTGGAGAATTTAACCACTAAACTTATCACTTATGTTTGAAAATGAAAAAAACAACAGACAAGCTATAGCTAGTGCAATAGCGACAGGGAAACGAGTTTTTCCTCAGGTTTCAATTGAATCATATGCACTATGGTTCCCTGTTATATTTTTTGAGCTCACACTTGTTTTTTTCTAACACACACCAAAATTATAGATATAAGCATTTGTTTTAAATACAATTTTTCGAATTTTTGTAAATCCTCTCTATATATATATATATATATATATATATATATATATATATATATATATATATATATATATATATATATATATATATATATATATATATATATATATCGTCCTTTTCGTGAGAGAGAGAGAGTCCCAGTAACATATGTTCACCGTAGTAGTAAGTCCTGAGTCAGATGTGTACTGTTATAAAAATTGTCTGTGTATATAGAATGTCAAAGTCGTGTTCGTCCTTCAATTAACTTTTTTACTACCTTATAGATATGACCCGACCCATCAACTTCAGTGTCGGCTACTCCTGCAAATAACCAACATTTACGAGACAGCCCGTTAGGTTCTGCCAATACATATAATTTCATACCATATTTATGGCATTTGGAATTAATGTATAGGTGCAGAATAGGAGACCATGCCAGAGCACCAACGATTCGTCGATGGACAGGTCACGCCCAGGAGTCAATATTATAGAAGTCATTTTGCATCGTATTATCGAAAAAAGTGTATATTTTCATCTCTTGATGATGCTAACTGAGTTAGCGAAACGCGCGTCGAGAGTTAAGGTTAAAGTTTTGTTGTAATAGTGATAAAGTGTCTTCATTATTGATAAAGTCGATTATTGGTCGAATTCTGAGAAGTCGGTCTGTCACCAAGTCACCTGGAGTAGGATTCCGCCCAAAATTTAATGCTTGTAATATAATAAAATATTGATTTCGGGACATAGTTTCTCCGAAGCAAGGGGCATAAAGGAGTCCATTCCACGTTTCTGACCAAAGGGTCGACAATCGGGCAAGGTGGAATATTCCCGTGTGCCAAGTAATCCCAAAAACACAAGAAATTCTTCCATAGTCAGGGTTTTCACGATTTTATTCTTGCTTTTGATGTTGGATTCGTACTCAAGAGATCTTGGGCAAAAATGTTCGTTGCAATCACGATGTGGTCAATAAACTCGTCCGTAAATAACATTCTAAAATAGTCGCATAGTATTTTTTTGAAATTGTCTTCGGGAAAAAGGTATAACGGAACAGTTAGGATCATCTGTTTGTCAGGAAGAAGCAGGTACATAAGGGACAATCGGTGGAGAAAGGAGTGTATAGACAACGGGTGTAGAAAGGAGTACAGGCGCGAGTTGAGGGGAAAGTTCTGAGGGGTAGCTACACTCGGGGATACCCGAGTAGGTTGTCGTTCCTCTTCTTCCTCTTCCACTGTTTTGTCGCCGGAGTCGACGAAAAACTCTCCTTCCAATTCGTTGTCATCCTCGTCTTCTCCGCTGAAGATTCCCAGCTCTTTCAAGACTTTGGAACTGAGGTTTGTCAGTTGTACTCCTCCTCCCTCAAGCAAGCGTCTTGTTATAGTTGCAAGAAGAAAGTGAATTATTTATCAAAACATTCAAAATACAAAGCAATTATTAATATTGTTTCAATTAAATCAAAAAATAACAACAATATTAAAAATAAGAAAAAATAAAAAAAAAATTTTTGATAATACTAGAATACAAAATATTATATTTTGTATATTTACGATACGATATTTACGATTTTATATATTTATGTTTTACGAAAAAAACCAAGCAAAAGATACGTACAGCGTGATGCAGATGCCTAGGATCCGGATACCCGTTATCCTTCGGAGACTGCGTACCTGCGAACAATCTTCTACGCAAACTGAGAGGAGATTCGTCTACAATATGAAATAAAACAATAAATATTAGTCAAATAAAAGATGGAGAGGAAAGAAGAAGGTGAAATATCAAAAAATACAAAAAATTTACATTTACCTTCTGAACTTCGATTGTGCGGACGAGTAGCCATTTTCTCAGTTGCAAAAACCCTAATCTACCAGCGGAGTCGACGTATATACGGACACTAAAGCCAAGCATGGAAACAGAACAACAAAATCGAAAATCGGGGTGGGAGAACTTAAGTGCGCATGTCCCAACGGAACTGGTAAAAGGAGGCATGGCTCGACGTATGAATCGACCCTGCCACGAACTGAAACCTTCCCCTCCACTACCTGCTATCAGCAGCAGTGGATGCACATTTGAAATGGGCGCAGAGAAAGCTGACATTCTCGTCCGTTCACTTCAACTTCAATGACACCTTATCCGAGTACTCCCAAATTTCGCGAGTTCCACGACTACATCTTTAATTCTGTTCATCAACTGGAACAGAGAGTCGAAATTGAGATCGTCCCTTCAACACTGGAAGAAATTTCTTCTATACTCAAGTCTTTGAAATCTAACGAATCTCCAGGAGCTGATGGAGTCCGTAACAAAATACTAAAAATATTACCAAAAATTGCGTTGAGTACCTCAACACAGTTGTGAATGGTATCTTGTGATATCAGTACTTTCGAAACGTTTGGAAAGAAGCAATAGTTTTCTGCCTACCTAAGCCTGGTAAAAATTTAAGCTCCTCCTCGAGTAACAGGCCTATATATCTACTACCTGCCATCAGTAAGGTACTAGAAAAAGTTATCCTCGTGCGTATTAACGTCCATATTGATACGCACTCCATCATTACGGACTTTCAATCCGTTTTCGCAAAAATCACTGAACTGGTCACCAACTACTTCACGTGAGAGAATTTCTCTACAACAGTCATAACAAACTTTGGCACGCCCCTATGCTGCTGCTTGATGGCGAACAGGTTTTCGATCGCATTTGGCATGACGGCTTGAATTATAAAATGATTCGCTTCAAATTTCCACAATATCTGATGAACATTGTGTTCTCGGTCCGTGTCGGAACGAGCATCTCTATACCCCGTACCATAGCGGCCGGTGTTTCGCAAGGGTCAGTTTTATCGCCCACCCTATTCAATATTTTCTCAGCAGATATCCCAACTGACAAGAATGTCGTTACTGCCCTCTACGCGGATGATATTGTCCTTCTCACTTCTAGTAACCATATCACATACGGAATCTCACATATAAAGAGACACTTACAGTTCTTCTCAAAATGACGTCTAAAAATTAATAAAGCAAACTCCTAGGCCATCTTTTTCTCCAAGAGAAGGAGAGAGCCTCCAAACTTCACTATCCATTACTCCAAAATTCCATGAAAAGGCTCGGCCGAATATCTAGGCATCCATCTCGATAAACGTCTGACTTGGAACAAACAGATCAATGCGGTCCGAATTAAGCCCGAGCTGCATTTTCTAAGCTTCAATTTTTTTTCCGAAACAAAGAAGTTTTTCCAAGAACTAAACTTTTAGCTTTAAACGCTGTTATTCGTAGTATTTTCACTTACGCCATAGCAATCTACGGCACTGCACCTAAAAAGCGTTTCAGCAAATTAGAAGGTACCTTCTCCAAATTGCTGCGCTCGTCGCTTAACATCACATGGTTTGTAAGGAACGCCGATATCCTTAAAGATTTCGAGGTACCCTCACTTACCGAATTAACTCTCAAATTAGCACGTAACTTACGTGAAAATATCTCTGAACACGATGATCCAACGTCCGTATTAGCAAACTGTCAGCCCAAACGGTTCGATATAGTTCCTCGACCGTACTCCCCAGTTAATTAAATAGGTTCTCTTCTCTCCAAAAATCTCCGTTCGCGTAAGCGTATTGACATTTAACCCTGGTGAGTAGAAATCACACGGCATGTCTGGTGGGTCTGACAGACTCGTGAACATAATTGGTTATTTTTATTTATTTTGATATTTTACAAACCATAATAACAAGTTTTAATTCATATTTAACATTGTTTCTAGCTGAAAAAAGGGAAAAAAATGAGACAAATTATTCTATAAAGTTTCATTGAGCAATTCAAAAACCTTTCATACTTAGCTAACAATAATTATCACTCATCTTTAAATCAACAATATTAAACTTTTTTAATTGAGACCAAAATCAGACTTCACATTATTATAATGCACACATAAATCAACTTACAGGTTTTTAACTTTGATTACTAAAATAAGAATATCGATCGATAACTATTCGGTATTTGTGCGACAATTTTCGCATATAAAATTTGGGTATTCCAAGCAAATGTGACTCGTGCAAAAAATACAAGTGTACTTAGACTAACGATCCTTCTTAGCAGGGCATATATAACAACGTCTTTTTATAGTAGAATCTTGTCTTTTAGCTGGTGGCTCTGAGGGTTCTGCTTTATGAGCGCTGCTAATTCTCTTTCTTAGTTTAATAGGAAGACGCAAATTGTTAAGACGTTCAGCTTGATATGAGACCATCAGTGCCATGCCCAATTTTCTTATAAAATCTCTTCTAGTTACATTGGTAGCACCGGTATTGTTCAACATGTGAATAATTTTGGCATTTATACCAGCGGTATTGAGAATCCAGAAAAAAATTGTCAAGGGCCATCTTTTTGAATTTCGAGACACATCATATGTACGAATCAATTTGTCTACGTTATCCACACCTTTTTTTGTCTGGTTATAGAAGGTTCTAGCTGCCGTTTTTAGTAGATCACTTGTTTCAATATCTATTTCACAATCGTGGTGAAGTGACGCTAACATGAAAACATTCTTATTTCGTTTTGGAATATAAGAATGGATTGTCAAATCCTTTTGGAATCCGAAAATTGTGGTGTTCACGTCACGTTTCTTCAAAAAACTCGGTGGAATACAAGCTTTGTTGCTCTTCATTATCCCCACAGCAGTCAATTTATGATTTTTCAGTAAATGTTCGTATGTGGGAAAGCTCGTAAACTAATTGTCCATGGTGACATTTCTTGCTGTTTGAGAGATGAGTTGTATTATACGATCTACTACATCATGCGGCTTATTGCTCACATTATATGGACCTTCAAGCTGTTGTCCTGTGTATATCTCCATATTCAAGAAATAATAAGTATGGGCAGGCCCGCCGTAAGCGGGCGTGCAAGGCGTGCAATGCACGCGGGCGGCGCATTCAGGGGGGCGGCAAATCAGACAATCATCGACTAAAATTCAGACATTGTCACCTCACAATACTAAAAAGATTATCCTTATAAAAATAATGTCATAAACGGCGACCAAATATTTCTTTTATATCATAGCATTACATAGCGCCATCTATTGAAATTCATGAGAACAAAGTTAATCCGTATCGTGCTCTATGCGAAATAGGGAAATCCCACAGATATCAGGGGAAATCCCCTTAAAACTATATACTCATTTCTTTGTTTTTATTTATTTAACACAAATGCGAAAGTGATGTGAGTGAACAACAAACTTCAATTATTTGGTTATAGCCCTAATGTGAGATCCGGAAACGGTCCAGGGTACTTAAAATTAATAATATTCTGTATATTTTTGTGCGAAGTGTGACTATAAAAATAATTTAGAAAATTATTTATATTATCCGTCGGCGCAAAAAATCATAATTATGGTAAGTGTCTTTGTTTAATTAATCAGCATATGGGCGCATTCATATAAACAGCAGGTATTCATGTAAAATTTAAAGGTTATTTTACTGAAAAACTTAAAGTAAAGATTTATTAAAAAAATGTATTAAAATTAATACAGAGTGTAACAAAAGTAACTTAAGTAACGAAAGGGGGACATTCCATCTAATCAATACGAACAACTTTTACTATGGGGACAACTCTGAAGCCGCGAAAAAAAAATTAGTTATTCCATTACATTTGTGTGCAGTAGGTATGAACATGTTTTTTTCGCAGTAGAATTGTGATTTAAAGGGTATTTTTTTCTGTTATACAACTTAAGAGTGAAGATTTATAAAAAAAAATATTAAAATTATACCTATACAGGGTGTAACAAAAGTAACTTAAATCCCGAAAGGAAGTCATTCTACACATAAATACGAACAACTTTTACTATAGGGTCAACGGTGAAATCGCGAAAAAAAATAACTATTCCATACAAAATGTATGGAAAAGCTGATTTTTTTTCGCGATTTCAGTGTTGACCACCTAGTAGACGTTGTTCGCAATAATGGGTGGAATGATCGACCTCCTTTTGGGATTTAAGTTACTTTTGTACAACCGTATACTAAACTTTTTCAAAAAAATTCCAGGAACCGCAAAAAGGAAAAAATTTCAGAGCTCAATTTCGACGGCAAAAACGAGAAAAAGATACAGAGAAAAAAAAACTAGCGGGATCTCTTGAGAAATTTTTTAGCAAACCAGAAAATAGGGACTCTGAATGTCAAGAGAATGTTGACGTAGATGTAGCTTCAACAAGCGCAGCTTTAAATCTAGAAGTTATGGAGGTATCTGAAGAGAAAAATGTTAGTCCTTCAGAAGGAGACTCCAGTGGAACTAAAAAAAGAGAAAGTAGTGCTAAAGAACCTGTAAGCAATTTATCGTCATCAAGTAGCTGTTTAGATTATGGTGATGATCCCGGTTCGTGGCCCGCCAGTATGACTAATGATATTGTTAATATTTTGGTTAGCCGTGGTCCCGTGCAGCTGTTTAACCACAATTTTCCTGCTGATATCGATGGAAGAAAATTTGCAAACAGTTATTACTCTAGAAATCTTCCTAATGGAGAAAAAATTAACAGAGAATGGCTGGTTTACTCTACGTCAAAAGATTCAGTCTATTGTTTTTGTTGTAAAATATTCAGTAAAACTGTAAGTAGTCTGTCAGCTCCAAGCGGTTTTTCCGATTGGCAACATCTGTCATCTACCTTAAAACGACACGAAACAAGCATTTCCCATAGCGAAAATTTAAAATGTTGGGTCCAACTAAATCATATGTAAAAAAATAAAACTACTGTAAATCAAATGCAACTGAGACTATTAGAATCTGAAAAAAAACAATGGTGTGATGTATTGGAAAGGATCATAGCTGTTATAAAATTTTATCTCATCAATGTTTGGCGTTTAGGGCTCGTCCAAAATATTATATGAGCATGATAATGGTAATTTTCTCAAAGCAATAGAAATGATAGCATCCTTTGATTCAGTTATGCGGAACATATTCACAGAATTCAAGCCTCGAAATTCGATTCTACTCGCATGACTCACTATTTAGGAATTCAGATTCAGAATGAAATCATTGATTTACTCGGCACGACCATAAAAAATTATATCCTGAACAAAGTCAGAGAATCAAAATATTTCTCTATCATATTAGATTGCACACCAGATGTAAGTCACACAGAAAAAATTACAGTTATACTAAGGTAGGTTGTTTTAAACAGTGAAACTAAAAATGTTACGATATGCGAAAGTTTTATTGGCATCTGTCCGATAACCAGCTCCACAGGTGAATGACTATTAAATTTTGTTTTAGATTTATTTTCGCAATTAAACCTTGATATTAAAAACTTACGTGGCCAAGGTTATGACAATGGTTCTAATATGCGTGGAGAAAACAATGGATTACAGAAAAAAATATTGGAAATGAATAATCATGCATTTTACGTTCCATGCTCGGCGCATAGTCTCAATTTGGTAGTTAACGATGCGGCAAATATAACGCACGACACGGTCAACTTTTTCAACTTAATTCAAGAAATTTACGTTTTCTTTTCGTCTTCTACCAAAAGGTGGTCCATAATTTGCAAGCATTTACCTGATTTAAAACTAAAGGCATTAAGTGCCACGCGATGGTCTAGCAGAATCGATGCAGTCAAACCTTTACGGTATCACCTGGAAAAAAGATTTGACGCTTTACTTGAAATATCAGATAACAATTCGTCGGAATGGGATTGTACAACAACTCACAAAGCACATTCGCTTGCTTTGAATATTCAAAATTATAGATTTATTTGCTTAGTTGTAATTTGGTTTTATATTTTAAACGAAATTAATGCTATTAGCAAAATGATGCAAAACCCCACAATAAATACTCAAATCTCAATAAATTGATTCATAAATTCACCGAATATCGCACAGATGAGCATTTCGAACGGGTGTTAGAAGAAGCTACCACTGTGGCTCGGGAACTTAATGTAGATGCAGATTTTCCGCCTATAGATACCGTTCGTCCACGAAGAAAACCAACTCAATTTCAGTATGAACAGAGTGATGAAGTCTTACTAGACCCTAAAACAAAATACAAGGTAGATGTTTTTCTTAGGATCCTGGACCAAACCATAACTTCTTTAAAACGTAGATTCGATGAGCTGGAAACTTTTACCGACGTTTTTGGCTTTTTCACCACTAATAACTTTTTTAGTTACTCCAAAGATAATTTAATGAAACATTGTAAAGATTTGAATGTGAAGCTAAAAGATAGTTCAAGTAGTGACGCAGATATTGACGGTATAGATATGTTTGATGAAATCAATGCTTTAAAGTTGCATTTAACTGAAAACCAGTCTAATGATCCACAAACCCTATTGCAATACATTTTTGCTAATGAATTAATGTCAACATTTCCGAATACAGCAATAGCGCTAAGGATACTACTTACATTGCCGGTTTCAGTTGCATCTGGTGAAAGGTCATTTTCAAAGTTAAAAATAATAAAAAACTATTTGAGATCAACTATGCACCAGCAAAGACTAAGTAATTTAGTAATAATTTCAATTGAACATGAGATTCTAAATAGACTAGACACCAAAAAAATTATAGCTGATTTTGCCAACATGAAGGCAAGAAAGGTGCAGTTTCTGTAAAATAACTTAATACCTATACCTACCTACATAATATGTATAAACTGCACCTTTCTTGCCTTCATTTTTTCATTTAATGTCGTATTAGTGTATCTATCTTGTATAAAATAACCTAATATAACATAGTTTTTCACTGTACAGCATTTTTTTTTCACATTTTTATAAACACCTAGGTTTTGTAGTTAGATAGGAGTGGCACGATAGGAATTGCACACCGGCGCTCAAACCGCTAGTGGCGGGCCTGAGTATGGGCATCAACAAGGGCTATAATCTCTATCCCATACTTTGATGGTTTGATGGGTAAGTACTGGCGGAAACCACATCTACCACGAAATGCTACCAATTCTTCATCAATGGTTAAATTTTCATGTAGAACATAAAAGGATTGGCAGTTTTCTACAAAGTCTTTAAAAATATGTCTGATTGGTGCCAATTTATCAGTTGCTGCTCTTTCTTCACGCGTTTCCAAGTTATCGAATCTCATACAATTTTCAACGAACACAAATCGTCTCAAACTCATTGTTATTTGAAATATATCTATGCCAGTTCCGTCACTTGCACATGAATCTTTCAGATTTTGTCTTCCAGATTTGAATAATCCGGCTAAGAAGAGTAATCCAATAACTGCTTCTAGTTTGTTCATTGTGATCTCTGAATAGGCATATTCATTTGATGTTTTGCTATCGTGCCTCGTATTGCGGATCATACTATTAGTACTTTCCATAATTATATTCAACATGTTTTCAGTTACTAATAGATGAAAGCAATAAAGTTCTTGCTGCGCATGTCTTGCATGAGGTTTCACTCCAGGTGTTCCATTAAAATTGTTTTCTGCTCTAGTACGAACGCGAGCACTCGGAGGATCACGGAACCATATTGTATTATCTTTTCCTTCATATATTGATCTGTGAGCAAAGTTGCCCAAAGGCTGAGACATCTCATCATCACTGTAACTACTGGGTTTATTATGACCTTGTACTTATTGCTCAGTATCATATGAATCATGTTGAACACTCACGTGATCGTATTCGGCTCCTCTTTCATCGGAAACCATGTCATCCTCAATTTCATTGCTATCTTCATCCAAAATTTGGCTTATTTCGGTATTAGTTAATTGCCTAGCCATATTTAACTGCAAAAATATTATTGACATAAATAATTGACCACATAATGCAAAATAAATAATGAAAAACAAATATAATTACTTACCAGTTAAAAGTTACGCCGCGTGCCAGGTCGGGTTTCTCAGGCCCAAGCGGAAATAAAACACGTGTTACTCGAGCGCGAGCGCGTTGCGGCCGGCGTGAAGGCGATAATCTAGCCACCAGTCTATATCACGAACCTACTCTGGCGCACAGTGGCGGGAGTTATGAATTTTCTGAAATATTGTCGATTGCCATCGGTTCAAGAGAACCGATGGCTACGGAGACTAAAGCCTACGGGTTGGAACTCCAAGAGGAGGTTTTTGGTCGGTAAACATCCGAAATTTGGCCCCGTCTCCGGGGTGCATCTTTTCGAAGGTTTTCCTCCTCTTTGTCTAAAATAACGTGTTAAGTTACATAAGTGGGTTTCAGCACAGTTACTAAGAAATATATTTTCGAAAAATGCTTAATCAAAACATTAACTATGTCTTCATCTATAAATGGCATTTCATAATTGAGAAACATTGTGGTAAAGAAAAATGGTTATTTTCGTTATTAATGAATGACCAAGAATGTTTAGGATTCCATTTGATCTCGCTTTCAGTTGATTGAATGAACCGGTTTTCATCGTTTCAAGTACGGAACTCTTATAATAACTCACTAGTTCTATCGTATTTTGGCATATGGAATTAACAACTCTTTTATAGCAATTGCATTGAGATGCTCAATTAAATGATGCTATTGAACGCAAACTGTGTTGCTCGCTCAGTAGTTCAACCGTGACTGAAAGAATGCATAAGTATGAATGGCTTACTGTAAATGAAATGGGATAATCAGAAGTGGATCGTATTGAAATTCTGATAGCGTTGACATTGAAATGTAAGGACTAGGCGACGTTCGTGCTTTATTTGATGGAAATATACTGAGAATCGCATCCTTCAGTTAACTGTAAGTGAAATGGTCTATGCTCGAATAACACGAAACTTTTAAGGATTTACTTCAATAAAGTGAATGCTTCCTGAATGGAAAAATTCATCTTGATCTCATATGCATTGTATGAAAAATTCTCACATGTGAATGATTTCTCGAGCAAAATATCTAGGATTTTGATACTTTACTGAAAACGAAGGGGTCTTCGTGTGGCACGTAGAAACTCTAAAGTAATTGCTATCAACCAATGATAACCTTCAAAATATTTTTTTGACGTCTCAATCATTGCAATAAGTAACAGGTATTATTTAGTTGTAAGGAAAGTACAAGTAACCGATGTTTTCTACAAAAATATATTATTAAACGCTCGGCGCGTTTCGATACACAGTATAGAATGAATACTACAAATATATCCTACTAACAAATTTTTATATATACTAAAGAGGCGATCCACTCAGAGCTATCCGTACTTGAACTGTTTATGAAATAAATTTAATAAGGAAAGTTATTTATGTCTACCTGATCATTAAGATTTTCTAGTGAATACCTAAATCTGTTTATTTCAAGTACTTCCAGGAGGTTGAGTTTTATAACTATATTCACAGAATGTAAAATTTTAAATTCAGAACTGAAAGTGACCATATTCCTAAGATGATTCCAATAATTTGAATCGGTTTTCTATTGATGAAACTTCGTTTATGTGCAGAGATTCTAACATTAAAATTTCTTCCGGTTCTACCTATATAAAACAATTGCAATCTGCACAATCCAATCTATAAACACCTGATTCATTTCATTTATTAATTGGAGATTTATAATTCCTGATGAATGAACCTAAATTTGTAGATGTTTTGAACGCTATATTTAAATTTGAAATTTTGAGAAGGAAAGGAAGTTTGCATCATAACCATTATTTATTGCGATCTGTTTTATCAAATTCAATTCTTTAAAAAATAAAATTTAAATATAGCTTTCAAAACATCCACAAATTTAGGTTCATTCATCAGGAATTAAAATCTCCAATTAATAAAAAAATAAATCAGGTGTTTATAGATTGGATTGTGCAGATTGAAATTGTTTTCAAATAGTTAGAAAAGGATGAAAGTTCAATGTTAGAATCTCTGAACATAAACGCAGTTACATGAAAGGAAAAACCGTTTCAAATTATTCAAATCATCTCAGGGAAAATGGTCACTCTTTCAATTCAGAATTTAGAATCCTACATTCTGAGAATAGAGGTATAAAACTCAACCTTCTGAAAGTACTTGAAATTAACAGATTTAGGTATTCACCGGAAATTCTTAATGTTCAGGTAGACTTAAATAACTCACCCTTATTAAATTTATTTCCCAAAACATTAGTTCAAGTACGGATAGCTCTGAGTGGATTGCCTTTTAGTATATATAAAAATTTGTTACTAAGATATATTTGTAGTATTCATTTGTTCTTGATAAAGATACTGTGTATCAAAACGCGTCGAGCATAAAATAATATATTTTAGTAGAAATCATGGTTTACTTGTATTTATGAAAATGTATTTCTATCACGTAAAAGCCTCGTCAATTGAATTTTTAAGGAAAGTTGAGGAAATTGTTTAACTCCCTTACCCATCCCTAAATAACTCTGTGGTAAAAACCATTTAAGACTGAAAAATATTGCTATACGTGAGATTCCAATGGTTGGTAATAAACAGTAGCTAGCGGTCAAAGAGAGGAGACCTGAAGTTACTGATCTGAAGCTGCTTCGATGTTGTTAGCGTCTAAATGAATAGAATAAGGGAAAAAAACATATTTTGAATTTTTTGTTTATTTAAATCTAAACGTCAATATTTTTCCTAAGATGAAAATTTTGAATAACACAGTGGGAGCATATTCACGTGACGTTCCATATCATAGTTAGACTGCTCAAAGTGAAAGAATGAGAAATTAGATAGTGTACGCGCTGTGGGGATGGTTCGTGTACTTCAACCGTTTACAGGTGAGTTTAGGACTACAACGTAGTAGAATAATTCTCACAATTGTTGATGCAATGCATGGTCGTGCGCACGACCAAATTTGGGAGTGCAAACATATAGGCCTGGCGGTGCGCGTGCAAGCGCTGAGACCATTTCGAATTGGATTTGGAGTCTTTCTGTCTTTTACTCGAAACCTCTTACATTTTTAATATTTTAGATTTTTCACTTTATTATAAGGCAAAATTCCTCATTATTATATATCACATTCCAACAAAATTAAACAACAAACGATGACTTTCGGCGGCTCCTTTCTTGTAATGAGCCAATGAAAGCAAAGCGTGCCGTGCCGCACATGCACATTTTTTAGGAGAAAGCTCTGCATTTTCAACATATTATAAATCAATGTCGCTGTTTTTTTTTTGAAGCAACCTAGCTAGTGAAATGCTGAGGTTAATGATGGTAGAAGAGAATGACATATGGTTCAATTCACAGTATTGCCGTACTTATGGCTAGTAATATCTGAAACATAATCCGGAGAAGAATTAGTGACCCACTCGTTAAATTTGATTTCGTTGTCATAGTTCAGAAATTGTACTCAGGGGAACAAATAGAAATATATATTCTGGACGCTTCACGTTAACGCCATCACCTCTGTACCCATTAAAACATACTACTAATAATAATTTTTCGGCTCTTCTATCGCCTTTCATTAAATTTATCTTCCAATCTCTTGCATTCTTCCCATCACTTGTTCAAAACATAGCATCCCGAATCATATTGAAGTTTTGACATTTGGTTCTGAGTTTGTGTTGCATCAACAATTCCGCATGTACCAACGTTTTGGGTTTACCAGGACGTCCTTCGTATTTTAAACATTTAAATCAACACATTTGAATTGTTGAAACCACAACTCACACCTTCTTGTAATTTGAGCATTATCACCGTCTCATTCAACAAACGGTGACTTTTAGCGGCTCCTTCCTTCTGATGAGCCAACGAAAGTAAAGCACATATGATAGATCAAAAACGCTGTTACATTGAAGCAACTTAGCTAGTATAGCGCTGAGATTGATGTCGGTAGAATAGAATGACATATGGTTCAATTCACAGTATTCTGTATTTAGGGCTATCAATATCTAAAACAGAATCAGGAAAAGAATTACTGACTCACTTGTAAATTTTGTTTTCGTTATCGTAGTACCGAAATTTTGCTCGGGAGAAAAAAGAAAAATATAATTTTGAGACCTCTTAACCCAAAATTTGGGGCGATGGAATTTCATGTTTGAGGTGTCTAAGAATTTGTCTTGATAAAAGCTTTCACAGTAATAGTGGTGTTTTTAAGTATTTAAGCCGATTAAATATGACGGATGGAATCCTCCTTTAATTGTAGTTCAAGGACGACGCTCGAAGGTCTGTGTGGGTCAAAATTCGAAACTTCGAAATTTGTAAAATTCAAAATGGCGGACCAAACCCAGTTTTTATTTTTTCATTGAAATAATTAATTCAATTTTCAGTCGAATTTGTTATAAAAAGGCTTCTGCAGTAGCTGAATAAGAATCTAAAGTATGCAAAATTCAGAATGTCAGATCCAAAATAGCCGACAACTACCAGTTTTAATGATCATAATATCAAAAATTCAACTTATTCTTGACAAATTTAGTAAGTGGTAACCAGATCAAGGGCCCAAGGAAAGGCGTATATAAACCAGATCATTTTCCTATGATACAATTATCAGTTACATAGTACAAGGAAAAGTGAAGATCTAATATCTCTGTTTTCGTCGATACATATATTTTATCTCAAGGAGAGATATGTACGACAACTTAAGAAGAATAAATTGAAAAATTCTGAAATAACTGCACATAGGTCGGCTCCAATATTGTCTCTTCTGTTGACAAAACCTTCCATATTTAGCACTTCAAGTATCTACGCGAACCCTTTGTCCGATATAACGAATGCACAGATATCTCTGTTCCTACCATTGAGAAAAAAATGAGGATTTGATATGCTCGTTATTGGATTTAAAAATCAAAGTGAAAAGCAAATCGAAACAGGGTGCAAATTCAAGTCTGTCCAACCATATTGATTATTGGTGTTATATTCATGCCTCATAGTGGCAATGTGTGGTTGGTCCAATTCCCACGTAAATCGGTTTCGTCAGCAGGTAGTCGTTTGGAAGACTCAATCCGATGTTTTCATTGATACCTTATTAGACCATTCAAATCTATTTCTGCTGTAAGAATAACTCATTTTGTTCTATTCATTAATAAATGCCTGGTATTCATCCGCATCAATACATCTTTCACATCCATATTTCCGTCCTTAGGAACCTCTTCCTCTGATTGTAAACGATGATCACTTTCAAGCGAAAAGCAGTTATCATCGTTGGCTTTGTCATTATTTTTCCCGCTAAGAGATAAATCGATTCATTTCAAAACCAACTCTTTGAATTTGGGATCCGTAGAACCAATAGATTTCTCATACCTGGTGTAACTGAAACTAGGTCTACCCCTGTACACAACATTTTCAATTTAAAAACATTAATCAATTGCCGAGGATCTTGAAATTAGCCACCAAACCGCATGGAGGATTTTGAAAAAACATAAGTACCGCTCATTCAAATATCAACTACACCAACATCTACATGTTAGCGATAGTGTTACGGGACTCTGTTACTGTTATTTATTTGTCATAATTTTAAAACGAATGTCAAATTTTTTCGCAAATTTTTCCATGAAATACTCAAGATTCACGAAAAAATATTATATGGGCGATGTCATCCCAAATTTTTGGAAGCATAATGAATCTAGAACATCTATAGATCATAATCGGCATCATTTAGAAGACCGAACTTGGATAAATGCGATTATACTTCAAAATGGCAAGCAAAAATAAGGTGGAATTGAGTAAGCTTCAGGAGACTCACACTGCGATGGAAGATCATCTCCGCGAAAGAGGAAATATCGCAGGTTATGTACTTTTTGATTATCTCCTAAGTCCTATTTATGGCCTTGCTTGCTATGTAAAATCTTCATCATTTTCTCAGATTCAAGTGAGTTTAGACATATAAGAGTTAGGTATATTTGATGAAATATTATTCTGCTGGTTTTCTTTTTCCATTGTTACAGATTTTTCTGTCCCCCACCCTTTCTTTTTACCCTTGTCTTCTAGAAATCATGGAGTGCAAGATGAGCTGCTAATTTTTAGTACTCTTTTTGTACACACGACACTAACACAACATAAACAGACAAGCTATTGCAAGTGCAATAGAGACACGAACACGAGTTTTTCCACAGGTTTTTTCACTCGTTTATTGAATCATACGCAAGATAGTATGGTTCCCCTGTTACATTTCGTGTGCTCACGCTTTAGAGGCAATCGTAGGAGGCATGGTGCGAGTTATTCAGTGACGAATCACGTTTCACGACCAATGGGATGTTTAATGGACAAAATACCAGGTACTGGTCGTAAAGAACTGAGCGCAGATATCAAGATGACCAATGTCTGGATGGGGATGATGGGAAGATATGTAATAGGGCCTATAATTTTTGAGGGTTCACTGACAGGGAGAGATATTTGGAATTTTCGAGGACCCAAGTACAAGATGAATTGGACGAGTTGCCATTAGATGTTGTGAATGAGATGTATTTTCAACAAGATGGTGCACCTCCCCACAACACAAGGGAGCGCTCGCGGTATCTGGACGAAATTTTTCCTGAAAATTGGATAGGTACAAATTGTCCCATAAGATGGCCTGCAAGATCGCCAGATTCGAATCCATTAGAATTTGTTCCTGTGGGGCCATTTGATGAATGATGTTTATTAAACACTTGTTAAAACCCAATAACAATTGGAGAACCATTATAGATAGACTATTGCAGGCATTACAGCACAACAGTTAAATAATGTTGTGAGGGGAACCATCAATCGTGTGCGATATGTGTTCTTGAGAATGGTGGTATTCTTGAAAATTTATCATAATTATTTCGTTTTCGCTGTTTGCTCTTTTGTTATTAATTTTGTCACCCCGTGAAAGACGACCTATTAAATATTTAGATATAATCTTGTAGTATCATGATAGGAGATGTTGAGCTAAGCCAATTGTCACTGGTCGTGGCCTCCGGGATATTTTCGAACTGACCACAATTTGAATTTGACCACCGTAAATTTTATCACACAATGTGGTCTCTGAAACCATTGCCCGAAATCTTTATATATAAAAATCAATTGCTCTATGTCGATCCATCCTTTATGTCAATCCATTATTTATGTCGATCCATCCTCTATGTCGATCCATCCTCTATGTCGATCCATCCTCTATGTCGATCCATCCCCTATGTCGATCCATTCTCTATGTCGATCCATCCTCTATGTCGATCCTTTCTATGTCGATTCATCCTCTGTGTCGCTCCATCTTCTATGTCGATCCATCATCTATGTCGATCCATCCTCTATGTCGATCCATCTTCTATGTCGATCGATATCTTAGACAGAGTGCATTCCTCTAAATTAGTGAGTGACGATTACCGCTCCTCGGCGTTATTGACTGATCCAGTAATACATTACTGTGCCGACAAATCGGTAGCAATTGGAGTAATGACAATAATTTGTATATTGTAAGGCGTTGAAATACAGTGGTGAATCTACTGGATTATGTTGCTCTAGAGACAAAGTAAAATTGCCACAATTGGATTTCTTCTGTTTGTTTCAAGTATATTTTATACAGAAGTTTAGGTCTTTTATTTAACGATTGAGGCAGTACGAAGTCTGTCGGGTCAGCAAGTCACATATAATATACTCAGCCCTATCGAGACGACCTAATCATTAATGTCTCACAACTACTTGTTAGGAAAAACTTTGGAGGTACAGCCATGTAAAATAATTTTAGTTGTGTAAATTGCAACCATGTAGGTATCGCACAAGAGTAGTTAAGTCTCAGATGACAATCAAATTCACAAAATGCATTTAGTAACTTCATTGTGCAACATCATTTGCTGAAGATTTGTGAAATTCCTTATGAAAAATCATTGTAACAAGCTCCGAATCAGAGATATCGAGAATTCTTCGACTTTAAACCCCTTCAATTCGATGATTCCAGTCTCACTTCTGAAAGATTCATAAAATGATTCAATAAATGGTTAGATAACATCAGATTGGATCATAATTCGTCATGTAAATATTCCAAATTTTATACGAATAACACACGTTCGGGCCATTTTCCATAACATTTTTATGGGATTTTCGGGGCATCGTTGACAATGTAGATTCTATGCAAATATCATATAAGCCACCTTATGGTATGTCATGAAAAACAAAATGAGAGGACAGAACCTACGGGCACAGTTGCAATATTCGTCACAATTTCTCTCCCATTATTTACAGCTTTCCATAATGACGTCTAATAATAATAACTAGGAGAATGATTTGAAAGGAATATAGAACAGGCACCGTCATTATCGATTCATTTTCTTTTGTTCGAACAAAAAAGGATTCCTAGAGTAAAATGAGAAGAATCAGTCTAATTAGATAAAGAGGAATTGTATTTATAGGGAGCAGCAACTGCTTTCTCACGAATCGAATAAATCGTCGATTGTTAAATGCTTGTAGCAATTACATTCAGAACACTGTAGTGTTTAATAGATATAAACTAGAGGCGCTCCGCTGATACTATAGACTGAAAACTGAATAAGTATAGATGTAATCATCGATAACTCTTAAACGGGAAACGACTAAAGATGCAGTTTTTTCCGAAAGAGATAGTTCTCAGAAAATTTTCAAAACTTTTCACTATGAAAACTATCCTAAACGTCGACTTGCTCGCAACGACGATAGATGGCCGGCGGAAACTCGACACATACCGAATATATCTGATTCCTTGCCGGAAATATTTCTCGTTTTTTGAGCATTTTCCTCTCAAATTAGATAATACCGATTAAAGATATTCCGAGAGATATTTTTTTTGTAGTGTATGTACAGGATATCTCAAACTCAATGGTCTAGGTTTCAATCAGGCAAACGAAAACACAACGAAATTTGGAACAAGAGGTTTCAAATGGAATTAATTAAGAATTCATTAGCATGATTAAAATAGTTACTACATTATACTATGTTTCTACTACCATTTTTAGTGCAATTTTTAGCTGTCGTTGATCATCAGACATTATGCATTGTTACCGTGTTCCTTATGGTTTCTAACCATTGATCGTACTAGGCTTCTCCGATTAAGCGTGTTACGTGCTTTCTAACCATAGATTGATTGGTAGGCGCCTCCAACGAAGTTAAACACAGAACGTACTCTGTGCCAATCTGACCCGAGAACTTGAGTAATGTTGAATTCCTGAGATCCGCTCTGTCTCTTCTTTTTTCACCGAGTTTACTTCATCTCCGTAGATCGTCTGCAGCACGCGTTGCCCCGAGTCGACTCCATAGACAACTCAGCGTCTTATTTAATATTACAACGTTTACAAAGAATGTTTATGTTAACCATCGACATTTTTGTTTATGTGTGTGACCCCATCCGGGTAGCAAAATACACAAACTGACATGATATAAGTTATGCAGTTTACAAACTCTTGAAGGTTAGTTATTGCTTGAATACATAAAAAAATTGTGATGTCATCAAACCGTGATTTGAAAATTTCAATAGACTCTAGAATGCTTCAATTGGCTAACGTTAGAACTTGTTCATTTTTAATTAATGCAATTTGGTGTTCTTTATATCGTATTTCGAAGCAATGACTATTGTGATTTATGTAGGAATTATTGCAGTCTCGACGAAATACTTATGAACATCTGAACTATTTTAACTCTATCTAGGGTTCTTTGAATAAGAGTGACGAAAATTCATTTCAAGATTTGATAATTATCGAGAAATTCATGCGTTTGAGGTATTTTGGACAAATCAGTGAAAATTTTGCAAATAATCTTTCCAGGAGGAATTCTGAAAGTGTGTTCAGACGTAATCACTCTTATTAAATGCTGAAGATCCTATATGGAATTTATATAAATGAAGTGTCTAAGAGTTATCTCCCTCTAGACCTAAATAATTTTAGGTCAGACTAGTTATTCCTTCAGAATGATATATAAAATACATCAAACTTTTTTCATTGAAAATAAACAAAAGCCAACCGGTACGATCAAAGTGGCCTTTCATCTTCTGGTATTTATAAAACGAAAAATTTATACATTGTCCTTAAGCGTAGAAATCTCAAATATTTACAATCAGTTGATTAACTTTTCAATGAAATTTTTAGACACGGATAGACCGATCAAAGTGAATCCCAAATTTTCGATGTATTCAAGTTTCAACTACTTTTCGATAGTTTGTGAACTGAACACCTACTATCAGGTTTTTCCTCATCCAAAAACTACCTATATATATTTAATTCCCTTTGTACTTGGTTTTCGTACTATCCGATGATGAACGAGATCTCGAAACCACAGTAATAGTGATTTTTCGAAACAATTTATTTATTGGTAGTAAATATTTAGTACAAAAATTCCATGCCTATTTTAATTATGCTTAAATGCCAAATAGTATCAACTCCACAAAATGTCTTTCTTCTGCAATTAAAATATCGCTATTGGGAATTTCCGAATTGGCCGTTATGACGTCATCACATAAATTTCTTTGAGAGACATACGTTTTTCATTTGACATTTTCAATGAAAACGTTTTTTCGTTTTTCTGCGAACGATTTGCACATATCTTAAATAGTTTCTATAATTAAAACTACAAATGTTTTCACAGATGTCGTCAGAAATAAAAGTAAAGCGACTGTATGCAACCAGTGAGATAAGCCATATTATTTTGTGACAAAATCAATTTTATTTTGCTATTTTCGTAGACTTTTGCCAGTTTTTGAAACAGTTGAAGCATAAAATAAAAAATAACTCATTCAAGTAGGTATCGAGGTATATCGAGAAAAACGTAAGTGGTAATTCATTTCATATAAAATTTCATTGCGTGACGGAGACTGAAAATTGCTGCTTGTAACAAATCACAGAACTTGGTTATTTTCTCAATCTTTATACAAGCGACGCCCCTCTTCGAATTGTGTAGCCATTGTTGATGTATCAGGAATACTCTCCCCGTAAGCATTCTTAATTTTCAGGTTTCAGTGATAACAGATATGAAGGAGCTCTGTAAACATCTCTTGAAGGATTTAAGTCTTATGAACTTAATGGCCATTTTCAGAGCCGTGTAGCATTTCATTGGTTTCCATATGTTTCATTTAAATAGATTTGGACAGCTACAGCTCTGTGATGGAAAAAAATTACATGCTGAAGTTTTAGAGCCCCCGCCTCTATTACTGATGTATATTTTTGAAAAAAAAAATCTTACATAGAACTCAAATATTTCATTCCATTCCATCCAGTGAACGCCACACCATACATTTACTCTAGAGTATCCCAGATTACGTATTGATTTGATAGCAGAAAAGTTTTGAGTTGGCCAATAATGGTCGTTTCTTCTATCAGGCAAACCATCACTTGTGAAACGGTTTTCATCTGTGCAAAGGATATGGTTAAACAAGTGATTGTCAGCAGGAGCTGCCAAAACTTTAATTTGAGCAATTAAGTCTAGTCATCTCTGTATAGTAATTTTGTTTAAATACTCCGAGTAATACAATCACTTGCACTGCGCCAAGAATCTAACGCACAAGTTTAATATTTTCTCTTTTTGGTGAGCATATCATTTGTTAGAACGGTGATATAACCAGACAATAAAATTTAATGTTTTTTTCCTGAGCGCACTCGTTCCTCCAAAGAGAAATGAAATGAAAGAAATAAAGGTCATCTCAGCTGTTGCTTCTATATAAGGAGTGGATTCGACCTGCTTCGGAAGATTGTTCCCATGTATGGGGATCTGCGCCCAAAAATTCGTTGCAGATGTTGAATAGTGTGCAAAAACGGGCTGTACGCCTCATCAATTACCCGGAGATAACACGCGATCTCCAACCGCTGGTTCTCAGAAGACAGGTTGCTGACCTTTCTCTGTTTTACATATACTTCCACGGAAGATGATCCAAGGAGCTGAAAAACTCTGTTCCGGGAAAACTCATGTCTTGCCGAAACACTAGGCTAGCAAGGGATTCTCATCATATGGCGGTACATTTAACGACTCCTTGCACCTCTCCCTATAAAAATACTTTCGTTTACAGAGACGGTGACCTGTGGAACTCGCTTTCGTCCAACATCTTCCCAACATCCTACAATTTTCCGCTCTTCAAGAAGCGCGTAAACAGACACCTCAATTCTTCCCAGGTGCCCACTCATGTGGTGTAACAGGCCTATTCCTGGGAAGCGCGCATACAAAAAACCTGAGATTTTTCAAGAAACCAACACATATTAATAACAGCAGTTGTTACACAATGTGAATAATGTTTGTTCTTCTTGAAAATCTCCATTTTCAACAGTAATGCAACGCGAACCACGAGACTTGACACAAACAGAATGTTTTGAACCGTGGTGTTTGATGACTAACGTTGAACTTATTCAAGAAAAGATACAAGTCTTTTGATGTCTCATTTAACTTTATCCAGAATAATCTGTAGGTACAGGAAGATAGAAAGTCATGAAAAGAGACGCGCGCAATGAGATCTGTTACCGTAATTTGTGAATTATTTCGTGGAGACAACCGTTCACTACTGACATGCACCTTCAAATGCACCTCCGACAAAAAAACCAAATTAAAATTTAATTACTCTGGTTAAGCCCAGAGAAAAATGAGAAATGAGACTCTTATTCAATATTCGTCAATGAAATCTTGGAAGAAAAGTCAATGAAGTTCTACTTCGATATTTAATCAATTACAAAAATTATGATAATGATACATTGTCACAAACACTTCCTTCTGTTATATACAGGCAATGACTTATCTTGGTGGTTCTTGGTCTTACTGCTGCCTTTGGGGAAAACCCGTATTGCAGATGTTGAACTCCACGTACAAGTCTCTACTTAGGACTTTCTATTCATGGGTCTCCACCTAGGAATTTTGGTCTAGGTACAGGTCTCCACCTATGAATTTGTCTAGCTATGGGTGTCCAACCTAGGACTTTATAGTAACGACTCATCACATAGGAATTTGTCTAGATACGGGTCTCCACCTAGGAATTTTTAGTTACCGGTCTCCACCTTGGACCTATATTTTGATATAGGTGACTACACAATTTATGAGCTACAAGATATGAATTTTAATAAAATTGAATTAACTGCAATTTAGGAGGATTTTCAAGTTCAATTCATTCGCTTGAAGGTCTGCAAAGAAGAGGAACGCCTGGACTGAAGAATGATCGTAGCACATGTTTATTATATGCGTATTACGCGCATCAGATTGTTAACCAGTGGCGTGACACATATAGAGCGTTGACTGGAATCAGGTGTTTCAACTCTAATTGTTATGACGTTATTTTAACACGTTTCACAGTTGGGTACAAATTAGCACTGAAGCGATACGAAAACCTCTCAGGAAATTAGGTTTGAGGCCTCGTATCGCAGTACACCATGATTGAATCATGCCTGAGAACAAACCGATTGGTTAGAACCTAACAGGAGAGTTTTATTAATAGACGAGTAAAGATTTTGATTATCCCATAACGACTGACGTTCTGCAGTGTACATACGTTGGAAGGAGATATTTGCCAACTGGTACTTTTCACTTATCTATTGTTTTTATAGAGGTTCGATAATGGTGTTGGAAGTATTATCTTTGAATGCACTGATTTGGACGTCTAGAATAATGAAACTCTGAATGCTCAGATATTTTGAAAGAACATATTTCACTATTCACAGAGAAACACGGAAATACGGGAGGGAACGTTTTGATTCATGCATGATAACGCCAGACCTCACCAAGTTCATATCGTTAGGAACTACCATCAACATCTCAATCGCATTATACGTCTGGGACATTTATGATAGAAGATTGAGAAGGTACTAGAACAAGCTACTTACCGTGAATGAGTTTCCGATAAACTGATCGAATTTGGAACGAAATGGATCAAAATATTATAGGATCATTGATTTTGAGTATGCATTGTAAATGTTATGCAGTAACTCACGCCAGGGGTGGAAATATCCGGTTTCACCGGGTTTTGGGGACATTTCTTCTCAAAAGTAATACATTTTTCATTATTAGTATCATTACAATTTATGTGAGTACCATCTTCATTTCGATTATTATCAAGCATTTCTCAGTGCTGATGGATTACTGGAAAATACTTCCTCGGCATATCTGAACTTCATCAAAATAAATTTGAATTTTCGATTGCTGCGTTAATTTCTTGGCGCATTATAATTTATTATACGCTGAAATTCTTTAACAGATTTCCTCACGATCAATATACTATCTTATAGAATTTCCTAGGTGTCTTTCGAAATATTGTTATACTTGTTGTGCTACTATATTGTTATTGCGAGCACTTCTTCTAATGGATTTTTGGTTTCGAACAGACAACGCTTCTTTATTTTCACAAGGGTCCTTTTCCAGCCTTTGAAGAATTGTGTATTTTGGAACGGTGTTAAGGATATATGTTCAGTATACATTCGGATAGTTATTCCACCATTCAATTGTGCTTTTCCATAATCTTATAACAAACCAATTAATTTGTTATATATGGTCATTGTCTTTACTCAATAATAAAATTTATGGCGACAAACCAATAAAAACGCCATGATTGTGACATAATTTTTCGATGCAAGTGATTTCTGCACTTGCAAACGAACAGTCACTTTTTTCAAACATGAAATACCTATCACCCCAACTTTTGGCATGAGTGTATTTTCAAAGGCATCATTTAGGTTTTACGTAATACATTAGGTGATCGATGTGAATTAATCACATATTTTGCTTAATTTTAGTTTGATTTTAACCCTAGAAAAGGTCACACTTCGATAATGAAAGTGCAACACTTTGTCTGGAGCATACAATCATGCCTAGAAGATACAAAAAACAAATGGATCAGCAAAGTATTGTCTTGCCTAATTTGAAGATTTCTTGTTCTTGAATTTCTTGATTAGGTTAGAAGTTGTGCCAAAACTCTAGCAAATAATATGTTCATTCGTGATTCAGAATAATGTTGAATCTAATTTTTTGATCCCATTTTTGACTGTTATCTGTACCAGAATCTTCATTTTTGATGTTTGAAAACGAAGGCTTTGTGAACCATCGAAAATAGAAGAAATTGACCCCACTACTTCATTTTCGAAGTTCGAGGTAAATTTATTGATGGAAAAAGATCGCAGCAATCTTCTTTTCTTTCCCAATTAATAATTTCGGATTCCTTGCTTTTCGGGATTTGGGAATATGCCAATTTCTCCGTTGCTATTGTTAGTTCGGTGAACACTATTGTGATATTCTGCAGGGACTTGCCCGAGTAGAATGCAAAAGGATGTAATCAAAAATTTTTCAGTTGAATGGTTTTCGATCTCTAGTAACAATTTGTATTTTCCTGAATGTATCTGAATCAAATTGAACGAGTATTTCTTCCTCTTACCGAATATTTATAATATGCTTGACAAATTTTGTTAAGCATGTAAATTTTTCCAGGAATGAATATTCTATGATTTTATTCAATAATGTCACTGAGAGGAGATATCCTCACAAGACCATTATCTGAAGTTTGAACGAAATCTTAAAAAGTATCTATCAAAGAACTCTGTTACAACGAATGTCTCGCGAGTGTTACTGCGAGTCCCCCAATTTCATGAATGTTACTTAATGTGCGGGACAGAATTTATAGTTTTTCGAATTCTCGCAAAAGTTTTCACCTTCTATAGCCAGGAGATTATGAGCGAATGTTGCAATTTTGCCGATAGTATCAGGAAAAGTCAAGAAGAAATCCCAGTATACCATATGGACTGAGGAAGTGAGGGTAACCAGTGATAGATCATTCAATCGCAATGATGAACATTGTTATTCGGATGTCTATCCTCATCACGAAGCAAATGAGATCCATTCGGTTTTGAAGTTTGGTGCGTATTATTTCGGCGTACATCATTATTGACGCAAATCTTAGTGGAAAACACTTTTACCATAAAACAGATATGAACATAGTCGAGCGTTTTTCGGATGAATTATATTAACCTAAAGAAGGTTTCTGAACAGATAAATAAATATTTATCTATTCGTTTTTAGCAGGACAGTGTGCATTTACGCCGGAATGAAATGTCATAGAAATTTTGAATTACTTTTTCGGTGATAACTGTATGGAAAAGGGAGAACCAGAAGTTAGATACCTCGTTCTTCAAGTTTCATTTCCTCAGGTTTCGTTGATAATTTATTACATCGACACACCCATAATGATATAGAAGAGTGAAAACAGAACTTCAGAAATTTATTAGCTTCATTGGCCAAAATTCAAAATTCATGCAAAATTCAAGTTTTTCTGGACGTTGCAATTGGAACAATGAAAAATACGTCTGGGTGTTTAAGAGATTATTTGTAACTTTTCTTTTTTACTCATTAGTAACGAATAACTATTTTCGTTTATTCGAATTACAAGCGGGCTACATTTTTATCATCCTAAAATTCAAATCAATTGGAATGTTTCCTGGGAATTCATACCAGTATACTAGATATGACGGCAGAATGTTCCTAAAATTTTGATTGAAAATATTTCCCGTTGCAAATACGCTTAACTATTTTCCTCTTCATGACCAAACTAAGCAAATGATGTTAAACACTTCCATAGATGAGCCCTGAATAACCTATTGGTAGCTGATTATGTCGCACAGATTCATTGAACCCAAGAAATAGGATAATAATAATATTAGCTACTAACCATGTCAAAGACATATTTCCCGAGAAAAGCCGTCAAAATTATGTTGCTTTGTAGATTCACTGTATAATGGAATATGTTACGCTTCACTGTAACAAAGGTGAACTTATTAGGCCCGTGTTAATGAGGGCTCAAGGCACATCTATTCGTTATTGGAGTTTCCGATGTTTGAAGGGCGATTAGAGAATATTGAAGCGTTACATCGATTCAGTATTATGTAAATCACAATAATTCCGAGTTGATAGGTGAATATGGTCCCTGAATACTATGTGAAACTCAGAAGCGATAATGTGCCAATCAAACTAAACAGCTTATTCAGTCGAAGAGGTTATTACGATATAAATTTATTGCATATTCCAAGGAGAACATGATTTTGTTCGTCATCGTCCCCCTATATTTAGCAAACGCAGCTTTGACATAGAAGTCTAAAATATTCTTTTGGACGAAACTCTATAGGGTCTAGAGATATGATTGAGACCCATCATATATCTTTGGAAACGGTTAGTGAAAATACGGTTCACATATTTATCTTTGCGGTCATTCAATCAGGAACTACTAGAAAACTTGTTTCGTGTTATAAGATAGCATGGCGTAGCAAAAACTAATCCTACTTGTCATCAAGATGTTGGTCATTGTTGTGAAGTAATAGGTGGAAAAATATAGAGGGACGTCCTTCAATACTAAGATCTACTTTTAATGGGTTCTGATTATCTTGCACATCCCTTTGAGCAATTGAAACATGATGAGAGCTTAGGAGGTCAGCTGGGCAATTTAACCGATATACTGGTTGAATATCAAATTACTCAAGGCAACAATGCAACCTTCCTTTCACGCCAAATACATGTTTCAGAATGTGAAACATGTAGAGATGAGCTTTTACGTAATCATTATTTAGAGAGGCATAATTTCATTGCTTTCAAAGAATATGGTACTACACAATAAACTAAAATATCCAACAACATAAATTTTGGATCAAACTCATGAAAAATTGTACTCCTTCGAATCATCATGGACACCAAATGGATTTGAAAACTACGTTTAAATAGTTACATGGAAATTGTATTTCATTCTTTCAATTTTGCAGCGTTCAAAATATTAGAGATGCTTTTTTGAACCTGTAATTCTCTTTATAATTTTTGAATTGTCAGAGTCAGAAACAAAGCTCACACTTCTGTATCTAAAATAAATTCTTAAGCAAGTAAATGGCATTTGGTTTTAATGATCTACTTTGTGATAAATTACGATGGGCTATCTACATCCAGATAATGAATTTTAAATCCTTTTAATACACTCTGATTAAATTAATTATGATTGTTTTCATGTATTTTTTACACTGAAGAATCGAATCCATCAAAGTTATTGTTATCATGGGTTTTTCACAGCCATTGTTATATGTTTCATTAGTTATTTCTATTGAGATAATTTATTTGCGAGAACATACTGATGATGTTATATATATATATATATATATATATATATATATATATATATATATATATATCATCAGACAATGACATCAATGTACCAACGAGTAGTGTCAGAGGCTTTCTCCCGGAAAAATCGAGTGCACGGACCTCAGTCAAGTAACACTGAATGTTTTTCATTCATAGGTTTCTTTGTATGAAGTGATGTACGATCGAATAGAATATTGCTTCGAATATTATATATTATTAGGGATTAACACCTGTTGTAGAAATAATTATCGGCAGAATTTTTTTCATTTTCCACATTTTTTAATCTCGTCGGCAAGGATCATATATTTAGAAATTTTTCATTGTATTCATTTTGTATATTGTGTCGGGTAACACCAATTATATATGTTATTCGATTCTGTTCATCAGTAAAAATGATATCTGGCCTACCGTGTTTTACGGCTTCGTGTCATGGAATTGTTTTATCAAAATAAAGTTTATATTTCTCGTTTTTACAAATAATCTCAGGTTCGTATTTGTGACATCTTCTCTTTTTGGAATGAGGTCAGATTAGTTTACAAAAACATCTACGGCAAGAATCATCTATATTTTGCTTGATGATGTGTTTTCTATAACTCCTGGTGAAAAAATCTGATCCAGAATATATATATATATATATATATATATATATATATATATATATATATATATATATATATATATATATATATATATATATATATATATATACATTTTTTACATCCTTAAACATTGTCATAGGCTGTGCTGGCGCAGCCATTATTATCACTTATTTATTCATTGGGATTATTATTCAATATCTTAATCATTACTATCAGCTAGTTTCATGCGCCAAACATTTGAAATCATTCTGTGCGTATAGCAGTATTTATGATATATAATTTCTTCAATTTCAATTCTTACTTATGATATCCGTTGGAAAAGAAAAAAAAAGAATTTGCTTAGAAAAATCTTAAGTGATAGGTACAATCATAATTATTCTGTTCATTAGGTATTTGAATTTAAGATAATCATTCGTTTTGATATTTTATATATTTATATTTGGAAGAAGATTTTATATTTTTACACGATTATTTATAATAATCTAGTATATTCGGTTTTCTAGGTTGCTTATTTCTTTTAATTTTATTCAAATTCTTGATGAAATGTATTCATTGTTCAGCCATCAGATAAATGTTTAGATTGTTCAATGGGATACTTTTATTCTCAGTTGTGATGACTGTTTTTATATCATTAATACAAGTGTTTATTTTTCAGCCGAAGTCTTTCTTATTCATATCATCAATAGAAATGAATTGATTTCGATAATATTGAATAGAGTGATGTGAAATGCCTCAATCATCATCGCTTTCAGATTTTTAGAGTTGGATCTAAACTGCATCTGATGTCGTTTAAATTTCGCGCTATTCCCGCTCCTCACTGTTAACGCCGTTAATGTTTTCATGAAACATATCATAGATTTCCATCCATTTAGTGAAATTGGTTTTACACATAAACTCCATATTTGTGAGAACATATCATACTATATCTAGCCTTAAGTACGTACATTTTAATTTAAAATGTGAACAGCTCATCGGTGAATAATTGTAGATATATTTCAATGACTCCACAGAAACGTCTATTTGTTTTTTTCGCATTCTTTCAAATGATAAAATCATTTTGTTTTATCAAGCTCCATTTTATCCGCATCATGATTTCATTCAGGAATAGTAGGGAGGAAGATTTCTAGAACCTAATTATTTCCAAGATATTAAGTTCGGTTTGTGTAGAAGAAAGGGCAGTTACCCTTAAATAAGCAGATTATCATTGGGGTCGTAATATCCCTCTGGACTTATATCGGGTGCGGGTCCATTCAATTTCGTTCATCAGGGCAAGGCTAAGAACATCAGACCTGATTTAGTTCTATAATACTTTCACTTATCATTTTCGTAAAAAATAATACACGTTCCAAATAAAATGGTATCTCTCAGATGAGTAGAATCATTTGAATTCGAATCATCACTTATCATCATTTATACAACTGTTACGAATTGTTCACTTTTGTGATTCTGTAAAAGAAGTTGAATTACCAATATCAATAGTATTTCCTGGCAATGACTTTAATCATATGTCTTTTTGAAGGAACGGGGAAATGTAAATTACCTCCCGGTTGATGAGGGCAAAAACGCATAGGTTAATTCGCTTCCAAGATCCTATAGATATAGGTACTGAATTGGCGACTAAATAAAAGTTATGCAAAATTTAAATGAAGGCTCAAAATTTCAAAAATGACCTGAATGGAATGATAAACATTCAAGCAAATGAAATCGAATAATTTACTTCTTACAATGACTATAAATCATTTCTGAAATTAGTTTTGGTTTTTAAATTCTTATTATGAATCTTATTTGTTGAATGAAGTCTTCGAATCTTGATATAGATATCTATTTGAAATTCTATCAGTCTTTGAAGTGAAACAAAAATAGTAGAATACGAACTCTGAAATGAATCATTAATAATTTGATTGAATGATTCACAAAAATTTGTGGTATCGGTAAGTGGTGCAGAACTTTCGACTCACATTTCGGTTGAATGATCTGCGTATTTTTGAACTACTTGATCTTCAGTGTAAATTGGCAGCAAATCAAAAGTAAAACGATTTCCTACTATGCAAGAGAAAAGCTTATTCGTCATCGTAATTCAATATAAATAATTTTGTTTTTGTAATCTGCAGTCGTTTCCGAACTTACGTCCCTCACTTCGGTTTAGTTATTAGCGTATTTTCGAACTGATTGATGCTTAATTCCGTACTTCATATGTTATCAAAAATACGGAAAGATTATTCGTAACGATGATCCTAACTCAAACATTTTATTATCCTAATCTTCAAACAGATTTTTTTGAATTTATGTGATCAAGTCAGCGAAAAGTGGACTCTACAACCAAGAGCATGATCTAATTGTTTAATTGCGAATTTAGTTGTAAATGCCAATTTCGAAAACTAAAACGAATTCAGAATAATACATCTGTATGTTTTCATTTTTATATCAAGTTCTTACATATGTCTGCTTGCCTATCTGATAATAAACAATATAATATTGGTACGTTAGGTAAAGTTGGAAAAGTTATGTGTCTTGAAAAATTTGTCAAACAAATATGGGTTATAATCAAATGTACCGTCTAGGTATAGAGAGGCTTTCAGGAATGAATGTGATAATTTCGATGGGTAGACAGAAGATACCCAGTGCAGTTATTAATGCGAATCAAAAAATTAGGTAAGGTCAATATCTCCGAAGATGCAGTCTGTCTGATTCTGGACCCAATCTTTTATTCCTCATAATTCTTGAATATTGTGTTCAATTTATATCAAATTGGGTACAAGTATTAACTACCCTTACACCAAAAATTTACCCAAACATTAATGAAACGCTCCAAAGAGGGACTGATGATATGGAATGAACACTCTGTTCATAGTTTTTCAGAAATATTTCAGTTTCACCCAATCCACAACACAACTATGTTACAAAAGCTCCATCTATCAACAGTATTTGCTCAACAGTCATCCATTGAAAAGAGTTATGGCGAATCGAAATATTATCCCACGTATCTTGTCCCCCTTACGGCCCTGTCCATGAAGGATAAAATCTTAGAAACCGGCTGTTCTGAAAGATTTTCTTGAAGATTTGATATTATTCATATGGAAGGAGTATGTACGAGTGTTTTGACTTTTATTTCGAAAAAAACCGAGAAAATCATCAGAAAAGAAATCGAGAAAAGTAGAACTAATAGAAAAAATCAAGAATGTAAAACGAATTACATGAAATAATCAAAAATACCTCCTCCTTGCTCTAAATAATCTCCAGCTCTCTACTTCAATTGTCCTACCGCTTACGTATGATATTGGGTTGATTTCTTATTTGTTGTACTTGCTTACTTGCATCTTTAATAATGTGCTCGGGAACTTAGCCCATTTGCACAGCTGAACCTACAGTTTATAGTAGATTTCGAACCACTCTCCTAAACCGTGCAATAATAACTGCCACCACGAGGTTTACAAGTTATCTGGTTCGACGGAAATGTATGCGCTCTTTAGGCGACCCTTTCAAATTCAGCACTTTTTTGTTCAAGGACAACATCCATAACCTGACCCCGGATTCTAACCAGGAGCCTCGACTAAGCAGTTCCAATATTCTTGCGCACTAACCGTGCAGCCACCGAGGCGGTTTTATTTGTTTCACAGGCCTTATCGATTCTATGAATCAATGCATGATGAGAAACATTATTTTCTTCTATGATTGTTGTTGTTATTCTATATTTCATTGAATTGCTCTGTGGTTTAACAAGTTGGATGAAATCAATGGAAAATTAATCTCGTAAAGATGCCTGCTTTCGCATATGCTAAGTACGTTGATATGTTATTAGTTTGTAGTTCTACTAACTGTAATTTACTAGAGGCAGTAGAGGAATATGGAAGAAGGCATGTATACGCAGATCTTAAAATTCCAAATCATCGAACTTCTGTCATTATCTCTCGATGCTTGTGTGATATTGAAAAATTTTCTTCAAATTCAAAGTGAAAGGATTGCTTTCGTAAATGCAAGAGAAAATAATGTAGTTGGTAGGGTGGAACTGAACCCAACAATTAGTGTTTGTCAAATGGCCTAAACGATCGGTGTGAATCATTTACATCCATATTATTCTCAGCCAATTAAATCTTCAGAGAAAGGAAACGAAGTCGGCAAGCTGTTTTTGTGTAGATTATTATTACGCCATCGCCAAAACATTTATAGAGTTTCATTTACAGATGAAGTACAGGTCAGGATGGAGGGAGTAGTTATGTCCGGAACCCAGAAGTGTGGTTCAGAGATAATCAAAGGGAAACAAAAAGGCGGAACTGCCAAAGGTATTTTCGATTGATGTGTAGAGTGGGATCTACATTAATCAATTATTAGGACCATTCATTTAACCAGCACGCTTACCGTGACTAACTGATTGATCAACTGCTAAATATTTTTGAGAATGCGAACATTAGGCAGCATACCTCCTGCATGGCGAAGCACCGGAACTTTATTGATCATCATAATACCACTTATACCTTGCACTGGTTTGGAAGAGATGGGCCTCATAACTGTCCTGCTAGATCGACGGATCTGATGTGTCTAGACTATTTCCATAGGGACATTTAAAATGATAAGTTTACAGTGAAGATATTTTGCATACGGTAAAACTGATAGAATCAATGAGGCCTGTGAACAGATAAGAAATGATTCTGATATTATCGATATTATACGTGAGACAGTAGAACGATTGCGGTTGCGAGCGGCGAAATCTTTAGAACAAGGGGTGTGTATTTGAACATATATTGTAATTCGTTTTTATTCTGGTTTTTATAATAGTTTGAATTTTCTCGATTTTAATTCTGTTGGTATTACAGGTTTTCAATAGTTATTTTCTTCCAAATTAAAGTCAAAACACTCTTTAATACATCTTTCGTTCGATTAATCGAACTCTCAAGAAATTTTTCGACATATGTTTTGAGATTTCATCTTTCATGGACGGTACCGTTACGTCGACAAGGTATGTGAGATAGTATTCCGATTCGCCATAAGCTTCTTTAATCGAGTACGACAAATGAGCAAATACTGTTGACAGATGGATACTTTTATTGCGACTTGGACGAAAATGAAAAATATTTGAAGAACCATGTACAGATTTTTCAATTAAATATTTGACGAAAGACTACATATTCCCAGTCCCTCTCTAGAATATTTCATTGATCTTCGGGTGAATTTTAATGTACGGGCAGTTAACACTTGTACCAAATTCGACATGAATGGATCACAAGAGGCCATGGTTATAAAAGAAAATGAGAAATTTTGCTAAGATCGATGAAGCAGACAGTATCTTCGAAAATAATGGCCTTACCGAGTTGACTAACTAACTCAACTGGGTGTCTCTTATCTACCATTGAAATCTTTGCATTCATACCTGAAACACTCTGTATATGAATTACATTTTGCGAAAACGAAGGTTAAAGTTACAAGAAAAAACTATTATATCGCCTTCTTCACTAGATATGCATGAAAATACCTAACCTCTGCTCGTTTGAATGTATATTTCCCTTAGCGCTGGAAACGTTTCCTTCATGTATGTCGGAACGGTGGCAGTTGTTTCCATCGAGGATTATATGAATATCTTCTAAACTTACAATCATCTGCTGAAAGAATCGAAGAAGCAAAATATCATGGAAAACTCGTCAAATCACTTTTCCTAGATTTTCGGATAAATTGTTAATAGCTTTTCTCTTGTATGCTGAACTCGCCGTTCGACGGTTCAAACATTGTAAGATAATATTAAAGCGGTGTGCTTAAATATACCTGGCCACAATTTTACAGCCCCAACGTAATAATAAATGACTGACATTTTCATACACACAGGTATATCGATGTTTGCTGCTTGTTCTTAAGAAAAGCTTCACTTAACTTTTGAAAATTCAAAGGATTGACTTGACTTGACATCAAACTTTTTCAAGCTGCTTGAGGGATGATGTCTGTAAGAGCATAAAATAAAGTTCACTTGCTAATCATTGGTTGCCGTACCCGTATAGGTGAAACAGAAGTAAGTCATATAGAATTCTTTAATTGGCTGCTATTCGGATTTTAAAACTTAGTACGTTCGATTTAGTCAATTAAAATATAATAAATGGACGAATATGTTTATTCTCAAAATGCCAAAAAATTACATCGAGAAAAGTTAGCACATCGATATTGACATACAATATAAATGAATGAACGAAATAAATGCGAAAACTAAAATCAACCACCTCGAAACTAATAACTATAACAAGAAATATTATATTGTATGAGGGAGTTTTTGAAGAAAAACATAATTTAATTCAATTTAAAAATTTTCTCTGAATAAATAAAATGAAAAAATTATACCTGATTTTTTTATCTGCTATAATTAAGACCATTACGAATGATTTTAGGTGTGAACGTAAGTGTTTTTTATGTCTACAGCCTGATTGACGAATGCTCGTGTTTTACTTAAAAGCTAATCGTCAATCACCTTCGAGAATTTTAATTGTCTTATTTGCAAAAGGCATCCTCAAAAGGTTACCTCTCATTCATGAACCGTATGAATGTGAATTCGTTGTAGCCTGCTGAATGTTTTTCCACTGATACATTGCTAGAGACTTGAAAAATTACTGTCTAAAATCCAGCAATTTTGCATCCCGATATAGGGTGTCTGAAGGATATCGATAAGGTTTCCCTAATATAGTTTTCAATATCCATTTTTGATTAATTTCTATTTTCTTCATGTGAAAGTTTGTAACACCACCCCAAGATAAAAGTCCATATGTCAAATGCGGAAGAGCAAGCGCATAATACGCCTTCCTCAAATTGCTTGCATCACAGAATGTTTTCATCCCTCGAAACTTTGGTGCTATAAATGTCAGTTTTCAAGTAACGTGTTGCATATGTGCGTCCCATCTCAAGTAACAGTCAATGTAAAACCCCAAGTATTTTATTTCTGATGCGCAACCAACTTTCGCCTATCAATGAACTGATATGATAGCAACCGGAACACATTTAGTTTTGTCAATGTTAATGGTCAGTAGTATGCCATCAAAGTAATCTTCCAATGCCATGAAGTCTTTTCCTACTTTTTTTTTGAGTTCAGTCCACGAGTCAACCGAGTAAAAGGGGGCGTGTTATCAGCAAAACTATTGATATCCCCATTTGTTGTGAGAGAATAAATAGAATTTACATAAATTATGAACAGCAGGGGTCTCACAACTGACCCCTGCGGAACTCCATGATTTACAGGCATACTTGGGCTGACACAGTCCCCCACCCCAACACATTGCCGTCTTTCAACCAGATAACTCGAGAATCAAATCAGAGCATGCCCGCGAATACCTACACGCTCCAATTCTTCTAATAGTTTTTTATGACTAACGCTATTAAACGCTTCAGCCAAGTCTATGAAAATAGCCTAACAGTGTTTTGAAATGTCCAAACTTTCATAAATTTTAGATGTTAGGTATGATAAAGCGTCTTGGGTCGATCTCCCCTTCCTGAATCCAAATTGCTAACCTGATAATATCTCCGAGCTACCTAGGAAATCAAGAGCCCTTGCATGAATTACTTTCTCTATAATTTGAGACAAATTCGATACTAATGATATTGGCCTGTATTTGGTCATCATCTGTTTATTCCCCAATTTAAACAATGGCACAACAAGAGCAGTTTTGAGGAAAGTTGGAAACAAGCCCTCTACTACTTATTTATTTACTATAAAAGTAATTGGCTCAACAATATTCACTGCGATTCTCCCCAAGGTGTCGGACGCAATCCAGTCCAAACCGCCGGATTCTTTTGGCTTCAAAGACTGAATAATTTTCAAGATTTCGTTCTCTGTCGTGGGCTCCAGAAAAATTGACGATGGATTATTCTCTATAAAAATATCAATCTTCTTATTTTTCCTCTCAATACTTTTGGCTGTTTTGGCACCTACATTTGTGAAGAAACTATTAAAGGACTTCGCCACTTCCAACTTATCTGTTTCCTCATCAGCTGAATCCATATTCGAAGATTCTATGTTTCGAACACTCAATTTCTTTTTGTTAATCAATTGCCAAAAATTTGCTGATACATTTTCACAAGATTCAAGATTCATTTGTCTTCAAAAACTTACCTTTGGCAGATTTGATGAGTTGATCTAATCTGTTTTTATTGTTCCGCTAATTGCTGGCAAGAATGACATTATTTGGATCGCGTTCGTTTTTATAGTTGACCGAGTTGATGATTAATCTCGTAATCCAGTCACTTCTTCTAATGTTCAACTTCTTGATTCTCACTTTTTTCGAGTGCGACTCTATACATGCCCTCAGAATACGAATGAACGAGTCAGTTGGAGCATTTACATACGAAGCTTTCAAACACCTCCGCCCAAATCAGCAGTTTCGAGTTGTTATTCAGTTCGTCATAAGTTATGAATTTACGGAAATTTCTCTTTTCCATTGCTATTGTTCATGCTGATTATCTCAGACGGAACATATTTCAGAGTTGATGTCAACCTCATGAACAATCGAACTGAGGCAAGAATTTTCTAGCTCTATCTTCGCAAAAATATAGTCAAGACAGGTACAATTGTCGGGTCTTGTAACACTATTTATAAACGAGACATACCCATTTACCGACATGACATTCAAATATTCCCCGCTTTAGTTAACCCAATTTGGTAAGATATTTACATTTGTATCCTTCATAAAAACATTTATAATTAGGTTTTTGCTTTGGCTCAGGTAATTATTCTAACCTTCAATAAAAGATGCAGGTGTCACACAGGTGGGGTCTATATACCGCCGATATTGATATGATCGTATTGTTAAAGGATGTCTCAAGCCTCAAAATTTTCATATAGTTATTCAAATTCTCAACAGAAAACACATTTGATAAAGTATTTTCGACATACATTACAACACCATCATTCTGATTTATGGTTCCATGGTTATAAGCTAAATTGTATTCAGGCATATCATACAAACTTATATTTGCAATTTGCCAGGCTTATGTCAGAATTATACAGTCAAAGCAGCAGTCAATCTGCCACAAAAGAACATTCTACTCTTTTGAATTTTTACTTAGACTTATTATATTCAGATGGAAAATTCTAAGACTATGTACTCCACTCTCACCCACAACTGCATTCAACTCAGGGCGGTCAGAAGTTATCTGGTTCTCAACAACCACTAAGTGCTCCTCAAATTCACGCATGTACTTATCCCCCATTTTTTCAAGATATCGAAGACCATGTAGTTTGTTCTGTCCCTGAGCTGCTCCACCTGACGACTATACAATCCACATTCCTCTGCCATGGTTTCCTGATCAACATTGAGCTTCATACTAAATTTTTTTCGTTAATCTCCTGACAATTCATGCACCTGGGATTTTTCGATTTACTATCCCTGAAGTTATGAGCGCCTGTACATTTGGAGCACCTTGGTGCGGCTAAATTTGGATTTTTGCAGTCCTTTATTTTATGGTTGAATTTATAACACTTGAAGCATCTAGTTACCTTAATATATTCATATACTTGGTATCTGTTTAGGCCAATATAAACTTTTCCTCTTGCAAAGATCTTTTCAAACGCAAATTCATTGCATTCGATTAGTGCATTTCTTGTATCCCCTTTTTTTGATGGCTTTGCATCAACAGTCTCAGTTGGTCGTGCTCATTCATAAATTGGTTTTGACTAGTTATGAGATCAACTATATCTTCTTCCTTAATCTTCATGTCTATAATACTTACTGTTATACAGGGATGTCTGAGTTGCGTTTCCTTTATCTCATAATTATCCCTCAGTTGTGTCTCCATTTCTTCTTTCATTTTTCCATTAAAACTCATTGAGTCACTTTTTATGAAAAAACATGCACTCTCTTGTTTTTCAAAGATTTTATTCCACCCGCTATAGTTTTCAAATCAATCTTAGATTCGATATCCATCTTTGTTTTTGTAGTATCCTGATTAGTTTTGGGTTTACAAATAACATATGCTAGGTTTTTAGCAATGTCTGCATAACTTTGGAGGCATTCATTATTACGATTTATTTCCATCAAATTTTTTGAATTTTGTATGTCCAAGTGTTTCTCTAGTAGCACTATGATCTTTTCCATGCTCCATGGATTTGTTAAAATCCTCTTTATTCTCTATAATCTTATGATGCAAAAAGGATGCTTCATTTTTTCATGACAATGGTAAAGTTTCTTTTAACTTGAGTATTGCCATCTCTGAAGCTATCAGTCAAACACAACTTTTGCAGATAAAGGACCCACAGCCATCACAAGTAGCCAGTCGATTATACTTGTCGATGTTTTGGCGCAAAGTTCACATTCCATAATGACTCAAATGTTTGGGAATCACCACGGATTCACCTGTTTATATTTTTAACAACATGTGCCAGAAAAAACCGAACATATTGTCTGCTCGTATCAGTTATCTGTTATTTCAGCATGGACAAAAAGTTCAACTCGGTTAACTGTTTTATTATTTCAGCATTGAAAACGAAATGCATGTACGTAATTCACGAACTGATTTTTTGAATGTTAAGCGATTTTCGAAATCTTTTTGTTCCAAAAATTTCACAAACTCACACATCATCACTTCATAAAAAATTGTGATATGTCCACATTAATTTCAACTTGTTGATTCGATAGGAAAAACCCTTCATTTACTATATCAATGTAGGAGATAAGAACGTGAACCAGAAAGCAATTCGTTTCGTAGCGCAACAAGTAGATACAAACAGTTTTACTGATTTAGTAGAAAACGGGAAGAAATCAACCAGAAGTTATTTCAATAACGTGAAAAATTCTAGTATTCAACCACACTCAACAAATTATCGATGTCGCCTACAACATACAATAGATTCCTATATAATATGGAATAGATTCAAATGAAATGAAAATTATAGAAAAAATATCTTCGTTCAAAAACAGCGAGCTAACAACTATCTGATGAAGTGTAAATGTTTCTCTTATTCTTATTCTTTTTGCCTCAAATTTCAATTGTTCATCTATTTTCACAGAAGTTTATTTCAGTTGTTCTGTTGAAAATTCATTTATCTTGATTTTGTGAAGGCTTGGCTGTTCATCAAATGAAAATATGCATTCCACTTTCACTCTTGTTCTTGTTCTATATTTGTGAATCCGACAATAGCTTTATAAATTCTTTTCAAATTTTTACGTTGAATTAGATATAAATAATTTCCGATGAAATATACAAAATTGTTTTGATTTTTTTCTCTCTCACTGAACACAAGGGGAAGTTTTATTGCAATTGGGTTTTCATTTAGGCATAATTTTGCGATTTAAAAAGCTGGAATTTTCAAGCTTTTGTAAAAATAAAGGTTGAATATCGATCGTTACAGTTATAAACTAACCTTTCATTTCGCTACCTACCGAACCAAATTTACTACCGCTCAAAGCAACATATATTTGGATAACATTAACTGTTATCAAAATGTACGAATTCAGTAGGAATATGAAGAAGAATGTCCTCCTTTCATGTACTTGCAGCATTTCTTTGTGGTCGCTATTACTTGTTGCACTTCAATTTAGAGTAAACGATGATATGATAGAGGAACAAAGGGAGCTTCAAGTCATTGTTAGGTTGATAGTTATCTGAAAATAATTGTGAGTGCTCAAAACGTTCATCATGCGAGGATGCAGTGTTTTCCTGAACTATCTTATTGCGCGAGAAGATTTGAAATCATCAAAAATTGGAAATAGTGCCTCCATTTTTGTCATTGAATAAAACTACTTTATTTAATGACAAAAATTGAGGCACTTTTTCCAATTTTTTATGATACTGACTCGGCTATCTGATGGTGTTAACATGATAAAAAGCTGAGAACTAGGAACAAAACATAAAATATCCAAAACCTTGGAAATCTTCGTATCGATATTCGATGCTACCTAGTGAATAATTAGTGTTTTTGTTGTGATTCCTAGCACTTAAAATATAATGAAGTTACCTCCTGTTCAACTGCACAATGCTGAAACCGGGAAAGTGTCACATTCGCAATGCTTGCCTTGCAAGACCGGAAAGGTGACCAGAGAAAAGATCCATCAAAGAAGGCGACAAAAACATTCAACACCCCCTAACGACCCATCACCTATTTACCTAGCCTCCCATAATACATATAGATGCACCAATTTAACCACGTCAACTCTCAAACTCTGTCAATTAAACTTCAATTGCCAAAAAATGAATTGTCAATTTGTCTGTCAATGTTTTCAGTTTCCCGATACACCCTTTTATTTTTGCGATTTGCGCTTCCAAAATTATTTTCTTTTCAGGTGTTTCCATTGCTGGTGTCTTCGACCCAAGTTTATTAATTATCTTGATAATTTATGGTAAGTGAATTGAATTTGTGAATTTTCAGCTGAAACTTTGGGTAGCATGGGCTTTGAATGTCTCTTTGGTCCCTAAATCGGATTATATCCAATTCTTATCGGTTTTCTTTTCAATTTTGAAGTTCACCCTTTCAACGTTCGGCGGGAAAGGACTATACCATAGAAGAGGACCCTTCTGAATGGTGAGGAAAGAAAAGTAGCCTAGGAAGATTTTTTTTTGACATCGGAAGGGTTCAAGTATTTTTCATAACGGTTCTCCAACCAGGATCCTTCAGGAAATTTGTTGTGTATTATTAGACAGCATGGTGTAGGGAGCACAAACCCGTTTATTACTGCTTTAAAAATTTCGGTCATAAATAGTTGGCCCATAATTAATGAAAATTGTAAAAGGGATGACTGTGAAAATTTGAATGATTTGTCTTTTTTTGTAGTCTAGCTCACAGAACATACTTACTGAACCTGATTATTCAGAATCTTCTGTTCATGAAGTATATAATGAGATATTTGGAAATCTACCAACTCCTATGACTGACAATTGCGCTAAATGTTAAGGGCAGAATACCTTTTGCGGGAAATTACAGTCTCAGAATGTCAAGTATGTAATGAAGAACTTTTTTGCGAAATGTCCCAACAACACACCCTTATTAGTTCAAGGAATTTTGTGAAAATAAGTTTAAGTTATCTTATCCTTCAGTAAATCTTTGTCAATTCTTAGATGATATTCACAATAAACTTCATCTCTTCCTGAATAGTCAAGGGCATCAGGAAAATCTAGCTTTGAGATTCAAAGATTCTCATTTTTCTCAACTCGATTCTTGTCAGTTACATTCGGTGGAAGATGAAAGTTTTGAAAGGGCTACCCGTCTTCTAATTTTTAAATTAATTAAGGATAAAAAGAAGGAACTGTGACTGAAAGCAAATCCAAAAGGTTCAGAAACAAATAGGACATCAATCTTCAATAGGTTCATTTAAAGGTGTTTATTGTGATTTTAAAGAGCGGGATATCTGTACCCTACTATGTGTGTGTTATTTATTTACCATCGATCTTATACAATTAGTGGTACTACACACGTTGCTTTGTCACACACTTTCATAATTTACAAACATGTTTTCTAGTATGTGATATTATTTATTCTCCTTCATGCACCTTTTACACTCATGGGGAAGAAAAAATTGATGTGTGACCAAATAATTAAATTTTTTGTGTCCTTTACACCCTACATTCCTTCTGTTATCTATAATTCATGTTCATTTTGTGATACATACATTGTTATTATTTATTCAATTTTTTGAGTTCTTTTTACTCGGAGTATTTGTTGTCTTCTTTGTTACAATGGGCTTTTTCCACCTTGCTTATACTTAAGGTTCTGCGGGCAGAATATTTATTAGAGATATTAATGCAACCCTAGTTTCCAAGGTTAGTAATGAAATTGCCTATTTTCAGCATCTTCAAACAATTTTCAGTGATCTCGAATTCATTCGATTAAAAACTTCTTGAGACAGTTAATGCTGAGTTTTTTCTATTTTCAGAAGCAATGTGAGGTAACTGCTATGAATATGGTAGTGAAGGCAGTTTACCCCCAACAGGGGACCAATGGTAGCAATGGAGGACTAAAATTAGTGGCTGATAACAATATTCCAGTATTCCTTTTTTATTTTGAATGTTAGAATGTTCCTATTTTCTGTGTTATGTGGTTTATATTTTTGATTCACATGTGTCAAGAATTTATTTATTGTTGGAAATGTTTTCCTACATTTTCTGTATATATGGTTCAAGAGATTTTTTTATTTTAAAATAAAAGTGTTAATGTGAAAACATACGCATTTTTTATCAATTTTCGAAGTCTGACTAGTTCAAATTCCCCATTTTAGTCAAGTAAAATTCAATCGTGAGAAATCTAGAAATTCAAATAAGGCGCCTTTCGGTTTAGTTTTCCATAATGTCACGCGTAGCGCTAGTTTCTATGCAGAGTTGGCCATATTGCCGGGGCACTGAGTTTTTATTTCTCATCAGGATCTGTTCTGTGGTGATGAATGACTTAGATGGAAACGAAAACATGCGCTCCTGTGAAACTTGGCGCAAAAATTCATTTGTTGTTTTCGTATGGGGTACGTCAGTTCAGATCAGATATGTTAGTGTACCGCACTGTAGTGCTGCATCGAGCGTACATTATATGATACATTTTTCTGAAGCTTTTCACAAATTATTAGCCGATTTTGAGTGAAAAATACTATTTCTAGTTGGATACCAATCAGTTGGTCAAAGATGAGTGAACATTTAGGGTTAATTGGCCAGCAACTCTAAAAACATGTATTATCACTTCGTCAGTAATGATGAAACTTATATTGATGTCTAAATATCTAACCGGTTAACAATGAAATCAAAAAATTCTCAGTTCTGTATTAATCTTATATGTCCTCATACGAATCAGGAAATAAACGTATTTCGTCTAATAGAATAACGACATATCTCGTTCTAAAACAAGATTTTCCACAATGAAAAAATTATATCGATTGTTGCACAACCAAAGACATACGATAATATAACTTCACATGCATCACACACGACACTTGCATTTTCAACAATACACGAACACTAACTAGAAAACTTATGTAGATAATTATATTGTGAAGTTGGTTAACATAATCCTCAAGCACTTTTAAATAAAATATTGCCCTTGGAGCAAGCAACCCTTTTAGTATGTATATTTAGTCAAATTCTACCGGAAAACATAAATCTCCGTCCTCTGAAAGCTAACCAAGTGACAAAATGGCCTAACTGTTACGGTAAATGAAACTGCTGGCATTTTACGATATTCGCTTCGGCTTTTAATTGTGTTCTGGGCTGTCCACTGAGTTTCCCTACATTTTCCTCTGGAAATGCAGTATTTGCTTGAAACAGAAGATTCGTTTCTCGGTTCTCCTAGTTTATATTTAAACAATTGTGAGCTAATTTTCCTTTTCATTTGTTGTCCTTTCAATTAAAGCAATATGATTTTCTCGAATAATTAAATCCATCTAGCGGTACCTTTATATTAATTTAAGATTTTTTTCTCAGGTTTTCTTAACATAAGGTTCTTCTCAGAAATAAAAATGGGAAAGCAAACGGAAAGTCGAAACTGTGTGATTTCTTCCGAATTGGAAACTTTGGTATTTCGGAAGGCATTCGGAATGATTGATCCTGCGAAAATTCCGGAAAAAAGTCTCGAAGAGCGGAAATACAAACGTCTCCGATGTTTTGCTTTTGGAAGGGATAATTTCGTTACACCTTTACGTCTATATAAATTTTTCTGTCGCGTTGAATCATTTCAACACTAGTACAAAGAACGAGCCTCGAGTTTCGCATGTTATTTATTTATATATTTATTTTTTTCAACTGGAGCCCCAACAGGAATTCCCAATAACAGGGGCTCTCTACAAAAAAATTATTCAAAATAATGAACATAATCGAGTTTCACTTAAAATATGAATAATAAGCAAAAAGGATTATCACCACCGATGGACTAAACATAAAAATATCTTCTTCTTGAAACAAGACTAACCGACTATGAACAAATCGATCTTACTTTAGTGCCAGTTATACAGTCTCATTATTCTTACAGAGACAGAGCTATAATAGAGAGCTGTTCGGTCCTTAGGAACGTAAAAGAGTGCCGTTCGACGGTTCGGATATTTAGATACATAAAATGTTAAATAATGTATCAAGGGAAAGTTGAATTTTTTGTTCGAAACTCTATAAAGAAAGATACCATCGAAGAGCACCCTTGCCCGCTCCAAGGTAAGTATATTAAGCTTTCGTGTAACAGGGATATAATCAATATTTAATATATCTTGATTGAACCTTTCATTTAAATTTCTCAGAAATTTACGCTGCACTCTGTCAATTCTATCAATATGGACATGGTAGGAGGGATACCAAATAGGAGTAGCATATTCTAGGTGGCTTCGAACCAAGGTGAAATGTGGGACTTTAACCGATACAATATTTGTGAAGTATTTGGTAATGCTAAGAATAAAACTAAGTGTTTTAAAGGCTTTATAGATAATATGATCGATATGATATATAAATGATAGCTTTCCATCAAAGATAACACCTAAATCTCGAACACGATCTACCCTAGATATAACATGCTCTCCTAAGAAGAAAGAAATTTCTATTCTTCCTGTATTTTTTGTGAAGATATTATGCTGGCATTTACTGACATTGAGTTTGAGGTAACTTGACGTACAGAAAGAAAATAGGCGATTCAAATCACTCTGAAACATTTGTTGGTCAGTAGTATTGCTAATTTTTTTATATACTTTCAAATAATTAGTACATAGTTGATGATAGGCATAGCGAAAGCTTTCATGAATAGCATTCCAATACAAGGCAAATAAGAGGGGTCCCAAATGTGACCCCTGCTGGACTTTAGAAGTCACCCAAAAAGTTCCTGAACACACTCCATGTACTACCACGTATTGTAACCTTTTACTCAAGTAAGACTCTATCCATCTGAGTAGAGAACCACATATACCAAAATCAGTTAAAACTGATGTTAATGTTTTATGGTGAACCTCATCAAAAGCTTTGGCCATATCCGTATGAACTGTATCCACTTGTATACCTTCATCAAGAGCTTTCGACAAGAAATCAGTATACGGTGCCAAATTTGTGAGCACAGACCTCCCTTCAATGACACCGTGTTGGTTCTGTGGCAAATTCGAGCTACATAGATGAAACAGCTTTTCTGTTACGAATGGTTCCAGTATTTTACTGAAATGGCTCAAAATAGATACAGGTCTGTAGTTATTATTGCGTTCCTTTCCACCGGATTTGAATATCGGTACTATTTTTGCAAGTTTCCATTTATCTGGAAAAATTCCAAGGCGAAGTGATTTATTATAAATTACTTGCAGAGGCATTGCCAGCTTTTCTGCACACGACCTAATGAAAATTTGAGGGATTGAATCCGAAGCAGCCCCCTTGCTACAATCGAGGTTATTAATTTTATCAACTATTTCAAATCTTTCAGTGTAACTTAAACATATAGGTTAAACCGAATTGAATTTACTTTCATACAGAACAGGTGTGTCTGAATCCTCAAAGGCTCGCGAAAGTACCCACCAAAGGCATCCAATATAGAGTCACAATCATCGAACTCTGCCTGATCAAGTTTCATTACATGCGGAACAGTAACGTCTCTTTTCTAAAACGGATACGTAAGACCAGAAAGCCTTCGGGTTACTTATGACATTTTGTTCTACAGATGAAATAAAACTGTCATGATCTCTCTGAATCAAAATTTCATATTGCCTGCGTAATTCTTTAAAATTTGATAAATCGTGAAGAGATTTTAATTTCTTGAACCTCACCTAAAATTTTGATTTTCGAGTGATTAGATCGATTGTTTCTCTAGAAAACCATGAAGGGTAGGTCCTTCTACTAGAAAATCGTTCAGGCACATACTTTGCTATGATATTATCAAGAGTAGAATAGAAAATTTCTGTTCACTTATCTCAATCATCACTAGATAAAAGGGTGTTCCAATCTATTCGAGTCAGCTCATTATTGATCAACTTGTAATCTGCATTGAAGAATTCATAAAATTTATAAAAAGAACGAGTTTTAGGTTCTGTTCTCTTGATAACGTTGAGCTGCATATATGCTTCCACGGCTGGGTGATTATCATCTTCGGAGACAAACGGTAAGCAACCTCTTGCAACTTCGATGTTGCCCATATTCGATAAAATCAAATCTAAATTTTTATCATTGTAATTTTTTATACCATTAAATTGCTGCTTGTATGAGCAAAAACCCTTGAATGCAGAATACACTTCATTATTAACCAAATTGCTCACAAGGCACAAATTATCATCATATGACCAAGAAAGATAAGTAAGATTGAAAGCACCGATCAAAAGGAACATTTCACTACCATGCGACTCAATGAAAGATGTTACCTGATTGAAATAATAAATGTATGCGTCCCGACTGGTATCAGGCAGACTATAGCACACGCACAAGTAAAGATAAGTGTTACCGGAAATACGTAGTTTCAACCAGATATTCTCGACTATTATCGTGTTGATCCATCCTGACAAAGCTTCGACGTGATACTCCTTTGCCACCCCAACCAAGACACCACCACCTTCAGATTTCGAACTATTATATTCACACCTATCCTTACGAAAGATTGAGTATGAGTCACACATAACTTCACAAGAGTTAATTCGCGGATTAAGCCTCGATTCAGTCACTGCAATTATATCAAAGTTACAATGTAATGATGATTTAAAGAACTCACTAGTCTTTGTGCGAAGACTTCTACAGTTTTGATAATAAACACTTGAATTTGATTGTAAAGGTGCCCTCATAATGAGGAGTATTTCATATTAAAAACAGTTATCCGGTCAAGCTTTATTAGAGCAATATTCAGTTAGTAATTCTTCAGAAGTAACACGGATTATTTTTGGAGTGCTCTCCTTTCCATTAATATTATACCGTCTTGAGTCCAGCAATATATATATATATATATATATATATATATATATATATATATATATATATATATATATATATATATATATATATATATATATACGTTTTGCAATGTTCGCCAAATAAAAGAGTTTTTATTATATTGTGTTAGACTTTCATTAATAAAGATCTTGTTCTGTTCTACCAGGAAACCTATTTCATTCGCTTTCAGCTCCCTTTTACGCTTATATGCTTTGTGAAATTCGTTGCGCATCATTATATTCTTAAAATATACGACCTTAGGATGTGGTTTATTATCCTTGGATGCGTAATGAACTCTGAAAAAATGATCAATACAGGTGTCAATACGAGAATTTTTATTTTCGTTGATACTGCTTTCATTATTTCGAGCACATTTTCATTCCTAAATGCAGGTACTCCAACAATATCGAGTTCATTAAGCTTCATTAGTTATTGCAGATGGTTAATTATGCCTCTAATTTAACCAATGTTGTTGCGCCGCAATAGTTTCATTCCCGTTGAAGCACAGAAAAAGTGGAAAATCTTCGATACAACGATCGGTTATTTTTCTTCCATCCATCCTACTTAAACGGGTGAGCAGGAGAAAGGATTTGGGTTAGAGAAACATTCCTACATATCTCAAGATCGGGTCCGCGAAGAAAAATCGTTATTCTACTTAATTTACAAATTTGGAACGACTTTTGGGCCTACATTCTCAATGACCGGAAACACGGAGGCCAGCCAGTCACTTCTAAACGTGCAGAATTCAATTCTCTCTATCTTCTGAATGAAACCAATGAGATGGAAATAGTCAGTAACTTTTAGTTCCACCAACATAATTTCGGTACTACCAACATCTAGAACATAGTGCTCTTTCTCTTCTAAATGAGAATATAAGACGGAATGAAATATACATGTGTACAGACACTATTTCCGATGTAGATATGAGAAGTGGAAAGAAAGGCAAATAATGAGAAGACAAAGATGTGGAAGGTTCATGACTAGAATTCAAGGGAAAAGTAAATAGCACAGTGGCAGAGATGTGTGGGATATTAGTATGAGATAGTTCGAGAAAGTGAAATACGTTGTTTGAGTGAAGAAATTAGGGATGAACTAGCAGAGAAAACAGTTTTATAACAGAAATACTTCAGACAAAATTATATGTATAATTAATTAAAATATAATTATATGGAAATAGATGGTAGAAGTAGAGCAAATAGTGAAGCAAGCAAATGAAAATTATGTGAACATTTTCGTGAGAAAATGGGGATGAACAGCAAAAAAAAACCAAATGCTTTTCTTCAATATACTTAAAACCACAAGGAAAGGAACTAAGCATAGGACAATACATATGTGGAAGGAGGAAGGAAATTTTGCAGCAAAACAATGGGAAGAAGGAGAGAATTTTTCAATGAATTACTGAAAAAATATGAACCAATCAATAAGAAAACAGTATTCATGAAGACCAAAATTACTGAATAGTAACGGTTGAGGAATGAATGATATAAAAGATAATGATTTAGAAGAAGCAATCCCAAAAAAAATTGAATTGGTTATTCAGAAGAATACGACAATGTAACACAAATGACAAAATGTGGGGAGAGAGGAGGAAGAATTCAGAGAACAATAATCAAATGGGCTTGGAAGAACGAAACAGCAGGGTAGGCTGTTGAGTGAATTGTTATTTATCAAACCATTGGAATTCAATGGTCTATTTGCTGATGATGTGATGCTATGTACCAAGAACAAAACGAAGCTGCAGAAATTTGGGAGTATGGACAAGAGTGTTGGGAGAAAGAAGAAAAACTGATTCGAAGAAAACAAAAGTATTGGTCATGGAAAGGTATTGCAAATAGTAGGTATTCGAGTATTTAGTAGTGATTTCAGAAAAAAATGGTGATATGGGATATGAGAGTTTACGAATCTCATTTGTGAGAACGAGAAAGAACACTAGAAGGAAAACATCCTCATTTGAGGCAATTAAAATGAAGTACCTCTAAAGAGTGAAAAAAGTCACACCATGAAGAGACTGATCAAAAAAGAAAGATATAAGAAATGAACTGGAAGAGAATCTGTCTTGGAATATATCGAAAAAGATCTGTTGATATGGTTTGGATGTTTGATAAAAATGAGAGGAAAGACCAATAATCTGCATAAAGCAAACATAAGTCAGAAACTGCTAGCGGAGAAGAAGAATTCTCAAAAACTGTAGTTTTGGTATATAATTCCTGTTCCGAAAGAAACTGATGACTTGAAATCAACTGTCAACTCGATCGCTAAGTAACAGTTTCAAGAGGCAACTTCACCCAGAATTATATATAGTAAACATTGTATTGTATATCAAGGCTCATAACTCAATTGACAAGTTTGTGGATTTTTGAATCTCAATTCTGCTTTTCACAAAAACACTTATTCAGAATTTGTTCGTTCTTTCTGGTAAGCAAATTGTGAGAATTTCAGTCAATTTGAATTTATACGAAAAAGTCATGTACAGGGCAATCCCATAAGGTAAAATTTCTATGCATTCAGTAGTTATTTTATCACTAAATTCTAGCCGTTTTTTTGGATACTCTCAAGAAATTTTAATTTGGGACGAACTTTTTATTTTCTATTGCATCATTATATTAGAGGAGTGAATATTTGTTTTCATTATAATTAATGAATTTCTAATCGGATCTTAATCGAATCATACAGTTAATTAAAAATTAAAAAGTTGAGACTATACTTTTTCAGATATCGGTCTTTCTGAAGGAATTATCATATATGTGAACTCAAAAGTTGGGATATTGTGAAATAATATTTGGGTTCTTGATGATTGAATTTTTATGCCTAAAGGGTGATTGAACCATTTCTTTTTGAATCAATGTTAGAACTTTTCAATTTTTACTTTGGCAACCCCAAGTATGAATATCTGTGAATATGAAGAGGCGTGCAGTATAGAGTTATACATGAAAAGGCATTAAGTATATTAAGTGTTCAGTATATTAGGCGTATGTTATGCTAAATGAATAAATTAATAAATAGATGAACTTTATTTCCTTTTACATACATTAGGTAATGAAGTTAGATGGTACATTAATTTGCTCATACTCTAAAATGAAATTCAATAACCATATAAGGCCTACTTTGTGCATGGTTTAAAGAAACAAACTCAATAAAGAATAACATTATACTGAACCGAAAAAAAATCCAAATGCTTCAAATCATGCACAATGAATACGAAACATAAGAAATAGAAATATAAACATGGGTAGTTGTTAAACAAATATGCTCGCAAATGTGCCATTTGTTACCAACTTGACAGAAATTTGAAGATACAAGACACAATATGAAGATTTTCAGATATTTTCAGTTCCTATACACTATTATATATCAAATAACCATATAAGGCGTACCTTGTGCATGGTTCCTTGAAAAAAAAAGTATTTCATTGAAAATTCACAATGAACTGGAGCAGAAAATCAAAGAAGTTCAATTGAATGTAAAATTCATCAAGAACAAGAGAAAACCAGAGGTGAATAGTCTATAATTACAGGTACCATCCACTTAAAAAACTAAATGTCTAAAGGAATTTTCATATACTTTTCTCATCAAGAAGGGAATAAAAATTAATTTTAAGATATAATCACTATTACGAATTCAACGAGCTGAAGATATGCATCTATTTATTACTTTCGTTGTGTAAGCTCTGTCTTCTGTTTGAATTAGACCTTGTTGCTGGTTTGTTTCTGTCTTCAATTTTACTGAATACTTCTTAACAACTATCATTCACAGCACTTGAGATCCCAATTTCATTCTTTCACCTCCCCTCCAATTGCTCCAATGTATAGAATTTTCCATCTATGACCAAGTTAAGACCCAGCAGCCAGCAAGTGTGCCCTAGTCTCCTTTCCTCCCTCTTACGTCCAACTAAAATTTTCTGTTTCATCCTTTCCTCGGGTATGAGATCATTTGATAGAAACACCAATGTTCCTTTCAGCTAAACGGAATTCTTCAAAACTTCAATTATTTTACCATAAGATATATATTCTACAATAATTTGCATTTCATTGCCTTTACCCAGTGAGTAAGCATCGTTTATATCTCACAACTCTACTTTCGATTTGATTGGAACTGAGAATTTGTATGGCATCATCAGACGATGATCTTTAACCTATCTCAAGACTATTAATATATAATTTCTTTTGTTTCTTAACAACTATATTTAATTCTTTACGAAGCTGTTCATCTCGACTTTCCAATTTAATTATTTTGTCATCATCCATTTTGAGCCTCTCTTCGAATTCTACCTTGTGTTTCTCTAGTTCCGTATTTATTTAAGTCTCCAGTAACTCAATTTTTTCGTTCATTTTGGCATAGATGTCTGATAGTAACGATTTCGAATATTTTTTCTGTGCTTCACTGAAGTCGTCCCTAGCTAATTTATTATATTATTTCCAGAAATTCGTAGTTAATCTTCGATGTGTATGCTACCTTTAATATTTTTATCGGATTGGCAACAGAAGGTACAAAACTCCTTATCGCATGGTCAAAACAAAACTGGAAATGGATATGATTGCTAATTCTGGTTGGATCTTTGTTCAAATTTTTTCTGAATAGACATCTGCGACAATATTTCTCATTTTCATGAGATATTGATATGTAACTTCTGAATGCTGAAGTTATCAAAACACTTATACAAGGACTAGTTATTGGTTAATTTAACAGCATCTCCATTGAAAGCTGTTAACTTATGTAAACGTAAAGGCTCTTTGGATAGTACAGACGATTTATATTGACAAATAGGTGGCGATACATTATAAGATTGCCGCTTGGATCAATGCTATAATGAGTATACATATTGTTCTTGTGATTTCTGGCTTAGGCGATTCGTAGAAGACCTTCGTTTTTTCTTTTTTATCCGAGGTTTATAGGTTACGAAAATATTCTGCGGGTATTTGAAGAAATTGTAGAATTTTCGAGATTGTCGAAAATATAGTATTATTTCGTTAGAACGCCGCTGGATTCACGTTGACTCAAAATCAGTACCTTTTGTTAGTATTTTATTTCGAATTCTTACAATTCGTGCTGCAGCTCTGAAGCTGTTATTAACTAGGTGTTAAAATTCGTAGCATGTATTAGAAAATTTAGATGTAGTGAAATAGATTTCTACGCAATCGTGAATTTACCAACAGGAAAAACTTCAGGAAACCATATTAAATTTCAAGATTATACGATCCAATTCCTCTTCCTTTTCAACATCAAACAGTAAATAAACCGAAAATTTTGAATTTTGGGTTCTTACTAAGAAGCACCTTAAATCCCATCAGTGAGGAATTTAAAGATTTTCTGTCGATAATTTGTGAACAATGGCGAATAAATAATTGGTACTTGAAAAATATTCAGTTTTTTCTCTGTCACTGAAAACTCAAGTTTCTAGTTTCATCTAAAGCAATGGTACAAGTGGTAGAAAGAACTTCTAGTGATGCCCAAAGTACCAGCTGTTTCTCCAATCCATCTGTCATAATCCTCGTCAACCAGAGCCACAATAGCTTGGTACAATCAAGTCGAATATCAGAAATAGTAACAACAGACTGCAGTTTGATTCTCTCCTGAAATCATCAGTGCTGCACAACCATTCACAACATCAAGTCCGATTACCTCAATTTATTCGAACGTATATAGTACATGTAACCTACAAACAGACACAGAAGACTACCATGACCAACGGACAACGAAAAAGACAAAGAGTAGATAAGAAAACGTCATTAAGCCAGACTGGTTTGACTATTTCTCGAAGAGCACACTGTGCCAGCTCGAGATAGTGATTACAATCAGTTAACGTTCCAGTACTTGATTGGCTGTTGAACCAAATGTACATTATATAAACCTTTCCTAGAATCTTCAGTTTCCATCACTGATGGAGTTGGATCTCCTTTGTAATCGTCATCAACCAGGTCGCAATATTAGTGTTGCAATCTAGTCGAATGTCCCTAAGAATTTTTTAGTGATAGATGAATATGTCAGATGCAAATTTTCTGTCTACAAGTTTTGAACGTGGGGAATAATTCATTTGTAATTCTGAAATATTGAGTATGTTTTGTCAGTGAAAATTTAAGTTTTCAGCCTCATCTACAACAAAGTTACCAGATTTGAGCAGAGTTTCTAGTCGTACCCAAAGAATTGTTTTGTCATATAATGTTTGATTTAATAACTGCCAAAAGAAGTGGAGCAGTAGTGAATTGGCAATTTATTCAAAAAATAATTCTATGAATTCATTTTGTTGAAAAGAAATTCGAAAGGATTCGGTGATTGCCTTCTTCTATAGAACTTTATATAAATTTTGATTGCGATCACTTTGTACATCTATATAGGGAAGGCATTCAATTCTTTCAGAGACTGAAATCGTCAGTAAGTGAGGAAAAACTACCAGCCTAATGACACGTTCGGTGAGCTTGAGGTGCGACAGTTTCAAGTTGTTTCAATAGTCTTTTGTCGGAGGAAGCACTCCATACATACTTGATGAAGATAATATAGGGCATCCGCATAGCGCAGTGCATCCTTTGTTCCAATATATCTTCATTGTGGTGTGAATTTATAGATAGGGTTGGTTGAGATTTCGAATATTAGCTTGCAGTCTGCAGTAGAGGGTGTAATGCACAGGGAGAAGTCATTCTTAGATGAAATTTTTAATACTTAATATCGTTGAGGCTACTGAATAGCCGGGACGTGCCACGGAATAAAAGGACAAAAGGAGGAATGAGAGAAAATCGATGCCAGGCTTAAGAGGTGATTCAGTTGAGAAAATGTTTCGATATCAAAGAGAGAGTTTCAGATCGCTTCATAAATAATACCCAACAAGTGAACGCTCTTAAGGAGACCTGAACTATTATATAAAGTCCCAAAATAAATACAAAATATAAGGGTATAGAATACAATAACGTGAATGCATGGCGGTATGTGGTTAAATGGCCACATGTGCTTGAAAACACTTTGAAATCAGCATTAGTTTCATCCTCTTTCCGTTCACTGCATTTTGGTGTACCTATTCTACACAACCTCGAAGTTGAATTCGAATAACAAGATGTCTAAATGAGAGATACGTGTTCAGAAAAAAGGGAAAGGGAGGAAATTTTTTAATTAACAGTTTCTTTCATTCTCAATTATCTGCTCGGGCAGTTTCAGTTGCTTGTGGCATTTCGCATCGCGAAATTACATATCAACGAAACAACTTAATCGCTTAAAATTGGGAAAAAGCATAGTATCATTCGAAACACGCTCTGCCTCTCCTGCTTGTTTCCAGAGTTTCAAATCGGGAAAATGTAAAGGAACGAGTGAAACATACGTTATTCTGATTTGATTTAAATGATCAGGGAAATGAACACAGATAATATATGAGTAACAAGTTTGTGTCCGGTAAGGAAAAATATAATGTATTGGAGTTTGTAATGATCAAAAATCACATATAGGTTACAATAAACATAATTATACATTCGAAAGAATAAGAATTATTCTCATTCTTACTTATTAGATTGGGCTAAATCAGATATTCAGAGAACGCCAATCAGAAGCTGTTGCGTCACACCGTTCAAGACATTGTTTTTGTTGTTGATAGCTTTGTGGAATGGAGCATGTGATTAATGTTGTTTCATTTTGAATGATCACTTTCTCAAGTTGATATGAGTGTTCTTAATTATATCTTATAGGACGAATATTGATTCGCTATGGAAACTGTATTTTCTAGAGGAAATGGTAGTAGTTTGCCCGAAATTGACGCCGTTAACTTAGCAGATTTTTCGCGTCGAGCGGAATTTCGCACTTTTAAAATTCCTATCTAAATACATAAGCTTGAAAATAAGTATTTCTGTTTTTCAAACGAAAATATATCACTTCTTTTGAAATAGATTTACGAATACTTTGGAAGTGTTACTTATGCATTATGATATTAATGGCAGTTTTATAAATGACGACGCTTATCAATTTTACATTGCTATGGACAGCTTTGTCATCTGCTTATATAAAATTATAGTCACAAACAATGAATACAACCAGTTCAATAGTTGTATAATGGTAGATATGTGACAGTTTTCAAATCAAAACCATTTCTGTTTTTCATTGAGTACATTCCGTACCTAAACTTGTATCCATATTATCTTTGAGAGATGAACGAGGTGTCTTCTAATTCAATCAGACATTCTACAATTGTCACCATTCCTTGCTTTTTAGGATGTATGGCCGTCCTGTACTAATGTATGTTCATTTTCGCTTGTCTTCTTCACACTAAAATTTACTCGAAATAAAAACCAGTTTCATGTTAACTTGTGAAACTATCTCAATAATATAATACAGCATATAATCATTTAGCAACTAAAAAACACAGTATGTTCATTACTATTAATCTAACATTAAAGTGAGGTAACAAAACCAAAATAACATAACCTCAACTCAGTTAATATTATTTTACCAAAGAAGAAGTTTGAAATAGTGATTCTACAAAGTCATAACTTTTGCTTCAGATTAAATACCTGATTGATTTCATTTTGTGAGATACTTAAATGAAAAGGATCCTTACAGAAAGACATTCTTGAATTTATTGACAAACTATGGGCGACAGGCGACATCCTTTCTTGCATGTTTTAGCCACTTTTTGCTCATTTTTGTATTGTTAGGATCATAAATCAATCAATTCTTTGGTGTTTTTATAGATGTGCTTTCACACTGGGGCACTACACTGTACTAGTAATACCAATAATTCAATTTTGATTGGAAAAATGTAACTTCTGTCATACATAGACACGATTACTCTGTATTGTTTTTGTGAAAGAAAAAACACAATACGTCGGTGAAATTGTGACGCGAGAGACATAGGTGTCAGAGACAATTTTTTGCGAACACTAGATATGAATTGTAAGACTTGAAAGATTGTTGAACACTTTAACATATCTCAGTTTATTTAAATATTGCGAAACACTGGGAATACGAAAACTTGGTAAATGGTTTTAGACAAAATACAGTGACTTTCCAAAGAGTGGGAAATATATTTAAATGCAAATCATTGGCCCTTACCCCAAAGTTGGGGGTAGAGAAAACATCTCATTGGTTGGCAACAATTGTAGAGAATTCTCTAGTTTTTGAAAGATCTGGTTTTCCTCCGATATTGAGTTAGGGACTATTCCAAGAAATTAACAATGAATACATTTTAAAGGAAACTATTTCCCATTTTATGCGATGTAACGTAATAACCCAGATAAATTAAAATAAAAAAAAACGATTTCTTTTGAATACATAGTAAACCCCATGTTGAGAGGGTCAGTTCACGATAGACTAAGTGAACAATCATAAAGGATTTATCGTGTTCATCACTCAAGATTCGGATTCATATAAATTATTGAACAGATGGGTTAATAAATTAATAAATGGAGTTACCAGAATTGCAATGAATCAGGTGTGCGACCATAGAGATATACGTGAGATGATGTACAGAAAAGTACTCAAATAATAAATAATTTTCAATACAATACAATTTAAATACTCTGTATTTAACATGCTTCCCCGCTGAGAGGATCAAGCCGATCCGAAAAAAGAAAGGAACAAAACTATTATTCTAAGATTGAAGTCTTAATTTGTAGTCCTTTCAATATTCACTTCCAAAGAAAACAGCGCACAAAAAGTTTTCACTCACAAGTTGGATCAACGGGCGACGAAGCAAGTTTTTCAACACTGCGATCGAAACTTCCGCGATTCGTTTTCACTTGCACAACGCGCACTATTCCATCCGGACCAGGATAGACTTACACGACCAGTCAAGTTCCCATTGTAATGGGCGAAGATTATCCTTCTTGACAAGCACAACCGTTCCTTCCTTGATTGAGGGTTGATGCTGACTCCGTTTGTGTCTGATAGTTAACTCATTGAAATATTCTCTGGACCAACGATTCCAGAAATGTTGCCGAATTTGTTGAATGTGTTGCCAACTTGATAGTCTATTTGAAGAAATGTGATACAAATCTGGCGTTGGCAAGCTCGTTAGTGAATCACCAATTAAAAAATGACCAGGAATAAGTACAAGGAGATCATTTGGGTTTGAGGAAGTGGGAGTTAAAGGGCGTGAGTTTAATATAGCTTCAACCTTTATCACGGAAGTATTTAATTGTTCGAATGTTAGTGATGTGTTTTCAATTATACGACAGAGGTGATGTTTAAAGGATTTGACCGCAGCCTCCCAAAGTCCACCAAAATTTGAATCTCTTGCTGAAATAAAATGCCATCTGATTTCTCTTTGAGTGGTAAAATCGTGAAGTTTTTTTTGAGTATCAGAAATCTTCATCAAGGAATACATTTTACTCAATTCTTTACTTCCTCTTATGAAGTTTGTGCCCTTATCGGAGTATATATCTGTGCAAACACCCCTTCTCGCGATAAAGCGACGAAGAAAGGTTTCGGTGGAAAGATTACTGGTTACTTCCAAGTGCACAGCTTTGACACATAGTCAAATAAATATGACTACATAACCCTTGATATTTTTCGTGTTACGATGTTTCTTTTCTTTGATGTAAACTTGACCACAATAATCGATCCCAACTCGACTGAATGGCCTGAGTGTTGTGACTCTAGATGCGGATAAGTCTCCCATAAGATATTCGATCGATGGAGGTTGTAATTTACAACAAATAACTCAACCTCAAATTATTTTTCTTATAGTGTTGCGGCTGTCAAGAATTCAAAATCTCCGTTCAATAGAATTTAATGTTGCTTGTATTCAAGCATGAAGTTTAACACGATGTTCGTTTTCTATTTTTAGCTTTTCGATATGATGTTACTTAGAGAGGAGTGCAGGACGACACACTGTATATTTCATAGAGGAATGCTTGAGTCTTCCTCTGACACGTATAAGACCATTATCGTCTAAGAATGGATTTAATGGTTGTAACCGATTCTTACTATTCAAGGGTTTGTGTTCCTTGCCTTCGGAGTTGTACCAAAGGACCCTTTGATCTTTTCCGTTTTGTTCGTGGACGAGAAATTCTCTGTACATTTTCTCTCTATCACCGGTGATGACTACTTGAAATATTTGAAATCTAAGTAGTTGCGTTATAAGAACTGCCTGTATAGTGGGACCAACCATGAGTGCATGGTTGAGTGAAATCCCTTCACTAGTTTTAGCTGACCCATCGAAAACTATCCGGACTGCTGTTGTGAGAATTTTCCATTTTAAAACTACGTGATGCGGTAAATAGATTCCATTTTCCAGTTCCTCATTTTGTTCAACTATAGACATAGGTTCTAGATGCAAATATTCCTGAAAAATATTTTCCTATTGGACGCTTAATTTCGAGTTTGACTTGAATTTTGCTTCTAACCCTTTAAGCCATTTGCTTGCTATTATTATGGAATCTCCAAGTTTATAAATGTTTTCATTGAATGGAAGTGCTGCTGAATATCGTTTAGATCGATCCCTTCTGATATTTCTCACAAAATGATCTTCACATGCCTTCTCTTCGTTATTGAAGTGTTGTTCCACTTGCGTTTGTTCTATATTCCAAAATTTCGTCAGATCGAGATCTAAATTGTTTGTGAAATGACAGATTGGTCGTTGAATTCTTTTTTAACTTATAAGGGTTCAATGGTGTTGTAATTGGTATTAGTTAAAGGCAACCGTAGATTGATGTTCTCAGGTGGGACAACATTTATAATTCAGATTCATTTGAATCCCCATTTCTCAGGAAATCCGTCGAAGTCCGTGAGATTTGTGGTAATGTTACAGGAAGCGAAGGTTTCATCCTTGTAATTTGGACAGAAAGATGCATTGGTATATTAGCAGCTTCTCTGAGAAATCGGCGTATTTTTCCAACAGCCTTATTGTAACTTTCTTCATATTCTGTTCTCTTTGTTTCCTCTGTGGGATCGATTGCTTCAAGCTGATGTTGAAAATCGTCAAACCTGTTGTGTTGCAGTGTTTCAAGAGATGTTTCAAGATGATCAGGATCCCGTGAATCAGAGTGTGTTTCCCAGTCGCTAAGCATTTTCAAGAAATTCGTAATGGAGGTCTTGATAAAACCACGTTTTCCATGTAAGAACCTTTTGAGTTCGACCCATTCCCGCTACTTATCTGAAAATTTAGAATAAATTCTTCTTGAAGAGGGCCAAATTATAAGTTATCGGAAGGATGTTCAATGAAACCGAGTTCCACAGCAGACCAGCCGTGTAAACATTATAATTTTTGTGGAAAGAGGTACGTGGCTTTGCAAGTTGAACCGTCTCTAGATGAGAATTTTCTACAATTTAAGTTCTACTTTAGAACTGGATTATTTCCGGGACCAAGCCTTTCAGTTCCTCACAGCATCACCATAGGAGTATCTGTGAAAATGAGATAGATCATCACCCTGTCGCCTCTGACTGAAAGGTTGGAAATCACACGTGATCTTAGGTGGGTCAATGAGGCGTATTGCTCTCTTCTCGACACTATCTTATAGATGTACTTAATATTTTGGTGCAGACCCCATGCATGGGAACAGTATTCTAGACCAAGTCGGACCTATGCCTTCTTTATAGGCATCTGCTATAATGCGTAAACTACTGCTTTGTCCCGAAAGAGAATTGAGTTCAGCAGAAGCATATTTGGCTATGGCTGATATATGGTCGTGACTTTTCGGTAGAACGTTGTTGATTGCGTCTGAATCGTTTTAAAATTAACCGAGTTCAACTCCACGCGAATATCTTCTCTATGTCTGAATTCAGTAACATGTTCTGTTGGTATCTCTGTTGGTGTGTCTCCTCATCAGTTATGGGGCGCTGACTAGAAAAGGAACACAATAAGGTTTAGTCGTCCTCAAACCCAAAAATTCTATTTTCGGTGGGATGCAAGGAATCATTAATCTGCAGCGTCTATACTAACAAAGAAGCAAGCAAGAAGCCACTACTGACACAGCAATGGATACGAAGTATATCAGCATATACTAGCGCTGTATTGAGAATCCTTTTGGATTTGGTTCGTCAGATGAGAATAGCCCGCTTCCCACAAAAACTTCCCAACGTTATTCGAAACAATCTAAAGTAAAGAAAATATTTAGTGAGAGTAAACAATACCCTGCAGTAAAGAAAATAGCAGCAGGTGGGCTACAAGAATCAGTTTGAAGTCACCTGAACTTCAACCTATAAATGGCAGACATCCCCCCTAATGATTAATGACAAAAGAGCTCAATTATTGGACGACGCGGCAATCTAACTATTCAAAACAATCATCAATACGATACAAAAACGGAACAATACGAAACAAACAAGTAACCAAAACAGTATAATTTGAATACGAAGTAGAAAATAGAAAGAAAAGCAAAGCATTTCCTACTCAAAGAGGATGAAAACCAGAACTATAAGAACCAAATACAAGAAAATCTGAAAAAAACACTTCTTAACAATTTAAGCAAGTTAAATGCAGAAAACAGAATGAGGATAAGAGGGCTACTATATTTTCATTCATCCAACGGCAAGGAAATAATGTAACTGGACGAAAATAGTTAAACACACAAGCTGCAGATAGAACTGAGTGCAGACAGTAAAGTAAGAAGATTTGGGTATAGCTTGTTACACGAGTTAAGAGTTTAGGCATGAAACGAGAATATAACCGAAGAAATAACCACAAAACTGAGAAATAATTGCAAATGATATTCCGTAAAATGTATCATTGTTTAAGATGAAAAAAAATTTATTTAAAGTTTAAGCTTTTCCGAGCTTTCGTTCATCATCATACAAATATGAGTTTAAACTTAAAATACATAGTTAGCAATTTTCTAATATGCAGCTAAAGAGAAATGGGTCAACAAAGCAGGTAAAAAAGTTCCCAATGTTATTCAAAGTTATCTAAAGTTGAGAAAATATTTAAGTAGAGTAAGCAATACCCAGCACTGAAGAAAATACCAGCAGGTGGGCTACAAGCATCAGTTTGAAGTCACCTGCTGCTCAAAGTATATATGACAGACATCCCCCTAATGATTAATAACAAAAGAGCTCAATTCTTGGACGTTGCGGCAATCTAACTAATCAATAAGATAATAAGATGAAAAAATGTATTCAAATTTTTAGCTTTTCCGAGCTTTCGTTCCTCATCATACAAATATGAGTTTGAAACTAAAATACAAAGTTTGCAATTTTCTTATACGAAGGTACAGAGGAATGGGTCAACAGACTGGTAAAATACATGTTGGAGATTAGCATTAGGTATTAGGGACATAACATTAATCCGTCAGATCAAATATTACTTTACCACCTGACTGATTTATGTTATAATTTTTTTGGAATTTTAAGTAGTTTTCAATCATATATTAGTACCCAATGCTAATTATTAATACGTACCTTAGCTGTCTTGTTTACCCATTTCTCTCTAATAATAAATAAGAAAATTGCTATCTTTGTATTCTAGTTTTAAACTACTACTTGTCTGATGATGAGCGAAAGCTCGAAATAGCTATGATGTTGAGTAATCATTTTGGTCTTAAACAGAGTTTTTTTCACGTAGAAACTGACGAAATAATGAAAACAAATCAGAGAACATTGAGGGGATAGATACCCATATCACCCCTGTGCTCATCTGCTTTAAATATCACAGCAACTTTTTTTGCTGAAAATTTCGATTTTTAATTTTTCGCTGACCTAGTCTGATGATTTCGAGCGGAAAGTATCTTGTAATCCCCATTCAACTCTACAATACTGTGTTTTCATTTATTTCCAACGTAAACAGTGAATTAATAAATTTGTTAATGTTGTGATCACCCAATCGGAAAACTCATTTCACTAATGTTTCCGTAGAACATTTCTCTACGGTTATGTTTATAGTATACTCGCATAATATTTCTCATGTTCTGTCTGATCCTCAAAATCTCTGACCGTCCGTCTGCTATAACCTGACATCGAAATATAGTCGAATAAAAACAAATGACTTCCCTATGGATCGATTCAATAAAATCAGCATCGATAAAACCGCCCCAACAATAAATCTAATGGCCTAGGATTCGTATGCCAAATTGAACACGGTTAAACGTGAGACCTGGATTTCCGTTGATAAAAGCTTTGAGTGTTATTAATTCATCGGTGAATAATAACACACGATATCATTTCGGATATAATCTCATTTGCATCTGAACTCATAATAAAAATGCATATTTAATGGGATCGAAAATGAATAGCTTAGTAAATGTTGGACTTATCGGGTAGATAAGAGGTTATTCCAATTTTGAAACGGGGATATATTCATGCCTCCATATTTAACAAATTCAGAAGTCGAAAGAGCCGGTTATTTATTCATCCACCATATTTGTTCAGATTTACTGAAAGGCTTGAGAAAAGGGGTTGTAATTGAAAAGACAATATGTAGACTGTACAGCATGGCTCTAAATGCTTAGTTTTGATGCTATCAAGCAATTCTAGATGAGATATTTTGAAAAACGCAAAAGAGTAGAGATTTTCTTAAGTTATTGACATCCGAATTTCCAGAGAATATGTATTCTTTGGAATGTGTATTTTTTAAATAGTTCTAACTTTCAGGAAGCACATTTTTTATAACCTAAATAGGATGCTATTTATGAAGACATTTTATTGCTGAAATCTTGGAATGTATCATGAAATCTACTTTTCTCACACCCTCCAGTCCAAAAGTAACCAGTATTACTAGTACCATCTGTTGTTATATTGTACCCGTCGATAAAAGAGAAAAACGGACAATTTTTGTTCCGTTATAAATTTCGCAATTTTAGAGCTAGATCATTCGTTCTTGCTTCATTAGAAAGCCAAAGGACTATGTTTCTTTAACATATTGATCTCAAAAATATTCCAAGAATTGGTAAAAAAGTAGCGTGAAGAGTTATTTTCATTCTGATTTTCAGCTGAAGTCGAAATATTTTCTTCAGCTCATAGCGTTGGCACTCCTGAAGTTGTTGTGTTTTTTATCACTAGATTGAACTATTCCTGTCATTCTGAGAGGTAGAACTCGAATATTGATTCAGAATTGAGCCAACTGTCGTCAATAATGTTTCTCTGTTCCACCATCATATGCACCTCCCGTTGAGAAACCTCTGAACATAGAGTGCATGCATATACTCTATGACAAACGAAAAATAATGAAATGTCATCGACTTTTAGACGACATCTGGTTTGAACTCGAATTTTATCTTGGTGTTGCTTGTTTTTTACTTTTGAAATTGTTAACAATGGTTTTAACTAATGAGGATAAGCGTTTCATTGAATGTTTATTTGTGCTGGGCTATACTACTAGGCAAATATTACGCCATTTTCCAGTCCCAAATTACAAAAGAAGTCTTATCTATAGTCTTGAGGAAAAATTTCGGACAACTGAATCATTAAAAAGATGACTACGTACTCGAGCAGCTAGAACTTTGAGAACACAGGTACTCGACTTTTTCATGATCTGTTTCAAGCATTTACTTTTTTTTTTTAATTACAAACTCCATTGACGATTTCAGGATAACATTCAGCGAATTACTGTACTAGCAGTCAGCCCTATTAGAACTCCAGGAAATAACCTGACTGTTTCCGAAATGTCTCAGAGATGCCATATCTCAAAATCTCTGTTAGAATAATAATAAGACATGATTTGGGTCTAAAGTATTTTCGGAGGAACTATAATTTTCAATTGACTCAAGCGTAAAACTGCGCAGATTGGAGTGATGCCGAGATTCATTAAATAGATTTAGAACACGTCGACAAATTGAAGACATCTTGTTCACAGACAAAAGATTTTTAGTGTAGCCCCACCAAAAACAGCCAGAATTTGTGTTCCGACGAATGAAATCGAGAAGAATGCGCCTTTAATTTGTCTGCAGAGGGAAAGAAAAAAATTTTGGAGGTATATGGTGGTCTCTTCCGGTATTTCGAGGAACTTTAAATCAAATAATATTTTTCTAGAACAAGGCATAAGATTCGATTCGGAAAATTATTGTCACATAATTCTCGATCATATGTTACCAACTATTGAGGCGTCAACTCCTCAGTTCACTTTCACGCAGGTGAATGATTGCTGTTTTTTGTATGACGTGGATAAGTACAGTTTCCACCAGTTGAAAATGAATAAATTTTTTCAAGATGTCGTTCGTTGAATTAAACTGCTGTTCATCGCGTCGTTATTTCTAAAAAATAATGTTATCATTTCGCCCTCTCTTTTGCGGAATACACCATTTGAATCATACTACAAATTTACAATCGCTTTGGCACAGTTTCAACGTCTCTGAAAATTCACGATAGATTAACGAGAGACTAAGGTGAATCAATCACATGGACTTTCTACTATTTCGAACAAAAAATTAACAAATACATGAAAACATTGGATACCTCGGGTTAGATTCAATATAAGCTAGCCATACACCATCGTTCTTTACTGCATGAAAGTGAATGGTGCCCATTTTCAGCACTTAATATACTAATCACAAAAAGTAAGTAGTCTGCCACTTTTCCAGCTGCCATTCCGTTAACGATAAAAATTTTGGAGCGAAAATTTAGGGTCAGATAGTACTCGATAAGTTCCTCAAAATGAGTTATCGCAACACCCCTCATCCCTATTCACAATCAGTGGGTTTTTCTCAGCGCCGTTAAGGAATTGAAGCTACGGGGATGAAAAAATCGGAAAGTTGTTCCCCCTCGAATCAAAAATCGACGGGTCTGAGTGATTCTCCATATTTTTATTTCTTAAAACCGGAAAATCGGAGTTGAGTTTTCGTTGGACCATCCTGTATATATATATATATATATATATATATATATATATATATATATATATATATATATATATATATATATATATATATATATATATATATATATATATATATATATATATATATATATATATATATATATATATATATATATATATATATATATATATATATATATATATATATATATATATATATATATATATATATATATATATATATATATATATATATATATATATATATATATATATATATATAAATATTGGAGTTCCGAATATTTGTGAATAAATCTGGTTTTCGAACATGAAATAGGTAGAGTCTAAGCAAAATTTCGTAGCCCTTATAAATTCTTTTTGTGGTAGATCTGTCGAAGGAGCAATTTTCTACCATTTTTTGTCACAATGGAAGATCACCTTTCATGTATGGGTTGCCAAAATTACACAAAAAATCAATCCCTTTAAGACCTATAGTAAGTAACATACATTCACCAACCTATAACTTAGCACAATATTTATCGAAAACTATAACTAACATACTTGGCACAAATAACTACTTCATAAAAGATTCCTGGCATTTTTATGAGTTCATAAAAAATAAAATTGTTCCAAAAAACTTTGACTCATATCTTTAGATGTGATATCCCTATTCACCAATATCCCATGTACACTCGCACTTCAGATAATCGACAAAATGGGAGAAAATTGCTCCTTTCACAGATCTACCACTGAAAGAATTTATAAGGGCTACGAAATTTTGCTTAGACTCTACCTATTTCATGTTCGAAAACCAGATTCATTCACAAATATTCGGAACTCCAATGGGATCACCTATTTCAGCTGCAATAGCAAACCTCATATTAGAAGATCTCGAATGCACAATACTTTCAACGTTAAATTTCAAAGTGCAATTCTATAAACGCTTCGTTGATGACTGTATTGCATGTATACCATCGAATCAAATAAAACAGATAACAAAAGCCTTTAATAGATACCACAATAAGATCCAATTTACGAACGAGGTAGAAAGTGGGAGAAAAATAACTTTTCTTGACATGCTAATTTCATATGACGAATACGGAGTGCTATACACCAATTGTTATCAAAAACCAACATGGAGTGGAAGATATTTGAATTTTGAATCAAGCGTACCTAACAGGTATAAAAAAAGTGTTGTTAATGGCCTGGTTGATCGAGCAATAAAACTATCACACCCCAAATATAGAAGAAAGAATCTAATGAAATTGAAGAGAGTGCTGAGAAGAAATTCATATCCACCAAACTTTTACGAACCACTGATAAGACAAAGAATACATCAAATTTATAACACGGAACCGAAAAGAGAAGAAAAAGGTGATTTCAACCATATAGGTCTCACTTTCACTCCCGGATTGTCTCAACAGATAAACAAGTGTCTAGAAAAATACAACATCAAAGTGGGACATAAACCTAATAATCATAGCAAGAAATTCTTCACTAATCTAAAACCTCGCATTGAATTAAAAACAAAACTCATAGCATATATAAAATAGAATGCCAAGAGTGCGATGGGTGTTATATTGGCAATACCAAACAATATTTGCATAAGAGGGTCTACGAGCATGAATATTCCGTTAGATCGAACAAAGTAGTCACAGCTCTAGCAAGACATAGTATTGAAAAACTGCACAAATTTGACTATGCAAATGCACAAGTACTCACAACGGAATATAATGATTTTAAAAGGAATATTTTAGAAATGATCAAAATCCAGAAAAACCTAGGACAATAAACTCAAAAGTTGGATCTGATGGTTTAATGAATATCTATGGAAATCTTATCTCTTAACTGTGAAGTGTATCTGTCAATTTTAACCCATATTCCCAGTATAATCAAATATTTATAGAGGAAGGGTTAGTAAATTAAACTCCTATATATATATATATATATATATATATATATATATATATATATATATATATATATATATATATATATATATATATATATATATATATATATATATATATATATATATATATATATATATATATATATATATATATATATACTTTGCTCCATTTCTCCCATTATTCCTTATTCGTCAGGAAGTTGTTTATTCCAGTATCGCACCCGTCTTTTCCAACTGTGCAGTCCTCGTTCAAATGGAAGAGATGCTTGGTGCATTATTTTAGAGAGAAAATCTTCTACACACTAAATTTGCCAAATCACTTTTAAATTTGTGAAATTCACGTATGCCCATCGCGGACAGCTTCTGAAAAAGTAATCACTGAATTGCCAAACATCGAGCTAGTGATGCGCCCATTTTGCGCGAATTCCTTACTCTCATCCCGGATGCATAATTTTGATAACAAATTGCACCAGGAGTAATAACTCCTAGAGTTCTTCAATAAGTTGTCTATATAATTTTCGAGTGCACTATTAACTAACCCTGCAAGGAGCTTCATACTTCTTAATTTGAATTTTATTATTTGAAACATAACTACTCAGAGTTCACGTGACGCTAAGTGTTGCGGCAAGCCGCTGCAATTTAATTATTATTATTTCAAAAATATTTCAAGCACTAGACTACTCGTCGGATTGCGTGTTGCAGTACGCAGTAGACATTTTCTGTGCAATTTTCAAAAAAATTTTGATCTTCAGCTCTCGAAGATTACGCTTATTTCGCTATTTGAGTTTTCGAATATTCTCCCAAATTTTCTCTACTTGAGATCCACAATTTGTTTCATGTTTACGGCTTGTGTAAACCGCAAAGACTATTAGTGCTATAAACTATAGAAATTCAGTGAAATTTCGCACCACAAATTCAAGAAGATTGGATTCACAAGATCAGCTCAGAGTACTCTCAAGAAGTCCATCCTCAGAACAACGGTGAGTTTTCTAGTGCGAGTATTTTTTGTTTTGTCTGTTTTTTTACATCAATCTTTAATTCAAAAGTACAGTCCACAAATTTTCTCTTAACTTAAGAGCTACCGTAACATTCTTTGGTACTTCGGACCGAAGCGCTTAGTTTTCGGTTTCACCGAATTTTCATTTGTTTGAATATTTAACATCATTTCCATTCTCAATAAAGAAGGTTGTGTAAATTATATGCAGATAATTCAATTTTTTAAGTCGATTTATTCCATTCATTTATCGCTGCTCCATATGTGCAGTTGTTATTCCGCATTTTTTTGTGTGACTTTTCGTTTAGTTGTTTATTTCGCTTCTTCGTTGGGAGGAACACTCATCAGCGTTCTGTAACAAGGGATCTTTCTTCATTCTCGAGTCTTAGTATTTCGCAAATATTATTCTAAATTAATAATCTTTCATATTCGTTTTCTTTCATCCAAAAATGTCGAACCTCAAGATGAAAAGAGCTAAAGCTAATCGTAATACAGCGATCACTGAAATTCAGTTGTTACTAAATTTTGCAAAAAGAGCGGAATCTGATATAAATCAGTACAATATTTTCAAAGCTAGATTTTCTGATATAGAAAGAATTCGTGATGAATTTGATCATCAAAATACTACCATCGTTGATTTAATACTCCAAGATGAAAATGGTGATATAACCTTGGAAGATGCCTTAAGAGAGGTTTTTGCCGATTATTATTGCGTTAAAGCAATTTATGATACAATAACTTCAGAAATTAGTAAATCTGATACTGTTCCAAATTCATCTTCCTCAAGTTCAAAATTACATGCGAATGTGAGGTTACCAAAATTAGAACTCAAAAGGTTCGAGGGTGATTGCACCCAGTTTCCAACATTTATTGGCTTGTTCAATGCACTAGTCCACAATAACGCTTCTCTAAGCAAAGATGAAAAATTTCATTATTTAGTTTCTTCGCTTAGCGGACCTCCCTTAAATCTAATTCAACATTATGAGTTTTCCGGAGATAATTATCAATCCGCATATGATTCTTTGGTTCAGCGGTACAACAACAAACGATGGCTTGCTAAATGCCATTGGCGTCGCATTGAGGAACAGAGAAAATTAAATCAAACGTTCCTAACGCTTAAGAAATTTACTTGATACTTTTCAAGAGAATATATGCGCTTTAAGAAATTTGAAGTTTCCGACAGATGAGTGGGATTTTATTCTGCTTATGATGCTTTACGATAGGTTGGATGATGAAATAGTTTCTCGATTTGAACATGCTTATGGTTCCACAGAGGTTCCAAAATATATTGATCTCACACAATTTCTTGAACGCGAGTGTATTGCTGTAGAAATGTTAGGCGACAAGAAGATCGTTAAAAGTAATTTTAATTCTCAAGTAACTGACAGTACTAGATCAAAACCAATAATAAAAAATAAAATGTCGAATTTTTTTGTGAAGAACTCAAGCAGTACTAATAAAGGTGGTTTCTCCAAGTGTCCAGTTTGTAGAGGAGACCATTCAATTTTCAAATGTAGTCATTTTCTCAAAATGAAACCTTTTGAACGATATAATTTAGCACGAAAACTACATTTATGTTTCATTTGTTTGTCAGACTTACATGAAATTCGTTCATGTAAATCTAAATCAACTTGCCGTAATTGCGCTTTGAAGCACCATACATTTCTACATTTCAAACAAGAGGAAGGTGTGAAACCAGAGAGTGAAAATTCGTCTGCAATCCCTGAAAATGAATCATTGCCTCAACCACAAAGCTCAAAATTTTCTGGAGCTGGTGTTCTCAGTTCTAAGAGAAAATCTTACTCCCTATTAGCTACCGCCCTTATAGACAGCAGATTCTAACGGCGTTTATCATAAAGTCAGATGTCTTATCGATTCTGGCAGTATGACTTCTATCATCACAAAAAGGACAGTTTCTCGTTTAGGTCTTAAAACCGAAAATATTTGTTTGGAAGTTACAGGTTTGAACTCTTCCAAATCATGTACAAGTAGCGGATTGGTTACCCTTACTTTGAAACCGGTTGATCAAGTTACACCTATATTGTTTACTAACGCTTCAATAATTAATGAAATTACAGAAAGACTGCCTACTTTGCCTGTACCTGCAAATGTAGCTGATGAATTTAAAAACTTAAATCTTGCCGACAAATCCTTTTACATTCCTGGTCAGGTTGACGTTTTACTTGGCGCTGATATGTTCGCAAAAATTCTGCTTGACGGCCAGATTACTGGTTCAAATGGCATCACTGCCATTCGATCGAATCTGTGTCTTCAGCAAGCACTCGTTCTCCCGAAGATAATTTTTGTGAAAAATTGTTTGTTGACAATCATAAACGCGACTCATCAGGCAAATATGTAGTTTCTTTGCCTTTTAAATCAGATATTTCTAATTTTAACGGCATGGAAGAAATCGCTTCACGAAGATTTATTTCGTTAGAACGTAGACTTTTGAAGGATCCTCTTTTATATGAACAATATTCAGCTTTCATGCGCGAGTATCTTGACTGCGGACATATGGAAGTTGTACCTGAAAATTCTATTAGCCAAAACCCATATTATTTAATTCATCATTGTGTTTTAAAACCTACCAGTGTTCACACAAAATTGCGTGTGGTGTTCAACGCAAGCGCAAAAGCTCCGTCAGGATTATCTCTTAATGATAATTTGTTAACTGGTCACAAACTACAAGCGGATATAGTTTCAATGCTCTTAAAATTTCGGCTTCATTCATATGTATTGTGCGCTGATATCAAGCAGATGTACAGGATGATTTGGATTGACTCTTGTCATTACGATTTTCAAAGAATTTTTTGGAGATTTTCTGTTAACGATCCTTTAAAAATTTATCGTTTGAAAACGGTAACATACGGTGTTTCATCTGCACCTCTTTTGGCGTTGCGGTGTTTGTCTCAGTTGGCACATGATGAAGGAAATAACTTTCCATTAGCGGCAAAAGTATTGCGAGAAGATACTTACATCGATGATGTTGTGACTGGCACCTCTTCTCTGGAGGAAGCCAAAATCTTACGAACCCAATTACTCCAATTATTTGAAAAGGCAGGATTTCAATTAAGAAAATGGTCGAGTAATAATCTCACCCTAACAGAAGATCTCCCCGAATCTATGCGCAGTATGCATCCTTCAGATTTTGGAACTGAATCAAATTCCTTATCTTTTAAAATATTGGGATTGTTGTATAATCCCCTCAAAGATATGTTCTCATTTTCTGTTGATTGTCATGACAACGCAATTTGTAGTAAAAGACAAATTTTATCACAATTAGCTCGGATATATGATCCATTAGGCTTTCTATCGCCAGTAACTTTCTTGATAAAATATCTCATTCAACGGCTCTGGATGTTCGGTTTAAATTGGGATGATGAACCCCCAAATGAAATTTTACGTGTTTGGAATCGCTTTAAATCTCAAATGCAATGCTTGTCTGAATTTTCTATTAAAAGACAACTATTAACCACTTCGCCTCTCGCTATTTTTGAATTACATGGTTTCTGCGATAGCTCCGAAAAAGGTTATTGTGATGTTTTATATATGAAGACTGTTTGTTCGGATGGCAATGTTTCTGTAAATTTTGTTATGTCAAAGAGTAGAGTCGCTCCTCTGGAAAAAAATCTCCATACCACGATTAGAACTATGTGGTGCAGTTCTCCTCGCTAAATTGTTCGATTTTGTGCTTAGAACTTTTTCTAATAAATTAACTTTTTCAAGCATTCGCGCTTGGTCAGACTCGCAAGTGGTATTGGCTTGGCTTCGTTCACCGTCGTATAGATGGAAGAATTTTGTTGCAAATAGAGTTGCGTATATACAGGAAAAAATTCCATTTGCTCACTGGAATTATGTGAACTCTGACAATAATCCCGCTGATATTGGAACCCGAGGTATTTTTCCTTCAGAAATTATTAATAATGAATTTTGGTTGAAGGGTCCAAACTTTTTATCTGAATCAAACTATCAGTGTGTTTCCGATGAACCTTCTGAAACCTCAGTATCGAATGATGTGAATAGTGAGGAAAGAAAAATTTCTTTAAATACATCTACGCAAATAGAACATTTTTGTGAAGAAATTTTAAAATCATTCTCCAAATTTTCAACTTCATTACGCATTTGTGCTTATGTCTTGCGATTCGTGCATATTTCTCATGTTAAGGAAAAGCGCCATGGTCCTCTCTCTACTGCAGAACTTCAATCTGCTATAGTAATCTTTGCGAAACATACTCAGCAATTTACATTTCCTAACGAACTGTCGATGGAAAAACCTCCAAAATTTTTGAGAAAACTCAAGGTTTTCGAAGATAATGACGGTTTGCTTCGTGTAGGAGGACGACTAAAATATTCTGATCTTCCTTATAACGCAAAACATCCCATCCTATTACCAAGAAATAGCTTATTGACCGCACATTTAATAAACCACTATCACCAAAAGTATTTCCACGTCGGACCACGCCAACTACAGTTTTTGTTAACGCAACAATTTTGGATATTGTCTCCAAGGAGAGCTATCAACTCTGTATTATCAAAATGTATAAAATGTTTCAAGATGAAACCGACGGCTTATCAACCTCCTATGAGTGATCTGCCAAAATCCAGATTCTCCACAGTAAAAGCTTTCTTACATTCCGGATGTGATTATGCAGGTCCGTTTACTATAGCTCCGATGAGAAAATATGGAGGACAAAAAACCTCGAAAGCATATATTTGTATATTTGTCTGTCATTCTACCAAGGCTCTGCACTTGGAATTGGCGAACGATCTATTTTCCGAGTCATTTTAGCCGCTCTTCAAAGATTCTTTTCTCGAAGAAGCCTATGTACGGATCTTTACAGTGATAATGGAACTAATTTTGTGGGCGCAAATCGCGAATTAATCAAGTTGTTGAATGATGCGGCTGAGCAAGAAACTATTAAATTTCATTTCAACCCGCCATCAGGAAGTCATTTTGGCGGACTTTTGAGGCAGTGGTTGAATCAGTGAAAACGCACCTTTTCAGGGTCATTGGATCGCAGATTTTAACATACGAAGAATTTTACACACTTTTGACATTGATTGAATCAATTCTCAACTCACGACCTCTCTGTGCGGTGAGTTCTGATCCAGATGACATGAATTGTTTAACGCCTGGTCATTTCTTAACATTAGAACCGCTCACTGCCATACCTGTTCCAGATATGACAAATGAACCGATGAGTCGGTTGTCTCGCTGAAACTTTACAAAATCTCCATCAGCATTGCTGGTCGAGATGGCGAAAAGAATATCTACACACTTTGCAGCAAAGAGGTAAATGGCTCAATCCTGCTACACCAGTTGATATAGGAAAATTGGTTCTTATAAAGCTGATAATGTTCCTCCCAATCAGTGGCGTCTGGGTCGTATTGTTACACTCTTCAAAGGGGTGATGGAGTTTCGCGAGTGGCTGAGGTGAAAACTCGTGATGGCGTTTTTATAAGGCCTCTTGTGAAGCTGTGTCCGCTACCTGATAGCGATTAATATATATTTTTTCTTTAATTAACATAAATGTTATGTGTACATATCTGCATATTAGTTTCCACAACATTCCTTTATCAATTTCATATTTTTTTCTTTCTCCTTTGATTAAAAATGCTAGAGCATTTTTGGGGGTAGGGAAATGTTGCGGCAAGCCGCTGCAATATAATTATTATTATTTCAAAAATATTTCAAGCACTAGACTACTCGTCGGATTGCGTGTTGCAGTACGCAGTAGACATTTTCTGTGCAATTTTCAAAAAGTGACATCCCGATTTTGATCTTCAGCTCTCGAAGATTACGCTCATTTCGCTATTTGAGTTTTCGAATATTCTCCCAAATTTTCTCTACTTGAGATCCACAATTTGTTTCATGTTTACGGCTTGTGTAAACCGCAAAGACTATTAGTGCTATAAACTATAGAAATTCAGTGAAATTTCGCACCACAAATTCAAGAAGATTGGATTCACAAGATCAGCTGAGAGTACTCTCAAGAAGTCCATCCTCAGAACAACGGTGAGTTTTCTAGTGCGAGTATTTTTTGTTTTGTCTGTTTTTTTACATCAACCTTTTTCAATTCAAAAGTACAGTCCACAAATTTTCTCTTAACTTAAGAGCTACCGCAACACTAAGATTATGAAGTTCAATTCCTGGCTGAGTCTACTAGTTTTTCTTTGAACGTGAAATATAATAATGATGAGTACATTCCAAGTCATTTAAGTAAAATATTTCAGAGATAACGTCAGTGAAATATAACGTTTTCATTCAAGAATTGTGAAAGATTTTTCTATGGCAAACATGTATTGGTGATTCTTTTGTGATTTAACCCCTAACTTCGGTTATTCGTTCAATGTCCGCGAATGGCTTGAACAGCCAGTTTCTATTTAATAACTAGAAGATACTATTGCAATTTTGTCATGAATCGAATACACAAATTGTTTGAGAATCTGTGTCTGCTCATAGTGTCCAAATCAATACGTTATATCATAGACCCACAGAAATGAAACTAGACTTTAACTGAATTCATCAATTTGACACTTTCTTCAATTTCTTCAAGGACATACTACTATATTGACTTATTAGGAAGATTTCAAGTATAGCAGGGCATTCTTGTTCTTATAATAATAAATAATAGCCTTTGAGCAAGCTAATGATTAAATACTTCGAAGAATGAGCCTTCCCATATAAACTAGGAATAGCAAGAGTCATACAATTTTATGATAAACACTCAAATGATGATTGTGGTAACCAACAGCTTGCATCAACCTTACCAAATTTTTGGCTTCATTAATTGTAGATCCATTGTTGTAGCAACCATGGCATGGGAAAGAACAAGTCATTAATAATACCGATGATTGCAGTATTAAAATTCTAGGCCCGTTCAATACAGAAAAAGACTCCTACTTGCTTGAATTTGACAAGAGCTTTTGATAGAATAAATAAATTATTCGAATCACATGGACATTCCTTCTGACTCAAGGAAACCATATCATGACTCATTGAGTCATACTTGCATGATAAAGTCAAAGTGATTGACCGAGGTAGTCAGAGGTTAAGAAAAAGGACAGTCAGATCGGGAGTCCTCCACGGACATATTGGGACCCATCTTGTGCACAACACATCTCTGTTGGACAGCTTTACATCTTCTCCGAAGGATGAATACTCGAGCAATCCCCAGAATTTGAAAAATTGCACCGACTTTGTGAGGATTGAACCCATGTAACTCTACGAGGATACGAGCATCATATCCTCTACGCCACCGAGCTCGCTTCATAAAGGGGTGAATAGAGAAAAATTACAGGGTTTAATTCTGACAGCTAAACATCACTGAGAATCTGAGCAGGTATCCTCATTAGGATTCCCACTGAATATATTTCTATCCTGGTCATCACATACAAGTTATTAAGGTAGTAGAATTCTTACAGTCAGGGGGAGGAAACAGCTTTCAGGAACTCAGGAAGCATTACTCACATATCAAGCAAATTTCCACATCTTAACTACCCATGGGATTATATTGTGGTGCTCCGCTTTTGATTATCACCTCATAAGTTTGAAGAAAATATGAACCCCCAATATGCCTCAGAACTGAATCTGTTCCAAATTGCAACGCAGCTATAATTCAAGTCTACTTTGAAATCATCGGAAGTTAGTTTCAGAAATCAGGTTTCACTTTGAGTCAGCTTCATCAATTCAGTCTCTCCTCCGATAATAGCACTCAAACAGTCACGAAGAAAGGAGCTTTGAATTTAAAGTAATTCTTCCGTGAGAGAGGTATTATTGAACAATCAGTCTCCTCTAAAAGCTAGAAGAAATCGAGAGAACCACAGCTTGGTCAGAAAATTACGCCCTGCATTGATTGTCAGAAATGAGTTAAAACCAAATTTGACGGAATTACTCAACTACTCATAGAAATGAGAGAGTCCATTAAATGATTTAAATCTGGAAATAAACAATAACAAATATTTGTTTTCATTGTTTACTGATTTTGAATACTGAAACAAAAATGAATCAGAATTGAAAGACGAGGTCTCATGCAGGAGTGAATGGAATGAGATAAGAGGAACGAGGAAAATTTCAAAACAAGGAGAATCGGAATTCTGGTTTCAATCGTGGTGGAGGAGCCCAGAACATGATATTAAATAGACCAAAGACAACAACTTCAAAACCTTGTGGATGTTAAAATCTATATTGCCAAAAAATAAGCAGAATCAGTGAATTAGTAATCAGAAAATTACAGCACTATACTGAAAACTATATTTATATCTATACCGAACCTTAAGGTTTTCAAGATGTTGAAAACAGCGAGAAATGATGCAGACAGTATTCTTCTAATTCACTCGAATGCATCGGACAAATGCTGCAATGAGAAGTGGGGAGAAGTAATCCACGAAGATGATTTAAAATATATTTTATACTTTTCACAATTTCATTTTCACAAACATAACTGGTTTCGATCTTCAAGTCATTTTCAAGTGATCTACAGGAAACGAACTTATTTATATTACTCGTCTAATTGCCGGTTGACTTGTGGAGAAGTATCAATGTCTAGCTGGCTATTAAGGGTGATTTCACGTGGACTTTTACAAAGTTCTTTGAATTACCAGTACATTCCAACCGATTCACCTTCTTTGTTCTGTGACAATCATGAAGAATTTTGATATTATCTAATGTTATTGAACGTTTTGTGGTTTTAATATGTTCAAATATTGAAAAATTATCGTCAGAGGATAAGTGTTCTCCATATCTGGTTTTGAAATTCTTATTGGTCTGGCCAACATAAGCTACCCTACACTAATAGCAAACAATTTTGTAAACTGCTGATCATTGAATTATAAGCTGTTATGAGCTTCAATGATCCATACAGCCTTTCCTTTCCACTGTCACCGTTTCAAAAATGAAGTACTATCAGAAAAATTGCCATAAAAAACAAAATTCCTCAAGTTTTTTCAACGTGAAGAAAAACATTGAACAACACAATTATTATATTTCCTAAAGGCTACTAGCTTGAAAAAATAATCTAGTTTCAATTACGCTAGTCCCCTCTCCTATAACTTGATAATTCATTTTTCCAAATTCAGAATAATCACCTCGTTCTTAAGTCTGCCTTGCAAAACAAAAACCAAGTAAGTCAACATACTTGGTTTTCGAGATTTTCAGACTACTGGATTCCTCGTAAAAAGGTCTGTAAGAAGCTTCAGATTTGAAATATTCCAAGCCGTTGGGAATTTATGAATAGTTACTTTTTGGAAGGCAATGCTTTTTTAATTATAAATTAATAATAATAATATCTGTCGAAAAACCAAGTAACTTTTTCATTTCATAGTCAAAATATATCATTATTACCTACTTCTCAGAAGATCTTGATCCAAATACAGAACCTAGTATGTGTATTTACTCTACTCGAACAGGATGACTCTGGTGTTGGTAGATACCAGCGAGTGAGATATTCAATAAATACAAAAACTGAAAAAGTCAACTTACTGGCAATGAATGGACAAATCCTCCAAGAAAGTATAACGTCTTACCCTATGAATTGAATAACCAACACCAATCAGAATGCGAAGTAAAATCACATGATTTCTTATTTCGCATACTTAAATCATATTAGTGTGGCTGTTCTGCAGTATGTCTTTTGACTACGATACGGAGGAGATGTAATTAAGCTCATTTTCAGTGTTGCAATAATGATTTAGCGGAGCGAGCGTTTTCTCAAAATGGCACTTGAAACGGCTACAGGTCGAACTTCATCCAGTCTGTCACCTGTTTCGTTAATGGATGATTCGGATGCGGACCCAAATTATAGTCTATCAAACGAAAGACGTAAAAGAAAACTTGTAGATTTATTAGCAGTTCCTCCTGAAACAAATACCGAAAGCCGCAAAAAAAGCCGTTTGTGTTTAAAGGATGGTGATATCTGGTGGAGACCAACAGAATTTTAACAGAGCTCGTTTCTAAAAAGAATGAAACATTAAACACTATACCAGCTGAAAGAAAGTTTGGAATTTCGTGATTGACTAAAAAATACTGATGGCGACATGATCAATTTAATAGAAATTAACAGTACTGACCAAACTGAACCTAACATTCATCAGAAGATAATGAAAATCGAAGTTAAAGAAGACCAATTACCAGCAGTATAAGTACCTGAATATGTACCAGAAATAGAAATCAGAGGTGGAGAAGATCAAGTAGAGACAGAAAATGTACAATCCAACACTGTAACAGAGATAGAGTTACCTCGGACTGGACGAAAGAAAAATCGAACTAAAACAAAGTTTTCACTTCCACCGTGTCAAGACAGCTGTAGAAAAACTGCTCTCGAAATACCTTAGAAGAACAAAGAAGAATTATTTTTAGTTACTTCCACTCACTCAACTTTGGAGAGAAAAGACTCTTTATTATAAAATACCTCAAGAAAATGCCAGTCAAGATGTATGAAAGAGACTATAAAATATACAAGATAAGGTATACTGAAACAAGAAAAGCATATGAAGCACATTGATCCGAAGAATGGCCAGAAGATAAAGAAATTTTCGCAGTTGATATGCAGAAGATATTGATAATTCCGAAAATGGTGACTAGGAATTCCTTCTTCATAAGTCGTCTAATATGTCTCAATGAAACATTTGCGAGCTTGAGGAATCATGGACAAAGTGTGTGTGTACTATGGCATGAGGCTATTATGGGCAGAACTTGCTCCGATGTTGAATATGCGTATTAAAATTTCATGAAGTCTCTTGGTGAAAAAGTAAATATATTGTATTTTGGGTAGACAATTGTGCCACCCAATGTTGTACATACCACATGTTGTATTCTAGTTAATGAAGAATGGGCACCAGAGACTATTACTTTCAAGTTTTTTGAAGCTGGCCATTCATTTATTAAGGCTCACTCGGTACATAGGCAGATCGGAAAAAAGTGGAATGAGTCGGAGGAGATATTAGATTTCGATGATTTAGTCAATTTAATCAGTAGAAGCAGTAAGTACAATAAACAACTCATTCTCCATTTGAAAGATTTTCTTCGTTTTGAAAACGGTTGCTAAACCCGTTAAAAGGGGGCAGCAAGCAATGGTAGCACTACTGTACCTTTTCTCTGTGACCTGAAGGTGTGTCAGTTCAGAAGAAATCGAGATCATTGTACTCCAAAACCGAAATAGATAGTCCTGAGTTTCAGAAGTCAAATTTTTTAAACCGAAATTCAAACTTCAGTTTCCAGTTAACAAATTATCATGCCGGAGTCTGAACAAGAAAGAAAACAAGAAGATTTTGAATGAACTAACTGTCCATATGCATGGTAAGAAACAGTTGTTCACGAAATGTCTCCTGCCAGTATCTGAAATGGACGACTTGGCCCACTGTGGGAAAGAAACTGAAATTGAAGAAGGCGATCTTTTCATCATCTTTTCACCGATATCTGTATTTATTTGAAAGTTCATTCAATTTTTGTTACTTTTGTGTTCTGTTTGATAACTGAAAAATTAATTCTTAGTTACGTGTTTCTGCAATAAAATAATCAAATGTAAATTGACTCACTTGAATTTTGTCTTGAATTTTTCGACTTACTGGTCTTATGTTTTGTAAAGAATTCGTCCATTCTGAACTTGGCGCGAACAAATTTTAAATGTTCAAGTTCGAAGCTTCTAGTTAGAATAGTTTTTGATTAAGCTCTTATTTGTGTCATAAAAATAACGCTGCCGAAAAGTTTAGAGTTACTGGGTTTTTGCTTTGTAGGGCAGAAGTGGTCGGAACTCAAAGAAATTATTATTCAATTCTAAACAAATAACAATCAAATTAAAAAAATCAGGAGTTCAACAAAATTATTGGCAATGAATGTACGGTAACTCATGTTGGGCAGACTGGTAGGAATTTCTAAACCAGATTTGAGGGACACTTATCCTCCGGTAATAATTCTCCAAAATGTGACCATATAAAAACCACAAAACATTCAATAATATTAGATCATATCAAAGTTCTTCATAATTTCGAAAAAGGACAGAAAATAAATCTGTTGGAATGTTTGGAAATCAATAAACTTTGTTAAAACCCAACTAAAATCACCCTTAATAGCCAGCTTGACATGTATACTTCTCTAATACTCAATTTGTAATTAGACTAGCAATATAAGAAAGATCGTTTCCTATTGTGGACCAATTGAAAATGACTTGACGGTAGAAACCGATCGTGTTTTTGAAAATGAGATTGTGGAAAATATAAAATATATTTTAATTCATCTTCTTTGAAAATAAGTTTCTATAAAATAAATAAAGCATCAATATTACCCATCAGAAATAATCGACCATAGTCAAATTGATTTCTTGGAACTAGTGGTCTGAATATAAAAAAGCCGAACAAAATGCTCTTATCGAAGCAGAATTTCGTCCCTCTTGAACGTTCTCACATAAAAAAAGGGATGTGAAATGCTACAGTATTAAAAGATGAAATAACGCATATCTTATTTTTTATTTGGGAATAAGAAGATGAAATTTGAGATAATTTATCATTCTAATTAATCTGAAGAAAATTTAAATTGCCATCATTTCATCACACAACTCAAATAGACAAACTGTCTTCCTTGATAGTTATGACAGGAATAGCAGGCTTCCCAGCAGGTCTCAGCCAGTCGAGTGAATCAGGGCCTCTAAATGTCTTATAACAACAAGTACAAGACATAAAAGAACATCATCTCCTTCGAGTAGCTGTTTCGTTCCCGAACCTCCAAATATGGTTTAAAAGTAAGAAATCTACACCGGTAAACCCTCATAAGCGTGAAAGCTTTTAAATTCAACGAGAAGGAGTCGGTTAAATTTGCTTCGCGTAGTAAAACACGAAAAAGTTTTAGTAATACGTAAGGGAATATTCTTGCGCGTCTTGAATACTTTCCGTATAAAAAAATTTGGGATTATGTGATCGCAAGTGGAAAGCAGATGAGTCCCCATCCTCGAAGAATACGCGATATCGAGATTATATTTCTCGAGAAGTTCAGACAATGGAAAAGTTTTATATGCGATGCCAGTCTTAGCGTTCTTCCCAGACATTCAATAAGTAATTCAGGCTTTATTTAATACGCTTGAAAGAGGGGTATTATTTGTTTTACATTCTTATTCGAAAGTTTTGTGGGAAATTTTCAATAGCTGCAGTAATTACAGAAATTGCGGGAAAATATTCCCTTTATGTTCTTTGGCGTATGGCCCTGCGCTGTTCAATCTTGATTATATTTTAATTTCAGTCGAATGAATCAATACACACGCAACAAATCCGGGATGATGGTATATTAAAGATCATTATCGTATTTGATACTGAAGAGAAATTATGTGAGGTTCATTAATTTAGTCGAATGAAGAGGACAATTAAGATAACTTACATTTTTCATACAAAAATTGAAATGAAACGCAATTGTCTAATTTTCATGTTTATTTTCAAAACACAGCAGCGTCTTCAACAGTTACGTCAATTTCGAGTATCGGGTGCTGATAGTTATAAGAAAAAATGTGTTACTCCATTTTGAACGTAGAGAAGTGGGGATTGATTCTATTCTAATTGACTATTGAGTAGTTTATTTCGGATTTATAAAAAGTTTTTTGGTTTTTTAAACTTTCCAACAGAGTCATTCATCGATTTATGTTATTTGTGGAGAATTTTGGAATCATCTAAAATATTATATGATCTAATATGTCAAAAACTGAGGTTTGTTATTTGAGGAGGGATGATCTTGGAGTGTCGGTACAAAATTTCGACCTGTTCATCCCATGTGAGCTACTGGGCATTCATTGCACATGCGTACAGAAAATTATTGTTCTTAATTATCTCTGTGATTTATGTTTATTTGGATAACTGTTGTGAACATTATGCAGTACTGAAAAAACCTTATTATTATTATTATCGTGGACTAATGCACTCTCTCAGGTGTGAACAGGATATAATTGACCTTTCCTAAATTCAGCAATCAAAGGGAATAGGCTCGATTACTATATACGTGATAGAAATTTCCTAACTATGTATTAAGAATTACAGCTTTTTGCATTTCATATATAGGTATTCTTATGCAATTCTAATTTCTTAAGGCTATCAGGCAAAGCTTTGGGTATTAACCCAGTCAAGGAAATGATGACAGGAACAATATCTATTTTATCGAGGTGCCACATCTCCTTGATCTCAATAGCAAGGTATGTGTATATTTTTTCCTTCCTGAAACTTGTTCAACAAGTTTTTATTATTCCGTATGGCGACATCCACCAGCATTGCTGTTTTGGCTTTCTTATGTCACTATGTCCGGCCTATTATTCGTTCACCATTCTGCCAGTGATAACAGGCCTATCGTAGGGGTTGGGGGGGCACTTTGATACACAAAAATTCAATCTCTTTTTTGAGGACCATAAACCATTATATTTAAATATTTGTTTTGATGTGTGCATTGGCTGATATGTCAGCTTATATTTTGGATACGCAAAAACCGCAAAAACTGGCAACGTATAGAGATAAACTCATTTTAAGAAAAATCATTTTTAGTATCATTCTGCCCCACCAGTGGGGCACTTTGATACACGGGGTGGGGCAGTTTGATACGTATTTTAGATCCATATGAAATGCAAATTTAAACTGACTAATAACCCAATATAAACTGTATTTTTACTTAAAATTAAGAAATAAAACAATTTTATTGATTGAGATCGCAAAATACTTTTTATTCAGAGTGCACATTAGCCATAATCAGTCTCTTAAGTTACTTAAGGAATAAAATCACAAAAAACAATATTGTCATCATACAACAAAACTAAATTCTCTGTTATTTTCTTAATTATATAATCAGTTATATACTTACTAAGTAATCAGACTTTAACATTGAATATTGTTAATGAAAATATAATATTAAAACCTTCTATCGTAATTAACAATGTTTTTCTTAAAAATTAAACAAACATCAAAAATTTAACAAAAATAATCATAAAACTCTCATATTAAAATTACAAAACAATCTACTGGACATTATATCGAGTTAAACCTACCGAAAATGAATAAAGCGACGATGTTCGAGATGTGCCTTTGGAGAAAGTTGGTTTTGGTAATTGCAAAACTACATCTCTAACATCCACACTTGCTTTGTCTTCCACAATTGGAAATATAAACTTAGAAGACCCTGCTTTTTTCTGAGATATAATACTTCATATTCTGTCACACTATACTTAAATACAACTTTGGCTATGTAGTGAATCACAGTTTTCTTCTTCTCAAATTTAATTAGCAGAAAATCTCCAATATTTATGTGTTCAGGATTAACTGGTTCTTCATTAATTACCTCTTCTTCCGATTCCGACGGCATTTCAATGTCTTCACTATCACTCGTCATCACGACTTCATCTTGACTAGAATCGGAATCTATTTCTGAAGGCAAAGAAGTCACTCTTTTTTCTTTTTTTGGCTCAGTTAATCCCAACAGATTTTTCGCTGTTTTCAATTCTTTTGCATGCTGTTTTGCTTTTTGTAATTCTCTTTTCCTGTTCTTTTCATTACGTAAGCTTTCTAATCTATTTTTTTCTGGTGTTTCAGTGTATATTCTTGATCGTCCCTTTTCTCTTCCTTTTCTTTTTAAGACACTGTCAGTAATCGCCTTTTTGGATAAGGTCTAACTACTTCAGGAGTAAGAATAGCCTTTGATGAAGAAACATGTAAAGGATCGTCAGCATCAGACACTGAAACTGGGTCGGCATCCAAAGTAGGAGTTTTATTTTGTTCTCTATCAACAACCTCATTATTTTGACTTGCTTCTGAGTCTACAAAATGTAAATCTTGTGTGTTGTGAGTGTTCTCATCTGTCAAATCGTGATAACCTGTGCTGAAAATGTCTATCGGTGCAAAGTCGTCGTCGCCAAATACCAGTTTATTAATTGGCCATATTCCAGGTTTGGAAAACCACCTATGATATTCTTTGGTGTAAATGATTCCAAATATGCTAATTTGGACAGTTCAGCAATGTTGTATATGGTCAAAGTTTTTCCAACATTTTGAATGTGCCAGTCGTTGAAAGCTATCTTCAATTTGCCTTTGAAGGGTCCGAACACACTGACATCAAGCGGTTGCAATTTGTGCGACGTGTGGGGAAGACTCAAATAAACAATACCGTTGTCACGACAGTAGTTAACAGCTTCTATTGAAATGTGATATTCGTGGTTATCACAAATGATTAGGATTGGGTTATCCTTATTGCTCGAAGTAAGGCGTTGAATGTGTTTCAAAACTCTTATAAACAATTCTGAAGTCATCCAGCCGCTTCTGTTTGCCAACCCTAGACTTCCATCAGGAGCACCATTTAGAAAAGTGATCTTTATAGTGAACTCTTGGAAAAACATATACTGGAGGAAGGGAAGAACCAGTTGCAGTAATAATACCACAGAAAGTAACTAACTCTCCGCGTTCTGCAGAAACTATTTGTCCCACTTGTCTTTGTTTTCTTCCAGCAATAACTTTAGGAGTAGAAAGGACTGTGCTTATGCCTGTTTCGTCTAAGTTTATTATTCGATCAGGTGTAAAATTGTATTGTCTCATTATGCGTTCGTAATTATCATGAAATTGAGCTACAGCAGATTTATTGAAGGCAAAGCTTCTTGCTGCGCTTGTGTTTTCTGGTTTTCGTAGACTCAATTCTGGGTTTCTCTTCCTGAAGCCAGCTGCCCAATCTTTTCCACCGCATTTGTTTTCTTTCCAGGATTTTGGATAATTACACCCTGAGGATTCTGCGTACTCGTATGCCAAAGTCAAAAGCTGTTTCAATGAAAGGCCGTAGTGCATTTTACTGCAATTCAATAAATATTGAGTCAATGCCTTTTCTTGTTCGGTTGAAAAACTTGTGCAACGGTATACTTGGAACCATATATGTTTGATGAAGTAGCTGTAGCAGTGTGTGGTGATAAAGCTGCAGTAGTAGTGTGTGCTGAAGATGATGCTATTTGTGCCATCTCCATAGATGGTGCTATTTGTGATGAAGATGGACCTGCTTGTGATAAAGAAGATTCTGCTTGTAATGAAGAAGATGCTTCAATTGTAGATAATGGTCTGGTAGCTTCAAATGATTTTCGGGCCTTTTCGATGCGATGTTGTAGGGTTGCAGTTTTGATGCCATATTTGTCGGCTGCTTTGCGTATAGATAAAGTTTTTGACAATACTTCACGTATTGCATCTTCAATGCTTTCTTCATTGATATTTTTCTATCAGTTTTGGGTTTGTAAGCGCACCATTTTCTGAAAAAAAGAAAAAAACAATAAAATAAACTATTATTTTGACGGGGCACTATAATACACTAGAGGGCAGATTGATACGTATCATTGTACCCCGCACATTACCGTATCAAAGTGCCCCAAAGGACTTTTCCACAAACAATTAATTTTATCAAATATATAATAATCTTGCAATCAAAACATTTTAAAATACAATAATAACTATATTTACTTACCTTTAGTATCAAATAATAACAAAAACAACTAAGAGTGTCCTCCTGAGACACAATTACATTTCACGTATTTTTTTTGTAGGCAGCCGCGCACGCCACTTCCAACACGTTAGTGGCCGTTGAGGCCCAACGGCAAACTGGCGGCGAGCGACGTCACAACTGTCATTCTTGTGAATGTCCTTGAGCATTCTAGTGATGTGCCGGACTGTGTAGCGTTTATCGGTTTTGAGATATAGATACTGTACCAATGTGCCCCGTGAATCAATGTGCCCCCCCTCCCCCTACTTTAATCTGATAGAGTAATGTTGCAATACGGGTGCCGGTTGATACTTGTAATATGGCTGGAAGGTATTCGGAAGTCCGTACTTGTGTGCAAGTTTCTGATGGATAATGTTGCACACTTGATTATGCCTGTGAAGATAGTCCGTATTGGCCAGTTGTTCGCATCCGGACGTAATATGCTGTATAGCATATCTATTTGTAATGTTCCGTCCTTCGTAATAAATTTTTTGTAGTTGTTTGTAGCGATCACTTGGTGTTTGTTAGCCATAAGGAATCCTTCTGTTTCCGCGAATAATTCTACTCTCATCAACCATTTTTAGGAGGCTTTTTTGTCGATGTGTGGTTGATTAATCTCATGGAGATGTCCTCCATGTAATTCCTTTCTTGACGCTTGTATTTCAGTATCTGATAGGAACGGTAGATTCAGCAGGTCATCTCTGGTAGCAAGATTTAGTGGTGTATATCCCCTATCAGCCAAAGAAACCACTCTATGGAGGTAACAAGTGAAAGCTTTTGCAGAGAAGAATTCTATGAGATTTTGGATCTGTTCGGTATGTAAGTTGACAATATCCAATAATCCGCGTCCTCCTTCTTTCCGCTTCAAAGTTGTTCTTATCACAGATGATTTTGTTGATGATTGTTGTACTTTGTCAGCATCGTTCGGGTCTGACTTTGAATATCATCCAGTTCTGTCTTAGTCTATCTGATTATTCCAAATGTGTCTATTTTTATCCTAAATCCGTATCCTGTTCTATTGAGCATTGAGGGATATGGGATCATAGCTAAACAGGACCATAGTAGACTCAAAAAGTCTCCTTGAAAAATTCCACGACGTATGGGTATCTCGTCGGTTTTAATTGACTTATTGTTCAAGTTGACCTACAGAGACGTGTGCCAGTGTGTCATTGTTGTCTTCAAGAACTCTACTAGAGCTGGATGAATTTTGTATATCTGCAATACTTCGACAAGCATAGAATGGGCGGTACTATCGAATGCCTTCAGATAATCGAGAAAAACTGAATGAACATTCCGATGCCCTACGTGTGCCTGTTTCATTATCACAAAATCGATGATGAGTTGTTCCTTGCACCCGTGGTGTTTCTTTCTGCATCATTCATGCTCCTCAGGTAATATATTGTTGTCGTCAAGGTGTTGGTATATTCGATTGGGTCTGCATAAGGTGAGTATTTTGTAAAGTGTTGGCAGGCAAATGATTGGTCTATATTGACACGGATCTTGTGTTCTATCGCTCTTAGGTAGCATATAAGTTAATCCTTGTGTTAGGAAAACGTCTATTCTCCTGGGATGTTGAAGAACATACGTGAGCTGTTTCGCTAAGGCTCCATGGAGCTTATCAAACTTATTGTACCAGAAGTCGTGGATATTATCTAAACCTGTGGCCTTCCAATTATTGGTCGGTCTAGCTACTGTTGTGATTTCTTCCTCCGTTATTTCTTCGAAGTCCATATTTTATATCAAGGCGTTGTTTTTCATTCGTGATCCATTACGCATCTTTATTGTGTTCTTTGGGGTTCGGCCATAGTGATGCCCAATAATCAGTCAGGTTAGTTTGAAGCAGAGTTGTGGAAACTTGTTGTTTGTGTAGTTGAAAAACCGCTACTGCTTCACAGTATATCAAAGTGTGAATCTTCTCCCAGGTGTTCTGGTCGGTGTATTCTTCAAACACTGAGTTTACGCTTTCTAGGATGATATAAGTGTTCTTGTTGTTGTTCTTGAGTTTGAGCAGTTTAGGTGGTTCAGTTGGGTTACTAACTGAACTGAATTCAGTTTATTAATATTATTGTTATTATTATCATAATTCCGTATATTCCAGACTGTTTGAGACTGCCATTTTTTTGTTCGGCATTGAAGTATAATTTGCTTACGCGGAGAACACAATGAAATGATGTTTGTAAATTAATTTCGTAAAAATATGAAAAATATCAATTGATGTTATCAGACCGAAGCAAATGAAAATTAGAAATTTTCTGGTTTTTATATAATGCAATATAGTGATTGACAGATTCGTTCTTGTTTTCTCCGTTTAATAATACTGTTTATGTGGAAGACTGAAATATTATTGTTTGATGCAATTAAGTTAAAGAAATTGATTTCTGTATTCAAGTCTATTAGGGATGGGGAATGAAGAAGGTACTATGATTCATTGTATGAGAGGCTTATTCATGAAATATGTGGTTAAATGAAATCAATGGGATTGTTGAGTTTCTGAATGTATATAAAATATATGATAACATAACCTTCACAGCTGAAATTGAACTCAACAATTCGATAAAGACATAACTATCACGAAACTCAGCAATATTTCCACCTGCAACATGAAAATAAAAGAAACATTTACAGACTCAACCATCCCAATCGGTTCTTTTAACCACATTACACATAATTTAGCTGCTTATATTTCATTGTTACATAGAGCCTTTTCTATTTTCCTTTCCAAAACAGATTTTACAACAGAAATCAATATCATTAAGATTATTGAATTAAATGATAATTTCAGTCTCATACATAAGTTTACAGCTTACGTAGGACAAACAAGTCGAAATCTTGAATTCAGATTCGAGCATCGTCTCTCATCAGTTTACAAATCTACAGTTCTTGAATATATTAAATCTAAAAATCATTAAATTTCATTTGATAATCTGAAAACTCTATACAAATATAAATCGAAGAGATCAGAAAATAGTGTTTTATTTTATGGCTCAGGAAGACGAGATCAAACGGTTGAACCGTTAGCGATGTTTCTTATGAATCAATAACACAGAATAGAAAAAACTGAGGAATAACCCTGTCTCGTCTGGTACATCAGTATCAGCTAATTCTTAAGTTGAGAACTGAAGATTTTAACATTTCTTTACTCTAAGCTGGTCCTTGACTGATGGTGGGATAGCAGTAATATAGAAAAAAAGAACAACTGCAGAAAAACATGGGTCAGTAATACTGAAGAGGTTTTATAGTTTCATAAATGAATCTGTTACACCAGAAACATCCGAATTTGTCAGACGTACTTCAATAATCTTAGATGAGTAATTAAAATAAAAATACAGTGGCAATTGCGGAACACCTGTGATCGGTTGCATACTGAAATCTGACTCATAAAACCCTGGTGGGTCGAGTCACTTTGCGAAATGGCTCCACCAGGGACTCATAATCAGTCTCAAAACTCTGAAGTGCAAAGTCAAGTGAACGCAAATAATTATGCTAAGGCTACTCAGTGTTCTAACTTCCCGAAAGAGGAAAAACGAATCATCATCGATTCTATAGATGGTGCTCAAGTTCGTAAATACATGGTGGCAATCAGTAAAATACTTCAAACTAAAGTAGGGCGAAATAGCATCATGGAAAATCAAACACGCAAACTGGAAAAAATATCAAGATACAACAGACGAAGCACTTAACCAATATACAATCTCAGATGACGTGAACAAATTACTATCGGACTTCAACGACATTATTCTCACTGCAGCTTACAACTCCATAGGGAAAACCGGCCAACTGAAAAGAGCACCTGTTCCATGGTGGAACGAAACAGTCAAGAACGCAATACGCAAATCTAAGACAGCATTCAACAGATTGAAAAAACACGGAACACCTGAAAATTTAGAAAATTTCAAGAAATTGAGAGCCATAGCCAGATATCACATAAAGAAAAGTAAAAAGGAATCATGGTCCAACTATATTTCTTCAATTAACTCCCAAACCCCAACCAGTACAATATGGAACAAAATAAGAAAATTGAAAGGATCAAACACGTTCTATGGGATCAATACACTGAAGTACAACCAAAATAGAGATTCTTCCCCGGATGAAATCGCAGAAATATTAGCACAACATTATGAAAATAATTCAAAAAATGATCACTATGACGCAAACTTCATACAATTAAAAATCACGCAGAAGAAAATACTATTCACATAATAAACAATGACGAACCTTTAAACAGCGACATATCACTACAAGAACTAAACAACGCACTTAAACCCTCGAAGAGTCACGCTGCAGGGCCAGATGACATTCCTCATATTCTCATACAAAACCTCAGCATAAAGGGAAAACTCATACTCATCGACATTTTCAACTTCATTTTAAGATCGCAAACATTCCCAAAGAAATGGTCAAATGCAATAGTTATTCCGATCGTAAAACCTAACAAACCAAAGGATGAACCCACCTCATACCGGCCAACTTCACTGACCTGCTCAACCTGCAAAATTTTGGAAAAAATATTGAATAAAAGACTGCTTTGGTACCTTGAGAAAGAAAAATTACTCAGCCAACACCAATACGCTTTCAGAAATAACCGCTCAACATTAGACATACTTGTACGACTAGAGAACAATATAAGAGTAGCCTTCCAAAACGATCAGAAACTCATAGCAATACTCCTAGACTTAAAGCAAGCCTTTGATAGAGCGTGGCGTTACTTGATCCTCAAACAGATGTCGGACTGGAACATACAAGGAAATATGCTCGCATTTATTAAAAACTTTCTCGATAATCGAACTATACAAGTGAGAGCAAATGGTATTTTATCTAAAGAGCACAGAATTCAAAACGGCACACCACAAGGATCAGTTATCAGTCCAACTCTCTTTTTGATCGCCATAAACAGTATCACAGAAGAACTGAGACTACCTATCCAAATCGGCATTTTTGCAGATGATATAATTATATACACAGCTAGCAAAAACCTTGACTCCGCTGAAAATCTCCTACAACAACAACTGGACAGAATACAACTATGGGCAAGTAGAACAGGTTTCAGCTTTTCTACAGAAAGAAGCAAGTACATTATATTTGCCAAAAGAGATCCAAATATCCATCTCAATCTAAACTTATACGGAAAAAACATCGAACAAACAAAAGAAATAAAATTCTTAGGAATGATACTAGACACAAAATTATCCTGGAACAACCACATAAAAGAGCTCCAATTATCATGCCGAAAAGGATCAATCTCATCAAAACAATTTCGAATCACCTATGGGTGCAAACACTAAAACTTACTCAACATTTATAGATCCCTCATAAGAAGCAAAGTTGACTACGGAATAACTTGCTACAGCAATACATCAAAAACCAAATAAGAAAAGTAGACTCCATCCAAAACCAAGCTCTTCGACTGTCACTAGGGGCGTACAGAACAAGCCCAGTACAAAGCTTATACACTCTGGCAAACGAACCCCCTCCTTTCCTACGAAGAAAATATATCACGCTTTGTTATGCAGCGAGAATCGGATCAGACGAATAAAATCCAAATAAAAATCTTCTAATTGATAGACAGATTAGTACACCACAAAAAAGACATCGAAAATTTTTTGATCAACTATCTGAAACAAAATTCAACCTTGATACTTTGAAGTCCATTCCGATCGAATTGAATACTCCTCCCTGGTTAGTAAAAATACCAAAAACAGAAAAATCACTTACCGAATTCAAAAAAGACGCAATAAACCAACAAATCATAAAAAATAAATACCATGAGATCCTAGAAAAATACAGACACTCAGCACACATATTCACAGACGCTTCGAAAAATGACTCATCAGTTGCCAGTGCGCTCATTTCTGAAAACGAGACCAAAACCCTCAAAATGCCACCTCATTGCAGTATATATACAGGGGAGACTATAGCCATATACGAAGCCTTCAAAATTGCACTGACTCTCAAGAGAAACACTTTGGTGATATCAGACTCGTTAAGCGCTTTACAAGGAATCGAAGAAATGTACCCATCGAATGTTATTCAAATTATGATGAAAGAAGTATTATACAAAATCAACAAACACAACATAAATATCGCACTACTTTGGGTCCCATCACATATAGGCATCGATGGGAATGAGAGAGCAGACACAGCAGCAGTCGCCGCAGCAAAAAATAATACAGCTCTAGACATCACATTAGTACCAACAACAGACATTAAACTAAGTATCAAAAAATTCATCAAGGACGAATGGCAAAGACAATGGAACGATACGAACACACACCTAAAGAAAATAATTCCCCACGTAACTACAACAAACTCACTAACAACACCGACAGCAAGAAGAGACCAAGTCGTCACAAACAGAATACGTATAGGACATACCAATCTAACTCACAGTCATATCATGCAAAACACAGAACCCCCAATTTGCAACACCTGCAATACCAAACTCGACATAGAACACATTCTGATCAACTGCACAACCTACGAAGATGAACGAAGAAAAACTAGAATATCACGAAACCTACAAGAAGCTCTGACAACCGCCATACAACGCACCCTAGACTTTCTCAAAATGACGAAACTTTACCAAAAAATATGAAGCATACATACCATACTAACCAACAAATAGCTACTAGTAATCCAATTAGAGATTGATGTAGCTCTAAATTTGTAAATAAATAAATAGAATAAATAAAGTAGGGCGAATCTCTAGAACTTCAAATTCTAGAATTTGTATGTTCGTAGATTCAAAAGAGAGTGCAGATCTTATAATCGATAAGGAATTCACTCTTCAAGGCCAGTCCCTCTCGATAAAAGAGTGGCTAGCCAGAAACAAGAGGATTGTACTGTCAAACGTGTTTCCTATCGTACCTAACGAAGTCATTGAAGGAACTTTAGACAGATTTCCTATCAGAAAAATCTCAACAATCACAATTATAAGAGCTGGTTTTAGTGACAGAGAGATATACATGGGTCACGTTAGAAGTTTTCGGCGTCATGTCTACATCCATCCTGAAGACGTGGAAAAGCTTGAAAGTAGTAATTGATGGTTTTCCTTCTGGATTTATATATCGTCAGACAATGGAACCTGTTTTCAATGTGAGGAGGCAGGTTATATTGCCAAGAATTGCCACTCTGGCTCCACCGTTTCCCCCAGGGAGGCACTAGTAAACAACGACCAACAGAATGAAGTAATGATAAGCGAGGAATCAAAAATCGAAAGTAATTCACTAAATACCACTTCGTGTAAAATAAACACAGAATGACCGAGCCTAAATGAGTTGTCTCAGCCTGCAACGATTTCAGAAGGAGTCTTCAAGCGGCCACTTTCGCCTCCCAGTTCAACAGATAGATCTGAGGTTTTGCCTATAGATCTAAATTCAATGGAGGACAACTCCAAAAACAAAATATATCATTAAAAAAATAAAAGCCAAACAGAAGAAAACCCTAGAAATTTTCCAAGAAGATGAAGTTCAGAAAACAGGAAATTTAATAGAGTTTATTGACGACCAAATGAAAAACTCCACAAAACAATATCCTCTAAACTACACTTAAATCAAATATTTCTTGAAAAACGGGAAAGGTAAATCCAATGTGAAAGATATAGCCCTACAATTCTCAAACGACATTTAGGAATTGGACATAATGCTCACTGACCTCTATCCACACATCAAAGATAGAGGTATGAAATATTCATTCAAAAAATAAGAAACAAAATACGTGACACTCAAAGAAGATCGATGATCTACAACTGATGCTTCAGCAACGGAAGACGAGGATTTTCTTTCACATAACCTTAGTTGACGAAACATCAACAATGCCTAGAGACGATAGAGTTCCTCGAATCCATAGGATTGGATACACACATCTAATAATAAGTTTCTTGAATACATATCAATTATTATTCAAGTATTGTATGTTCACATCCTTGTTATTTTGTGGCTGAGCAGTCGCTAATGACCTCGATGTAGACGCGACTTTAAATAAATTCGATGAAAAAGAAAAGAAATGAATGCACCTTATGTTTATGTCATGATTCAGTTGCAAATACACGGCAATAATACTCCGCCAAGAAATTAGAAGTAAACACAACGTTGAATCGAAAATTCAAATCTATTCAGAAGAGGTAATGCAGAATTTTTCTTGCAATAATCTATCTGCACTATGGAATGTTTGAGAACAATCGAATTTGAAATGGTACTCATGGAAATTCATAGGCGAAAAACAATGAACCTTATTCACGGTTGCTGGCTGGCTGTACAGGTTTCTTAATCTTCTATTAAGGAAATCCCAGATATTTAATGGAATAATGACCTGGATTCTGGGCAGTCTACTTCATCGAAGTGATTTCGTGATGTTGAAGGGAGTTCCTAACGATACATGCTAGGCGAGGTTTGATTCTACCATGCATAAACAAGAAGTTTTCATCAATGTTTGCCACAAACATGTTCCTCGAAATTATTCGTAACGTATCCTTGAGCAGTCAAGATTCAATTAACTATGATAACCAGATTAGTGCGAGCGTTTAAAGAAATTCCGTTTCACACTATTACTTAACCTCCACTAAAATTATAATGACAAAGACAAAATCTGGACTCGTCAGTGAACAAAATTTTCTTTCAGTCAGTTGACATGGTTTTGGCAAATTTCATTCGGATATATATATATATATATATATATATATATATATATATATATATATATATATATATATATATATATATATATATATATATATATATATATATATATATATATATATATATATATAATCGAAAAGAAAGTATTCTTCGATGAGCTGCGGTTAGCGATCAGCCTAGACCTGCGACACGAGGGCTCAAACCAATTACCCTGTGAAGTGGCCGTACCGTTCTGGTGCTAATTTGCATTACGCTGTTCTGTCGAAGAAGCCCCTGAAGCAGTTATCACAATAAGGAAGTTCTCAAAAGACAGTCATGGATGTTGTTGATCGAGGTCGTCCTTACCAAGGTCTTCTTTCATGACTACCTGTCTTTCTATACCAGCGTGTCATTCTGGAAATAGTTAAGGAGGACACCTCAAGCATTTTGTCTATTCTTTTTCAAGTCATGCCACCACTGCTGCAACACATTGTCCCGGGATCGGTTTTCGGAATTCGCATTAAATGTTTACCGAAAGCTTAAACTTCAAGAACAAACGTTACTCGCAAACATTGATCAAAAACTGCTGTTATCAATATGAGGTGATTTTTTGCAGGATGAAAATTTATTTCTATCATTTTATTTCTCATGAGGGTAACATGTGCCCGAAAATCAACCGAAACGAAGATATGAATTTTTCAATGTGAATTTTCCGATTTTTGGTTGTCTCTTAGAAGGCATCATGAAAATACTAAAGATCATTCAATATTGATTATTTATAGCTCGTTGTAAAGATAATACCTTTCTATATAGGTATCACTCGACCCATCTACCCTCTTTCAAATTTTATTCCACTGAAACTTGAATATTCTCAGGAAAAAGTCATCCCTATCTTTCAGTTGCTCACCCTGTATCTTTTACAGTTTTCAATTAGAAATAGAAATTCGTTCAAGGCGATGTAGACAAGGAAAGAAACTTTCTTTTGAGTCATCAATCGTCCCATCTTCCCTATTCAAAATGTTCATGAATTGCAACCCCCGCTTAGGAAGTTGATATTTCAGTCAAGTTTTGTACCCCAAAAGATGTACCCTTGAAAGAAAAATTGACCTGTTTTTGCATTTTGATCAGAAAGAAATATCTTATATATATATATATATATATATATATATATATATATATATATATATATATATATATATATATATATATATATATATATATATATATATATATATATATATATATATATATATATATATATATATATATATATATATATATATATATATATAAATACAGGTCAATTTTTCTTTCAAGGTATATCTTTGGGGTACAAAACTGCCTGAATATGCCACAGGTCTAAAGCAGAAATTACAAAATCGATTAAGGCTAGTGAGGCAAATATTCTTTTGAAGATTGGGGCCTAACAGGAGAGACTAGAACAAGTAGAGAAGGAAAATAGTCGACTTAAAGAAAAGTTGGAAATGTTAGAGAGGAACTCGAAGAAAAAAAGTTTGATAGTTTTCGGTCTGAACGAAGAACCTCGTGATATTTCTTTGGGATCCATCTCAGAAACTCTAAAAGTCTGCTTAAAGTCGAAATTAAAGACACTGACATATCCGATTTGTATTCACTTGGAGGTTACCCAGGTTCTCCAATTAAAGTTGAATTTACCTCTTATTTTAAGAAGAAATTGATACTATCTAAGGAAGTCTCTTGAAGGAACAAACATTACAATATCTCCAGATTTAACATTTAGGCAAAGAGAAGATAACAAAATTCTGAAAAGCACTTGATGGAAGCCGGAGCCCACTCTTCTACTAAGTCGTTATTAAAGGAAATATATTACACATTGGCCAAAAGTCGTACACCATTAAAGAGCTGAAAATCGCACAATTAGAACGGGAGATTGGAGGTGAACCTAATATCGGTGAGAGTGTGGTGGAGGCAGAATCATCGGCATCACAAATTTTCTTCTAGCAATAGAGAAAAGCACAAGGTTAAAACCAACCAATTAAGACCAGCGCTAGATTAGCTGGAATTCAAAGAGGAAGAATAGATTCGGCATGAAAATATTAAACAAATGATAAATAAATAATTTTTCAAAGGAAATGGATTCTTATATAAGGGATTATAATACTCATACTTACAAAACAATACTTATTGATAATTTAACGGAACTACAACTTACAGTGTATCCGAACATCTAAAGATTTTACACATAAATATAAGGAGTGTGGAAAAAATTTAGATGAGTTCGAGCTTTTCTTAGAGGAAGCTCTCAAAAATTTCATGCAATTACACTTTCAGAAACTTTTCAAATAGGAAATATCGAATTATTCAATATCGAAGGATACACAAGTGTTTACAGCAATGGGCAATACAACAGAAATGATGGAGTTCTTGTATATATAGCAAAAGAACTGAAATTCAAGTATGATGTTGTATCACTAGGTGAAAGCACAGCAGTAGAAGTAAATATCAAATTATTGAATAAAACATTGAAAATAACAAGCATTTATCGCTCACCAAGCTCTAATATAAAATTGTTTCATGAAAATTTATGTAACTATATAAGAAAATCTAATACAGCAAAGTATCATATAATAATTGGGGATATGAATATAAACTTATCAGCTGTTGATGAATATGTTGATGAATATAAGAATATTTTAAATTCTTTTGGATACGAATCTCACATTAATAGCTACACCCGACCCTCTAGTAATAGTTGTCTCGATCATATTTTCCTAAAACTGATGAAAACACCTCCTGGAGAGTCAGGCAGCCTTTATAGTTCAGCAACATATCACAGATCATTATCCAATAATATTATGCCTTAAAGATATCAAACCACCAACAAATCTTTTGCAGGCAAACTTAAAAATAAAAAAATTCATAAACTATGACCGATTAAAAACATCACTAAATTCAGTAAATTGGTACAAAAGGGATACAGGAGAGGACGTAAACACTTTTACTGAAAGGTTTATTAACATATTAAATGAGCAGATAACAATTAATACATCTAGAGTAAATAAAAAAAGTAAAAAATCCAATAAAAAGGACTGGATAACGCCAGCCCTTCTTCAGTCTATAAACAGAAAGAATGAGCTATATAAAAGAGTTTCACAGAATTTAAATAATCTGGAACTCAGAGAGGAATATATTAATTATAGAAATCTATTGCATAAACTTATAAATAAATCAAAAAACAATACTTTCAAGATAATATAACAGAAAACAAGTCCAGGTCGAAAGCTTTGTGGGATTGTGTAGGGAGATCTGTAACAAAAGAAAGATGAATTAAAAATAGAACAAATAAAAATGCAGAAAATAAATTAATTAGTGATAAACAAAATATAGCTGATGAATTCAATGAATATTTTAGTTCTCTAGGAAAAAATATGCGGAAAAAATAAAAGATCCGGGGATTTGAACAGGTCGAGCCATTTTAAATAAAACTTTATTTTTACCCAACAGATTCAGAAGAAGTGAAAAAGATCATAACAGAACTTAAAGATAAAAGGCATCTGGACACGATGGCATTAGATCAGAGGTGTTGAAAAATATAAAGGAATATATATCAGAACCTATTGCACATATGTCCAACCTTTGTTTCGAAACTGGAGTTTATCCTGATATACTTATAATTGGAGTAATTAAACCTATTTATAAATCTGGTGACAAAACTTTACTACAAAATTACAGGCCCATATTGCTAGTGTCGAATATAAATAAAATTATAGAAAAGATTATAAAAAACGTATCATTGGGTTTATGGACAAATATCAAATTATTGCCGAAAATCAGTTTGGTTTTAGACGGGGTAAATCAACTCAAGATGCGATCGGAGAACTAACTAAAAAGATATACAAATGTCTAAATGAAAAAATCAGCCCTCTGCATATTTATAGATCTTGCTAAGGCCTTTGATACTGTATCTCACAAGAAACTATTAGATAAGCTATACCGGTGTGGCTTCAGGGAAAAGGATATGATTTGATGAAAAGTTATTTAACAGATCGCAAACAAATGGTGGAAATCGGAGAATATAGAAGCAGTGTGAAAGAAGTAACATACGGAGTACCACAAGGAACAGTACTAGGTCCGATCCTATTTACAATATATATAAACAATCTTCTGTTAATGGAAACAAAAGGACAAATTATATGTTTTGCAGATGACGCTGCTATTTTTATGGAAGTAAATCCTGGAAAGAGTTAAAAATATGCAGAATGTGATTTTCTACAAATTAAAAAGTGGTTCGAATGTAATAAGCTGACTCTCAATCTAGAAAAGACATTTTACCTACCATTTGTATCATATGCATCTGGTCTGCCACAAATGGGTCCCCTACACTTCGACAATTCCACCATCATACCTGCAGCGGAGAGTATAAAATACTTAGGAATTACCTCGACAGACATATGAGATGGAATAAACATGTCGATAATATAGTTAAGAAGTTAAGAGGGCTGCTTTATAAATTCAGATATTTAAGGAAGATTCTTGACGTCAAGCACCTACGCATACTCTATTTTGCTCTCGTGGAATCCCACTTATCATATGGTATTATAGGTTGGGGGTGCTTACGAGAATCAACTAAAAAGATCGAAACAATGCAAAATGGTTGTTGAGGATTATTTTTGGGAGACCACTTACCTCTGATGGAGACGAACTGTATAGATTATCAGGAATAGCTGACATTCATCAGTTGTTCTCGGCTCACATTTTGTTTCACACATTTCAAGGAAAAATACAATTGAATTCAATAGAACATATTTATTCTACCAGAAACAAGAAAATAGATTTGAAACCCCGAGAGCTGAGAAAAGAGTTGGGCAACGATCCTTTACCTATTTGGCACCAAGAATATATGCCATGTTGCCTCAAGAATTAAGAACAGCCTATATGTATAAGAATTTCAAGAGAAAAATAAGAAGATGGATACAACGAAGTGGCAGGCAAATCTTTTTTAATGTTATAAATCAGCTGCCTTAATCAGATATGTGACAATAAAATACCAAATTAGTGACTTTGATGCTGATAGTCTCTCTTCATACCGATAGTGACTTTTTATACCGATCGTGACCTTTATACCGACAGTGACTTAACATAGTGATTTTTCACACCGATAGTGACTTTCACACCGATGGTGACTTTCCCAACGATAGCGACATATCAAGGGACATTGATAGTAACTTTCTTCGTGGTGACTATGAAATTTCAATGGTACTAATTAGAAATGTTGGTTTTGTTTTTTTGTTTGCTTATATTTTTATTTTTGTACTTATGGGAGAAATATATTGTTTATTTAAGTTCAATTCACGTACAGACATTATGTAATGTCTCTGTGAATAAACGTTTATTCAGACTTATAATAGTTATTAGGTAAGAAATTCATATTATTTGTTATACATTCTTGAAATCTGAATAAACTATTATTTATTATTATTTCCACAACAGGTGTTATTCCTAGGAATCTTCACAAAAGTATTGAGAATTTGGGTCTGAAGAAAAATTTTTTGAACAGTAACAAAAATGACAGTCATCAAATTTTGTAATATTCTTCGTAGGTTTCTTTCCGAAAAAAATAATGAGGTAGAGTCATAGGTTTTCTCTTTAGTTTATACTGCTCAGAATCTCATTTCATATTTTATTTATTTGTTTATATAAATGTAATATAATTAAATGACAATTTTGTCATATTTATAGTCAGAGCAGTATTCTATTCGATCGTTCACCACTTCACACAAAGGAAACTATTAATGAGTAACATTCATTGTTACTTGACTAAGGTCCGTACACTGGATTCTTCCGGGGACAAAGCCTCTGACACTATTCGTTGGTACATTGATATCATTGTCTGATGATGCGATAGTATGTATATATTCTGGTAGATTGATATATTCTCACAACATTTAACGGTATCCTAATATATAATTATTCCAGGATATGTTTTGATTATAATCATTGCCTGGCAATGGTATTAATTACCAGGTGGTGGATTTATATTTTGTCATGAAATCAGTTTGATTGCATGAACAGATATATGGGCAACTCGTCGGGTGCAACCCTATATATATATATATATATATATATATATATATATATATATATATATATATATATATATATATATATATATATATATATATATATATATATATATATATATATATATATATATATATATGACGATTGAATTCGATTGTGGCGGAATTCTGAGCTCTGAAATTGCCAAAATCAATAATATTTGCTATTAATGAATACATATATATATATATAATATATATATATATAACCGTATAATGTAGTTTACCTCAAATCTCTCATCTTACGCCATTTTATGTTTTTGGGATCGCTCATTTCGAATCCGTGGACAGATGACCTTTTCAAAGGACTGTTTAAGGTGATTGGAAGATAAAATTTACTTGAATCGTAGATGCTATCAGAAAACACTTTCATTTAGGATTTCTAGGTCGCTGATCACGAATCACAAGTCAGATTTGCAAATTCATTGAATGTGAAACAAAATCACAGACATGTTCCATAAAATTCAGCCAACAAACTGAAATAATTCATCAGAATTCTCATCACATACCCTAAAAATAATATCACAGTATGGCTTTGTTTTCTTTTCGACTCGTTTGGGGCACTACAGTGCCCCAAGATCTCAGTAATTTGAAGAAACAATCAAAACGAGATATCAGAAATTTGTGTAATGACTCAATATTCTTCGAAAAAATCCTCAGACAATCATCTTATACATTGATACAGTATATACAACTATTTCAATGGTAAGAGTACTACTGTAGTAGACAAACATGAGACTAGTAGATCAATGCTCTTTTGATATTCATATATACTTAAATAATGAAATATCTTAGAAAGATAAATCATTTCAATAAGTTACTCATCACAGAATCTGAAAATTTGTAATTATAATCTTTTGATTTTGACTTGTAAACATTAATTAGATATAATTGCCAAGATAGGATGAAAAATATCTAAAATTTTCGGAATGTTATTCATTTTAATTACAAACGCTGACATTCCTGCCTGGGGAGCAAACAACTAAGGCTGATTTTACCGTAATTCCTTCAGTACAGTTTGTTCTAAACGAAGTTGTCTTAAAGTAATAATTAACTCGAACAAACCGAAACTAAATCCAATTATTTTTGGCTGCAGACATTCCATGGTTTCAGCTTGATTCCGTCAGACCTTTTTTTGGCATTCTCAATTACAATTAGGGTAGTTCCTATAGAGATTTTCCTCTTCTATTATTTGTTCGTTGTTTACTAGGATATCTTAAAATCAGGGAGAACTGAGAATTTTATATTCAGAAGTTGTTGGTCGAAAAAGTCGATTATTACCCAAAATACAAATAATTATTTTCATATTCCACATTTAAATATTCGAAGCAGAATTACTGAAATTAAATAGTCCAGCTATATTTATTTTATACACTTAGTCAACGTTTCGTGTTTATAGAATATTCATCTTCAGCCTTAAATGGACCGGTGCAAAAGTCAATTTTAAGAAAAACCAAATTTATCTTTTGTGCTATTTTCTCTCTCTTCTCTTTTTTCTGATCCAAAGTGATCCAAAATAATTCAACATTTTTGGGATCGACTTGAGATACATATTAACTGAAAGGTTAGTGATATGAAGTTTTTATTGACTCCTTACAAGATATATCAATTCATCTTGAATGGTATTCTAAGAGTCTGAAGCATATTCATTGGTCTGTGACTTCTGGGAATACCGGAAGCTGACCTTCACTTGACTTTCGAAACATTAACTCTATTCGTTCATTTTTTCTTCTGATTTCTCATTCAATTTTGAGTACATTATATTAAGAAAATATCACTTAATTCACTGTATTTTGCAAGAAAAAAGGAATTGTATAAAATTTTTGGAAGAAAATTCTCATTTCTAATTCTTCGATGTAATTCGTAGAATTGGCTACTGGTTTTATCCGGCAAAATGTTCTGGTCATTATTTCAGTTAAGAATACTGACATTTCTTTGTATATTGAGTAGAAAAAGAATCAAAGCGTAACAAAAAATTCTGTGAATCGTAAAGTAAACCTGTGGCGATATACCATTGAAAATCACAAATCAATCTTCACAGAATTATAATGGATGTCATTTGCAATTATCTACGAAAACTTCCGATAGATAAGTTACCTAGCCACTTATTATTTTTCCACGGAGACTTTAAACGTAATCATCAGCTATATCATGATGAATTAGAGCGCTGAAAATTATTTTTTCTTACGGAAGAAGAGACATTTACTTCAAAAAACCAGAACATCAAAATTAAAAAACTCCCTTTTTATGTAAAAATTTCTCATACAAATTGTTAAATATGCCTTCAATGATGTTGAATACGCCACTGACATCCTCCGAATACGGTATATATTGCATTCAGATCGGCATCTAATGAAACTTTCAGATAGGAGCTTCTTATTTTGTCAGAAATGTCTGGTGAAGTGCGAACAATTCTAAATTAACCTGTTCAACTAAAAGAAATAGTATATAAAAACAAGACAATAAGTAGCGGGCTATCATCCAGCTCTATCGATTTGATTATCAGAATGTTGCTGTTTCGCGTTGATGTAGTAGTACGATTGATTCGATCCTGTAGGTATCTCCAGTGACAAAAATCAGGAGCCATTAAATCTTGGGAGCGGGCTGGCTACTGTTACCGTATCCGCTGCGGTATCTAACCATAGATCACTCTAGGCCCCTCCGAATAAGCGTGTTACCCTGTTAACAATGCTTCCTTAATCACAGATCGCCTAGTAGGCCCTTCAACAGGGCTAGGCACACAACGTACTCTGGGCCTACCTGGAGCGAGGGTTTAAATATCCGTGCATTTCGGAGACTCCCTCACTTTCTCTTCAACATTCAACGACCTCTTCGAATTCACACTGTCTCAGAAAACCGGCTGCAGTACGCTTTGCCACGAGCCGGCTTTCCGTACCCACGCCATATTGCCAAACCGCCGTTGTTTACCAACGAACCACGTGTTTTTTTATTTCATTTTAATTCTACGTTTACGAAGAGTGTTTGTGTTAACCATCAGTGTTTCCATCGTGTGTGTGACCCCATCCCGGTAGCACTACCTAACGGTACTGTTTGCCCACTATTCATTGTTCACCAAATCCATTGTTCAGCCAGTTAGGAAAGCTGCGTTGTGAGGAGAATAGCCATCTTGTCTAAAGTAGAATTTTCTTCGTTCTTCTGAAGGGCAATCAATGAGAAAATCTTGTAATGTCCGAGTGAAAATTTCATTTTTGTTGTTCTGATGTGAGTTTTCGTCAATGAAATCTTGTCCTTTTGGACGATTCTATTAAATGGCCCACCAGACACTGAATCAAAAAAACAAATTATTGTTCATTATGTTATGTGGTACATGATTTTGAACAAATGTTGGAAATGACTTAAACCAAGACATTAATTGCAGAAAATTAGTCTCTCCATAAGGCTTAAAGAATTCAGAACAATTATTACCTGGTAAAATATAATTCTCCTTTTTGATAAGTTCCATTTATATAAGAATATAATTGGAAGAATAACTGAAACATGAAATGGAAGACAAACAATTTATCAAACAATTCAATTCTGGAAGGATACGATAAGAATGGTGTGTTCGTAGTTTATCTTGATATTAGTTATTCAAACTGAAACTTACAGGATAACAAAATACCGAATTCCTGAAATATTGAACGATTGCTACAATTTAAGGAATCGTGTTTGTTATAAATACTTTTAAATCTATCGATTTTATCGACAGAAATACTGAAATTTGAGTGAGATAATGCACTTTTGAATTTTGACATGAAAAGGAAGGAAACCTTGACATAATAATTAGGCAAAAATTCGGGTATGATTTGATGATGTCAGAAACAAGAGATGTTTCAAAACCACAAGGCTAGGAAGATCCACACTCCCGAAGAATAAGAGCTAGCTAGTGAGTAGATAACTGGAAATCATATGAAATACTTCACCTGTGCAACTAATAGAAGAGTTCACAAAATACAATAGTTTTAAAGGTAAAGAGAATACTGTATCAATAACTAGAGTGAAAATTAAAGTCTTCTAATATGTTCTCTCGATGAGAAACTGAGCATAGAAGGCTGAAATTTTGAAAAATCGTGAAACATTTAGCATTTGAAAAAAAAGACAATGAGTTTATATATGCTTTATTCTTCACCACAACCTTACGTTTTATGAAAAGTCAATACTTATAATTAATCACACTTAGAACTAATTGAATTATAAAATTAAAGTAGCACACATAAAGAAGATCATATAAAATTTGGGTTTGAAAGAATAATGAGATGTAAACGCTAAGACACATAGGTCGCAGGGATATCAGTGGACATAAACTCATCGACATTGTAAAAACTTTGGTTTATCAAAGAAGTTTTGAGCAGTAGTTTGAATCTCAGAGCTGGCAGCTGTCTCCAGGAACCGGGAAGCTTATTATATAACGAATTATTAATACACCTGGTCAGCCTGTATCTCGGGCAAACAAGGTTTTACCTGTTCCTGGTTGAGTAATTATGTACCTCTGCATGAGAGGCGAATTTGTCTAGATTTTATAGACCATGAAGAATTTGTCAGAAGTTATACATTGATGGTAGAATCATTATTCTATTTGTGATAAATCATGGTTCACAATGACCTGAGTAGCTGGCTCCCGACAGAACTCTAACCGCTCTCTTCTGCAATTTAAATATTCTCTCCGAACTCGCGGAATTGCTCCACAGTATGACCCCATATGATATGACTGAATGGAATAAGGCAAAATACGTTGACCTAACTATTCTATGATCGAATTGGTCAAATCGCGTTTTCCTGTTCAGGAAGACGATGGAGGAGACTTTTCCTGCTTGTAAGTCTGTATGTGGCTCCCAGGTGAAAGAGTCATTGATGGTAGTGGGCTTTCATCCAGCTTCATCGATTTGGTTTCAGAATGTTGGTTCTTCGCGTTGAACCGTCCTAAGATGTAATAGCGTGGACAAGATATTTGGAACAATGCACTTTAAGAAGAGTTCGTTAGCTTTGTTAACGATGTAAAAATCACCTCAGATCTCAGATCGCTTGAGTGATTAGGGATAATACTCCATCATTAAAAACTAACTGTAACCGTAGTTGTCATAAAACCGAAAGTACACAACGACTAATCAGCCTTTCGAAAACGGCTTATGATATTAGCGATTTTCATGCATAAAATATTGATTGTTAGACAGATATTGTAGAATGTGATATAAGTGGAATGGTAAAAACTCTACTTTAAAATCTTCAAATCAAATTCACTGAACTTAATACTCTCATTATCATCTAGAATATAAGACTTATTGCGTTTAGAGTTTGAAAAGTGATCAAGCTAAATAAAGTAACCTGAAATGAAGAATTATATATAGAGAAGAAACTATTCTGAAAACACCATTTAATCATCTTTGTATGAAGATAAACTGGCAGAACGGAGAACTGCCTAAGGGTATCTGGCGAGGAGTTGTCCTTCATGCAACCGATTTCTGAAGGTGTGGGAACAAATTCCTTCATCAAGTAGTCACGACAGCTCTTGAAACACTTGAGATGCAGCGGTAGTACGACCTACTCAAGCTTGTCTCTTGGAATAAAAAATTTGGCAATTTTCAGGCACCAGCTTTATTGAAACACGAGTAAAATTCATAAATAAACACCTCAAAAAAGTCTAGGGAACACTTACCAATATCTTTAAAATATGAATTTGATGGTTCGAATTTATAGAAATCTTTCGGTTTTTGTTGGGATGTATTGTATATAATGTATTCTCAAGAAAACAAAATAATATTTGACTTTGACGATATGGAAGCACTTATATTTTGCAGTACCCAGAAGATCCACCTTTGTTATTAATGACACTTTGGCATCGTCGCGGCATGCTCAATATTGAATTGTCTAATACATTTTGGCCTAGGTCATTCCAAGCCCCCTGAACTGCTAATCGAAGCTCCTGTTCATGATGGAAGACGTTTTGACGCAGGAGATTTATTTTTAGGGTGCCCCACATATGCTCGATGGAATTCAGATCTGGGGAGCAGGATGGCCACGGTAGAAGATCGATATCATTTTCTTCAAGAACGTTCAAGACAACTCTTGCACGATGAGGAGGGCCATTATCTTGTTGGAAGAGTGGATTTTGACCTATTTTTTGGATATACGGTACCACTACAGGTAAAACTATCTCATTTTCGTAAGAATTTCACGTGAGGTTGTTCTGTATGAAAACGAGGTCAGTTCTTCCACCAAGGCGTATACCTCCCCAAAACATCACTAGTCCGCCCCCCTGTCTAACAACTTCTCGAGCATGCTGGAGACGGTTTCGCTTTCCAGGTTCCCTTCATATTCGAATTCTTCCCGAACCGGGATAATAACTGAATCTAGATTCATCACTGAAGAGAACTGTGGTCCACCTCTCTTGATCCCAGTTTACGTGTTTTGGGCACCAAGCTGAACGAGCAGCGCGATTTCCATGGGTCAGTTGTGGAACTCTTAAAGGACGTCTGGAGTGGAGTTGACCTTCGTACAGTCGATTTCTCACAGTTTGGTCGGAAATTTCTACATTATGAACTCGTGATAGCTCCTGAGCTAATTGAGATGATGTGGTAGTACGATCTCTTCTGGCTTGTAAAACCAAAAATCGGTCTTGGGCGACTGTAGTAATCCTGAAACGATCTGTATGGCGTTCTTCTACGCTACCTGTTTCATTGAAACGTGACCACAAACGGTTTATGACACTTGGGCTACTTGCCAGAACCCTGGATATTTCCGTTGTGAGTTCCCAGCTTGGAGCATGCCAACGGCTCATAACATCTCTTCTCTAGTCAAATGTTGTCTTTCCATGGTCGAATCACAAAACTTGAATCTTTTATTTGTGCTTACAACAGAAACAAAGTGCCAACTAACTGATTTCAAACACTGAATACATGAAATGATTATAAAGCCGCTTCGCATCTGCTGCATATTTAGTTTCTTATAAAAAAAACTGAAATGTGTTGCGGCACTCTACATAATTTGATGAGAAATTGATGGAGGTGTTCGTTTCTAAAAAAAAATCATCCATATTGATTGTTCTGGATACGATATATCGATATTCAGAAGTGTTCCCTAGACTTTCTTGAGGAGTTTATAACTTCGGTTTCGAAGGATAACTCTCGTGGTTAGCTCTCAGCTTGAAGGATACCAATGATTTTTCATTCCTTTTCTTCTCAAGTCTCGTCTATTTATGATTACTTCACAATTTTATATATTTTCCTTATGTCTGCAATGAAAAGGAGGAAATATAATGTATAAATTTAAGATGAGATAATAATCTCTTCTTTTCGTTGCATTTTATTCAAACTGAACAATTCCAGGAACGAATGCAACATCCACTCGTTGTGGCTTTTATGAATTCAGGTTCAGTGGTGGAGAAAATTCACTCGATATGACAGTGATTAGACTGCCTCTCGGGAACCTTCATCTTCATGTGATCACTGTCACTACTGCGACATTTGTTCGCCGTATTATGAGCAAAAAGTGATTATACTGTGGGGTATGATGTCATTAAAATTATGGAACTGACACTACCATTAATCGTGAATAGCAATTCGATTTTTTTATGGCATGACGTACTGTGAACAGATAACTTATCAATCTTACAAGATGAGGCGGTTTCAGTCAGAACTGACGAAATAGCAATATGGCTGAATCCATAAAATTTTTTCTGTTAATAGCATATACTCTTTAGAATACAGTCATCTACGAGCTAGTAAGGTATGAAGGTTGAATATTATGACATCGAAAAATTTCGAGCTTCAGAAAATTCACCTGAAAGGAATGATTTTGATCAAAAGGCTTTAATGAGGAATCATGAAAGTACCCGATTTTCATCGAGTTTTCAGACTCTCAACTGTAGGAGCAAGTGAATGGACATTTAAATGTCTCATTTTTGAGACAAGGAGCATTCGTATCAATTAATGCTTAATGCAATTATGCATGAAAAAATAGGCTAGTTTCTCAATCCGAAAGTAGATAACCTTTTGAATTGAGAATTAAAAACAATTAATTATCACAGCTGATTCTTTGCAGAAAGAATGTAATATATTCAGCAATGTTTCTTTACTATATGGAAAAGGAGTGGAATAAGAACCAGTAAAGGTGTCCCAAAAAAGTTGGATTAACAAGAAAACGTACTGTTTCACTATATATATATATATATATATATATATATATATATATATATATATATATATAGGAACAGGACCGTCCGTTAAAACTTTTGAGTTCAAATTACAATATCAAGCTGCAATTTTATACGCGACCATAACTAGCGATTTTCAATTGGAGTGAAATATTTTCGAAGTGATACAATTTCCGGTTATACCGGAAGTAGGTCATCACTTTGTTATTTCAAATGGCAATCTACCTTTTTATTATACTTGTAAAACCGAAATTTGAGCAAAGCATAAAATACCCAAGTTGTTGGCACTCATCTGTCAAAACTTTCGACAGATTTAATTATTTTTGGTTGAAACTCGATTTTTGAGTAACATTCAAAAAATTGTAGATCTTGGGTGGATAGAAGAAGGATCAAGGAACTTTTAAGCAATCTACACATGTCAAATGTTTATTGCGTTGTTTTGTATGATTCTTTCAATTTGGCCTTTTTCAAACAGCAATAACTTCAATTTTTTCAAATTGCACGTGCCAATTTTTATATCCCCATCAGATGAAGCGTCGAATTTCAGATGGAATTGTATAAGCATGCACTATACCCATCTCTAGTAGTTCCGAAACAATTTGGGAATATATTGAATTTTGATGATTTTGCAAGAACTAACAGAGAATTCTTTGAAATATTTGAATCAAGTAGCTGAATTGGCTACGCTTTCCTGACAGGTGCCTAAAATTAATGTACTTGTCACTTCGTTCATTCGAATTTGATATTCCAACAAGAATTATAGAATTGTCGTTATTTCAGATTGAAAATATCCAAAAATACAACACATTTGGAATTTAACGACTGGTTATTCAAACGAAAATATATTTAAACTTTTTAATTCATTTCAGAATGTCAAGGGTATATATAAAAATTGTAGGAACTAAGCGAAAACCAATCATCTAAGATAATTACATTAATACGAATGAATGATAGCAAACATCATAGGAATAAACTAATTTACGATCTGAATACATGTTCCATATGGGCCTGATTTTGCTCGATACACTTGACAGCTCGTATACGAACATGATGAGTTGCCCTCCTAGTTCCCTCAGGATCAATATTACGAAAAGCATGCGCTCTAGTAACTCTTCCTTACTTCTTACAGGAATAAGATACACTTCACTCCTGAATTTGCCCCATAAATAAAAATCAAGGGGCGTCAGGTCCGGAGAACTCGGAGGCCATAAATTTGGTACTTGATTACCTCACCATCTATCCTCGAACATTTCTGTTAGCTGCCGATCTACAGCTCGTGTTTTATGTGCTGGTGCACCATCCATTTGGTAATAGCAATCCCTCAGAATGTTAAGGGGTAATCCTTCTAAAAAATTTGTTAATATTCCTCTCAAAATTTCCAGGTATCTTTGTCCATTGAGATTTTCCTCATAAATCTGATAAGGCAACAAATCATTCATTGAAATTGCAAAAACGTTCACGCTGAATTCAGTTTGGAAATCAATAACCTCAATGAAATGTGGATTTTCTGTGGCCCAAAAATGTCGATTTCTCCTGTTGGTTATTCCAATTTCATTGAACTTGGCTTTATCAGACCATATAATTTTTCACAGAATTATATCATCTTCTTGAAGCCGAATTAATAAATTTTCACAAAAATTTAGCCGCTTGGTTTCAATTTTTGTAGTCTGATAAAAGAATACAGGTGCATGTTATGTTTCTTAAGAATCCTTTGAATCGAAGTAAAACTCAATCCAATATCCATTGATGCTGACTTAATGGACGCGTACGGATTGGCACGAATATACGCTAGCGTATTAATATGATTCTCGTCGTCCTCGAGAATTCGTTTTCTTTAGTTTCTATGTATTTTATTCCTCCAAATTGCAGAAAATTGCTTCTAATCCTTCGAAATTTTGTTTTACTTATAGGCGCCAAATTTGGAAATTGGTTATTGAATTGCCTCCAAGTTCTATCCACCAGTTTTTGACGTTCGCCATGAATTAAAAAGAGATTAAACATATCCTTGTTTGAATAATCAGCCATTTTATTATCAATCTGGTGTTTTTCAAAACTTCCACTTCAAATTACCAACAATTCTTGTTGAAATGTCTAATTCGAATGAACGAAGTGACAAGTACATTAATTTTAGGCACCTGTCAGGTGAGCGTAGCCACTTGACAGCTACTTCATTCAAATATTTGACCTGTGCAGACTGCTTAATAAATTCCTCGGTCCTTCTACTATCCACCCAAGCAAAAATTGTGTCTGTAGTGCAAAATATCTACGAGCTACACTTTCTTTAAATGTTCCTCAAAAATCGAGTTTATAACAAACATAATTAAATCTGTCAAAAGTTTTGACAGATAAGTGCCAACAACTTGGGTATTTTATGCCTTGCTCAAATGTCGGTTCTAGATGTATAATAAAAAAGGTAGATTTCCATTTGAAATAACAAAGTGATGACCCACTTCCGGTATAACCGGAAATGGTATCACTTCGAAAATATTTCACTTCAATAGGAAATCGCTAGTTATGGCCGCGTATAAAATTTCTGCTTGATATTGTAAATGGAACTCAAAAAGTTTTTAACGGACGGTCCCGGTGGATATCCCTGTATATTCTTTTGAAAAGGGAGGATTCACAAATTAAATAATTGTATTTACAATAAGTGCTTATATCTTTAATTTTGATGTGTGTCAGAAAAAACACAAGTGTGAGCTCAAGAAATGTAACAGGGAACCATACTATCTTGTATATGATTCAATAAACGAGTGGAAAAACCTGAGGAAAAACTCGTTTCCTTTCGCTGTCTGTTTATGATGTGTTAGTCTTCCAAGTGATGCCGATTATGATTTATAGATGTTTTAGAATCATTATGAACCCAATAATCTGGGTTGACATCGCCCATATATTATTTCTTCGTGGAACTTGTTTAATATAAGGAAAAATTTGCGAAAAACTTTGACAGTCGTTCGAAAAATATGACAAATGTCATATATATATATATATATATATATATATATATATATATATATATGCTGATTTGCTTTACCCATTAGAAGCGATACAGGCACATGTTTCTGAGAAACTCTGTCAGTGGAATCCCGTTATTTAATATTTACCAAACGGGCTATAGGGTATCTACAGCCATCACCAATGTCAGTGAAGCAAGTGCCACATCACCTATTTCCACCTTAATTATTACAACGTTCTCCAAGTTGTTAGGTTCTCTTGAAAACACAATGGATACGATGTGAAATAAAAATTAAAATAAATCTAACCTACCCACATTACGGTTAATCTAAAAACCGATAAACATAACAAACTCAGCAATCGTGCTTTCCTTCGGAACTTTTTTTCATTTTCTGGTTGATTTTCAGCATTTCTTTCCTTGTTAAACACTAATACTCATTCAACTATTTGAAAAATTCCATTACACAAATACATGAATACTGTGTATTGGCGCTGAAGATGACGCTACAGCTGTACTAATTTCTAGAGAGAAGTCAAATAATTTCAACCAGTTACTGAATACTTAATCTATAATACCTGGAAGAAATGATATGGTTGAAAAAATTCAGTATCCATTGTGGATCACATGAATTATATCATGTTCAATTTTTTGGCTACCGTTTTCTTTATCCAGAAAGAGTCATATAGGGTGATTCTTTGAAACAACTTAATATTGTTAAAAAAAGGACGAACTCATTTTCATAGTATAATTCGAAATAAACAACGGTACTGAAATTCTGAGACTGACACTAACATGATAATTATGAGACCTGACGTTCGGCGAGCGGCCTTCTAATCAGTTAAAAATGCATAATGTAGCAGTTTCATTACTTTCCTTTTACAGACTTATCAAACAACTCCCGTAAAATGAAAATTGAACCGTTCAATATTTATGGATGCATATTATACGTTTTGATGCTTCCTGTCTTCGAACGTGTTGCGTTTCTGGGAAGACTCCACGGTTTGCATAATCTTATCAAACCGTAACTCCTAAGTAACGACTCAAGTCTACCTACTCGTCTAAACTTCGTCACGAAAACGAAAATGTAGAGTGACGTTCCGTTTCATAGGGTTTTGTTATAATAATTTTGGGATTAATACCTGGTGATATAATTATATCAATCATTTTCTGTAAACGACAATTTTGTCCTACATTAACTGCAGAAGGTATTCAACGCATTGAATTAGATGAAGATAACTACTGATTTGTTTAAGAAACCTTCTAAAATATCCATAATTTTTAGTAATTCATATGTCAAAACTTATATAATATATAATATTAAATAATATAAGACACTCAACATATGAAAGAAATTTCGAACAAGAGAAAGGATATACTCGCTCAGAAGATGGTATTCAAATGAGAAAAAATGTTCATCACATCAATATTACTTAACAGCATCATCAATATTAATTGTTATGGGATCAATCTGATCCTTCAATATTTTCTAAATTGGGGCTCTAGTTTCATTCAATTTTTTGAAGCTTTCTATCTACATCTGTTGCCACTTTTGCAATCAGGTATCTTTCTTTCTGTTCAAAAAATCAAGAGTATGAGTAGTGAAATAGGAAAATTTCAATTCACTTTTACGTGTTCCTCAAGAACATCTTTTCTAGTTCAAAAGTATTCTTGTATGTAAAAGTAAATGGACGACTAAATAAACAATAGGAATTGGGCAGAAAGAAAAAGTGGAAAAGAAATCATGAAAAATTTACCAACTTCACAATTAAAAGTGGCAAGTTTCTTCAATCAAACAAAATTAGCAGTAATGAATACGATAAACCTATGAAAACATACTTGTATACAATACTAATTACAATCAGCTTCTCTGTCAAAGTGAAACTTGCTGATCTTCACTGAACTCAACAAGACAGAAAACAAAAACCACCGTTAAATCCCTTATGCCCCCAATTTCCAATTTCCGTTGAATATTTGAGGGAGAGGTTTAGGAACGATATATAAGTGACATTGATATTCGGTACCCAAATATTAGTAGCAATCTCAGTTTGGTAAGCGTAAAATCACTGAAGTCCTATATCAACTTTGTTAATTTCATTAAAGCGTATAAAAAAATTTCACATAGAAATTTTAATATTAGAATATCGGAACATAAACGCAGTTTTTCAAATAAAGAATCAGATTCAAATTACGCGAATTATCTCTCAGACAATAATCACTCTTTCGACCCACAGTATGAAATTTTGCATACAGATAATAAATATTAGAAGGTAGATCTTTGGGAAACTTTAGAAATCAACAAATACAAACACTCAGGTAGACTCATCAATGAACAAGTCGATTTAAGCCCTTCACTTCTATTGAATTTCTTCGGGGAGCAAAATTCCAAAAAACACATCACTTGTTTTTTTTTGTATTATTGATAATGGAATTTTATCAAGTAAAAGCCTCCCAAATTCAAATACTAATGAGAAGTTATAATTGATTCAATTATAAATATTGTTTATGTTGTCTCGTTATCAGCTGACATAAAACTTAACAACCGGGAAATTATATGTTACATTGTTGAACATCAGCATGTTTAAAACAATAATAGATATCTCATTTATGTAAGGGAGATGAAAAGCAGTGAATGATTATTGATGCAATAAAACGTATGCTTTCAACCTGCAATGGTTGAATTAGGTCAATTTCTGAACTGCAATCTTCGCGGCCAATATTCTAAACAAATTTGAAAAGAAAAAAGAAGAAATCCTCATAATTTTAGTGTTGATTTTCATTCGAAATTTCGAACGTACAACAGCCAATTTTTCGATTTTGATTTTTGAATAGAATAGTGTAGAATAGAATAAATTCATTTGGTGCTTGCACTGGTTTCATAAAGTAGTGTGCACATGTCAGAAGCTACAAAAAATTACTGTAAAAATAAAAAGAGTGTAGGCAACACAAATACAATCAAAAATTTCAACTCAAAAGACTTTACTGTAAGCGGACAATTTGAATATTCAACAGTGGAGTAAAAGTAAACACTTTTTTAAGGATTTCTTGAGATTATCGAACGAAAGTGATCTTATAGTCACCTGCAACTTGTTCAGAAATATCTTATCATAATAGTTTCTACTAAACCTACTCGATTCCAGGAGTAGAAAGTCTCCACGTATGTTACAGCCTCTCGTGGTAGGATAATCATGGAAATCTCTATTTAATGAATGGCTATCATCTCTTTTTTCTCCAATCAACATTGTCATATATACAATGAAGGAAATGTCATGATTTTGAGAGAGATTGTCTCTTACATCCCCTTGGTATTGTTTATTTGAAATAATTCGTATGACTTTGCGTTGTAAACCAAAAATTCTACTAGCATGTGCTGAATGGCCACAGCTTGTCAAAGCATAACATATGTGGGAATGAATAAGTGAAAAATATGCAGAACGAATCACATCTCCCGGTATCGTCTTAATAAGGTTTTGAAGCAGAAAAGTGCCTCCAGAAGTCCGAGCCGCCAGGCAATCGACATGCTCCTCCCAGCTCAATTTAGAATCGAGTCTTACCCCAAGGAACTTTACGCTTAGGCTACTAACAATATCGACTTTCCTGTGGGTAGATATAATCTTAGAGGTCTTACCAATGTTGTTAGCACAAGACCAGTCAAGGACAGCGGCTTGAGTGTCATTCATTTTAGATAAAAGTCTTATCTCACTAGAGTCTTTTCGATCAAAGTAGTGTCGTCCACGAACAACAGAACATCTGCAGCGCCCACAGATTCTACTAATTCATTAATAATAATAATGAATAAAGAGGGACCCAATACAGATCCTTGTGGGACACCGCTTACGACCTAACCGAGCTCGGATTCGACCCCAATAACCAACGTGTACTGTACTCTGTTAGCGAGAAAAGAATAAATGATATCAGAACTGGATGTACTAAAATTGTAGTCACCCAGTTTTTTGGTAAGAATGGATGCGCTCATTAGATCAAAGTGCTTTCTCAGGTCATAGAAGTAACCACCCACAACGAACCCCTTCTCCATGTGGCGCACTATGTACTCAAGTAGCCTGTCTCATCACACGTTGATTTAGACTTCCGAAAACCAAACTGATACACAAAAAAGAGCCCAGATGATTCAAAATATTCAGTTATTTGAATCTTGAGACATGTTTGAAATACTTTGAAACAGTCCTTCGTCAATGAAATAATTAATCAACATTGTAAGCGGATATATAATGAAATTCAGAACAAGTTTGATCAAACCTATATTCAAGTTTTAATGATCTGTGCTACTTTCTTTTTACATTTGATTAATAATATGTCTAACCTGAATATAGGAAACGTGATTGAATGAGGATTGAGGTCCTTCGGGAATGTGAAAGTCACCTAAATAATCTGAGAAGTCCTTACCGCAAGTTGGAATGTCTTTTCTAATTTTTGTGGGAACGACAAGATTGATCGATTTAAGGTCAAGTTCGGATTTAAATGACCTTTTATTTTTTCATTGGCGTTGAGTATGTCCCAACAAGACTTATTTTTGGTAGCACTGTTTACAATGTGTCATTCGTAAGCCAGAGACTTTGCCTTGTGCAGATCATTCTTATATGAAACTTTATGGTGGGCTAGTGCCATCTTAATATTGTTATCGTTAGGATAATTCCTCTTCATTTCACTAAGAAGATGTTAACTCTCCCTTTTTTTTCTAAGTTTATCATCAAACCAGCCAAAGCGCAAGTTGGAGATTTGGAAAATATGTGTCGTTTTCTGTCATAATACAACATGAATCAAATTGATGGATATGCACCGAAAGAATGAAAATGAGACAATTTCCGTTTTTTTCGAAAAAATATATATACAGCAAAAATTTATTTTAGAAGTCGGTTAAGAACTGCAGAGAAGAACCTTTTACTAAGATTGAACCACTTTTGAGCGTATTAAAATTCGCATTTACCTATTGTGAATGAAAACTCATAAAGAGGACCCCTTCCAGTTGTGCACTAAAGCTTCAGCTCATACGAGGTAATTTATGCTCAACCTTAACGAGGAAACACCGTAACCTCACATATTCACCGAATAATTCACTTCTTTCGCACTTAAAGTGCTAAAGAATTCCTATTCAACATGTTTCCCCTGCACGGTAATTTTTATTGACATAAAATAAGGTAAGTACTTACAACAATATTAAAGTTCATTACACGGGAAATGGGTTATTTGTGAAAATTTCATCTCTTTATTCCATGACAAAAGACTATTAAGAGAATATTTCAGCGGCGTGTTTTTATATCGTGGGTTTCGTGATAGTATAATCGATCATGAGCAGCTCATTCATTGGGTTCGATAATATCTAAGAGCCAAAACGAGCCATTTTTTATTTCATGTCACATTAGTCGGCTCATAAATAATTTACATACTTAGTTTTGTATCGTTATAAGATATTTAGAGAAGGTTTGGATTGATTTGTAACCATCTACAACCGAACGTCTTTCAATACAGGATTTCCATATACATTAAGAATTGAGTTCGGGCTGTTATTCAGGCATAAATTGCCAAATCTTCTGAAATACATAAATTGTTGATGACACATCTAAATGTTGTAACTTCTAGAACATTCAGTATCTTCAGGGCCATTCATAGAATGACTTCGATGAGTTTGTTAATGTGTTAAGTACGAGGGCAGTTTGATTAGTCAGTGACATTTTGAAGAAAACAAATTGTTCAGGCAAATAAACACTTTATTCTTCTATATAATCACCTTGTAGCTCGATACATTTGGTCTAGCGTTTCTCAAATCTTTTTATTCCCCCAAATAACAGGTTTTTTGAAGGACTCAGAATACGCCTTTGTTCCAGTAATGACTTCTCGATTCGACTTGAATCTCTTACCGCTCAGCCATTTCTTTAGGTTTGGAAACAGAAAATACTCGCAGAGGGCTAAATCTGTAGAATATGCTGTATGGATTAGCAGTTCGTATCCCAATTCGTGGGGATTTTGGCCATGGTGACTAGACAAGTGTGCACACGTGCATTATCTTGATGAAACGGCATTTTCTTCTCCGCCAAATACAGCCAGTTTTGCTTCAAATCAAAGTAGAATCTGCTCGAAAGCTTTGAATAATATTCGCCGGTGATATTTTCACCTTTCTCGAGGTAATCGATCGTTTCTTTGGTCTATGGCGTATTGTTATGAATCCATAATTCGTCCACAGTAACAAAACTCGTTCGGACTACGGCCAAACATCGCTAAACACTATCATGAAGTGTTCACACGTTTGCGCTTATAGTCGAGCATGAACAATCGCGGCTCTCATCTCGCGCAGCGTTTTTTCATTTCCAAATATTCGTGTATAATATGATATACCTATTCAGCTGAGATACCTACAGTATGATCCAACTCACGCACTTTCATTATTCGATCGTCCAATGCCATTTCATGGATTTTATCGACTATTTCCGGTGTGATCACTTCTTTTGGGTGAGCTGTAAGTTCGGCGTCACTAGTGCCACAACGGCAATCTAAACCATTTTTCAACCAATTGATAGTGCCGAGTCCCCGTAGTATTTATCAAGTCTTTTCTTAGTTTCAAGACGGATTCTTCACGTGAAAAATAATGCTTAATCAGCACTCGAAACTCACTTTTTTCCATTTTTGTAAAAATGCACGAGGTTTTCTTCTTTGAACGGCAATCAAACACCAACTGCAAGACGTAGCTTGCTCAAATTTAGAAAGTTGACGGCAGCACTGTTGTATTTGAAGTAACTGCGCGGAAATTTCAAAAGTCTTAACAAACCGCCCTCGTATTTCTGCATTTATTTTTTATTTATTTTCTAATAGCTAATCTGGGATCAACTTCAAAACTTTGGAGAAGGTGGGCATAAATTCAATTAGTTGCCAAATAACCAAGCAAAAAGATGAATTCAGTATAATTTTTCATGTTTTCTCTATTTTCAACTCTTGGGAGAAGTCTATGCTAGTTATGTAATCAAATTTATGTGTTCTTGAAGAGGACTAAATTGTAAGTTATCGGAAAAACGTTCGATGGAAGCGACTACCACAGCAAACTAGCACTGTCAAAAATAGATTTTTATAGAGAGAGGTATCTATAAATAGGAAGACAGTCCAGCAAATTACAAACTTACATCCGTTCTATGCAAAATCATGAAAAAGATAGTCGCCACACAGATAACAATATTATAACTAAACATCAGAATGATTTTCTTCCGGAACTCATATGATCGATAACGGTGAGTCAGTTAATGTGGTTCACTTGGATTTTGAAACAGCCTCGACAAAGAACCAATAGAACGATCTCTGTACAAGTTCGAAAATTATGGAATAAGGGGCACACTTCTCAGTTGGATAGGGAGTTTTCTGAAGGATAGAAATTTTAAAGTCAGAATAGGCGGTAGCCTTTCGTCAGAGCACCAGGCTTTCAGTGGGGTCACTCAGGGATCAGTGCTCGGTCTCCTTTTGTTTAACATCTAAATAAGCGATCAGGTTCAGAATATCAAAACGAACATAATATCTTACGCTGACGACACGAAACTCCATTGCAACTCTATATTGCAGGGTGATATATTGAGACAGGACTGTTGAGTCTTGGAGTGAGAAATGGCTGCTCAAACTGAACGAGAGGAAAAGCTCAGTTTGGCACGTTGGTGAGAAAAATCCAAATGTGCATTTTATGAGATAAAGGGCGCCAAAATTACGGCTACGGAACATCAGATTAACCTCGGCATCCTCATGAGAAAGGACCTAAAGTGGGAATCTCAGGTCAGCAGGGTAGTTAGAAGATCAAACTCTGTCTTATATCTTATCCGACAAGCTTTCTCAGACCGATTAATAGCGCTTGTCAGAAAAATATATACAACATATGTCAGACAAGATTTGAAGTATGCACATTCAGTGTGTAATTCATACTTTGTGGAAAACATTGAGTTGCTGAGAAGGGTTCAGAGAAAAGCAACTAAGATACTACCTGAGTTGTCGGAAGCTACTTATCAACTATGAGTTGCTGCTTTTCACTGTCTATCTTAAGACAAAGAAGAAGCAGAGTTGAACTTATAGAGATATTTAAAATCCTCAACTATTCTGCTTTCTTTGGAGTAGAGGGGTCATTAATCTGCAACCGAAATAGTTGGCGAGAATATTCAACTTTGGGCTACTTCTGAACTAACCTTAAAAGATTTACTCGTTACACCATGAAGTGTCACCTGATTAACTTAAGAGAAAAATATTAATCAAATCACGCAAAATTTCGGTCCCTAAGCGACTATTTTCATCGTCAAGATTGTGTTCCAAACCCTGTCAAAGACCTTCGAGATTCAAGAGCAATCACTTTCGATTCGCCATGCTTCTAGATTGTTGATACCCACATATTCGTATCTCTTGCAAGGAAGTCACTAGTTGATCATTGTCCACAGAAACAGTATTGTCGATTATTGATGATAACCTGTAACTCGAGATTTTATAAGCTCATCGTTCATCACTCTTTATATGAATTAGGACATAATCGACAACAATGCAATATGACGATTATTTTGGTGTAACCATTGCTTTCCTATCTTCAAAATCGTTTGTACTCTCACAACTTTCCAACACTCCGAAAAACGTTTGGCTCTCATACGACATCTAAAACACACTACTATGAACAGGTAGTAGTTCATTTGCACATTTCTTCAAATGTCAAAGTCCTACTGAGCTGAAAATAGAAAATTGGAGCTCGATTAAATAATTGAAGTAGATTTAATAATTCTGGTCAACACCAAACGCAAAAATTGCATTACACAGATAACGAGGTGGGAAAAAACAATATGATTTAATACCTCGTAAATACTTGAAACTCATAACAGCTGACCAAGTTATTAGGAACAGTGTTCGTACTCGATGAGGGTAAAATATATTTTGTACTTTTCACGTTTATATACTTTGAAAACACGACAGCTTTCGACCGTCAGCTCATTTTCAAGTGACGAATCTACTGATTTCAATCTACATAAACATATGTTATACATCTATCTTAATGTTAACAAGCATAACAGTATCGAGATCCAGCTGAAAAATAAAGTTACATTATGAAGAATTTTATCTAATCTAGTCTGTTGTTGAAGCTGTTTTCGAAAATCCTACCTGTTTTTCAAGCATAAGCAACTGGTCATTCACTAGAAGCGATTTCAAGAGAACAAATATTTTGAGTTTGTGTCTTATTTGTTCAGCGAATAATAGTTTGCTATGATTGGAACCGTTAGATAAAGGGGTGGTTATGTTGAATTTCAGAAGTAGTTACTTATAATGTTGGAAAGAGAACCAACTGCAGTGGATTGTGTTGCTTTTCTTCACATTGGATAATTCAATTGACTGACAATTTCATCATGAATGAATTGTCAATCGATTTTGTTTAAGTTGTCAAAAAATTTATGGTCTTATTGATTTATATATCTGTGCTTGAACTGATGCGAGTGTGAACAGAAATTGTGTAAACTAATCAATTTGCCTGTTTAAGCAGCTAAAACATTTTGAAATATACTCTTCATATCGCTACCAGAAAACCATGTATATTTTTGCTAAGCGGCTATTTAATATCTGTTTTACTACTAACCTAATCTGAGGGTCCAAGCCAGCCTTTACAGAAAGAAAAAGCCGTGAAAAGGTAAAAGATATATTTTTAAGTAGTTCAGTTGATAATGACTTTCCATAAAATGAGAAGATCAATATCTTCAATAACAATACCGTGTAATTTCTAGTTTGAAACAATTCTTTCAGAAAACAAAGTGGATTTAAAAGAATTGTCCTGTCGATTTACTACCGATATCATTGATGTTGAAACAATTGGCAATACTACAAACGTGCGTCATTCCATGTGATGTTTATTCTCATTCGTTGATGATTAGTCAGAAAGAATGGTTTATTGTATTGACATTTTTCATAATAGACTCTTCACTTTTCGATTATTTACATTGCTGAAATAATCAAAACTTGAGGAATACTATTTCTTCCATACTTTAACTCTTTAACAACGGTATCGGATCAGTTAGCACCTTTAGGTTTCATTTATGATTGTGTTTTGAACAAACCCACCAACTTTGATCTGGGTGCAGATTTTTGTACCTTCATTCTTGTCAATTGACCAGATTATAATCTTTTCGAATTGTATGATGCTTCATTACCGATTTTCTCTCATCAACTTCTACTTTACAAGTGTTTTGATTCAAAGAGTCAACTTCTCAAATTTCGGCTGATGAAAATTTTCCTATCAGGCGACGCTGTGGACAACAGTTCAGAGCAGATTGCCTCAAGAAGAACAAGAAGTTAAACAGTCAACAAGTGTATTGGTATGGATTGTTATCATAGTCAGAAGTATGGGGTAGATCTACATCGTGAGATTAATGAGAAATTAGTACAAGCGAGTACTAAGGATTGGGCTCCTACCTCAGCTCTATGAATAGTCCAACGATGCTGGCAATTACATTTCCCTGCATGACTCGGGTTCGTGCACAAATGCAAGAGTGTTAGTGCATCTCTGACTGAAATTTTGATGTCGAGCGTAGGCCAGGGAGTTTACCCAACTTGAACTTCATAGAAAATATATGGGATATCAATAATCGGGAGGTTGCAAAAGAGGTCCAGTCGATTGAAACTTTGAACCGATAATAGTGTAACTCCAAAGTCCACGAAAATGAACAGGCTTGTATAGTGAGCATGTATCGAAGCAAACGAGCTTTCATTGCAGCAAGGTGGTATCCCTAATTATGTAATTTATTTTATTTAATATTTTTCAATACATATATCCACTTTATGCATAATAATCATCGGCTTGAAGTATAAGTTTGTTGTTTCTATGCTTTCAATATAATGAAGTGGAAAATAAAGCATACGAAAAAGATTCATCAATTTAGTTAGTTAGTAAGTTGATTGAAATAGCATTTCATGCTATTTTAGATACAATCAATTAACAGTTTTGCTGATTGAATTTCTTGGGTATATGTTACATTATACACTAATCCAAATTTAAATTGTTCAACTCCTCAAGTGTTCCTTCAAATAGATAATAAAGATTTGAGGAAAGGCATTAAATATTCTAACTCCTCGGTTAGCAACAATCCCACCAAAAACTGCTTATCTGTGAAAGGAACGTGAACGACTCTGGCTTCTTCTTGTCAATAACTCGATCAAATATTTTGGGGTTTGCCCATTCATCATTTTGTAAAGTAATACTAAATTTGCTTTTATTATGTTTTGTTTCATAGACAACCAACTCAGCGTATTCAGCGTTGAAATTATGTGTAGATGTTGCATTTGAGTATGACCCTCATGCATTTATTTTGCAGTATCTGAAGACGCTGTATCTATCGACTTTTACATGAAAAAAGAAGGGAACTACAGTAGAAGAAGTGAGGTTGAATAATAGCATTATAAACAAGAATCTTTGCCCTTTTGAAATGTTCAAAAATGACATTTTGAGTACTGATTGAAGGTCATTGATGTACAGGAAAAACAACAAAGGTTCAATAACGCTACCCTGGGGTACACCAAAATCAAACTCAGTCGGATTTGATAGTTTACCGTTTATTTTAGTTTTGTGCCATCTATTTTTGAGATAGTCTTGCAGTAGTCGCAGCGAACTAGCCGATATTCCGCACTTCTCTAGTTCTTTGATTAATAAACGTATGTCTATTGTCTCAAACGCACGCTTCAGATCCACAATTACACTCAAAAGTATTTTTCTATCGTTAATATCCTCAGGCCACTTCGCGCACACTAATTGAAGAGCCGTTTCACATGAATGTCCGCGTCTGAAACCAGACTGTCCCTTGTATAGAAATTTATTTTTCTCCAAAAAGGACAGTAATTGATCTCTCATCTCAATCTACACTTCTTCTCGACCGCAGGTAACAGATTTATAGGTCTACAACCCTCCGGGCGTTTCGGTGATGGAACCAAAGCTATCGGCGCTATTGTACTTACTTTCAGTTCTGCGGGCATTTCATTCGCGGTGAAAATTGTATTAATGAGATTCAGAGGATGGTATCCAGCTACACAGAATATTTCCTTGAAAACCTTCACAGTAATGTAGTCATCCCCTGAAGATTTATTCTTCAAATTAGAAACTAGTGTCTTCAGTTTGTCGAAAGTCATTTTCTTGAAAGAGTACATAACTTCACCAGAACCAACCACCTGATTGTCAATTACTGGGGCTTCATACTTGATACTGTTCACAATTTCTCGGATACTCTCACTTATTGAAATTTTCTTCAACACTACCGAACCTTTTTTCGAAATGAATGAGATCGACATTGATATCCATTCTCTTCTGTCCAGTCAACTCCTTAATAGTTTTCCACATTTTATTACTATCTCCCTTAGCCCAGTCTATGTCTTTCTCGTAGAATTTTCTTTTTTCTATTCTTATAGTATTTACTACTTCATTTCTTTTTGATTTGAATTTGTCCCAATTTTATTCTGTTTTTGTCTATTGTGATTCCCTGACAGTTTTTGTAATCCATCCTGCTTTACCAACATATTTCTTTATCTTCTGAGAATTTAATTTGAGTTCCAATCATATCGTGATCCGAAAATTACGAGAAATCGTGCGTTAATTCTGACGCATTGAAATTATTTGTTACAATCCAGTCTATTGGTGAGGAGGATGTTTGAGTAACTCGGGTCGGCTTCGTAACGATTTGTTTGAAACCAGAATCTTAGATAATATCTTTGAAATAACATTGAACACATTGAAATCTCCCATAAAATAAGTTTGCTGCTCGTACATGAAATTATTCTGAAATAAATTCTCAAAGTATGGACCAAAACCATCCAAACTGCCATGTGGAGAGCGATATATTGTTCCCACTACAACTGTTATTCCATTTAGCCTCACCCTGAGAACCAATTCCCAGTAGTCTGAATCAATTGCCACACTTTGTAACACCTGAACGTTTACATCCTCCTGTACATATACTATACATCCTCCTGAATGCCTGCCATTAGATTCAAGTACAATGTTGACATATTTATCTACCTTATACTCACATTTCATTATATCTTTCGTAATGTGCGTTTCAGTGACACAGATTAGGAGGGGTTTAACTTCCTAAGCAAATATGCGAAGGTCGTCTATATAAGATATTAAACCATTACAGTTTACACAAAAAATACTTCTCATGGCCCCCTGTACACTTAATGATTGCTATATACATTTTGTTTTCGACTTATTCTGTTCCAGATTATTTTATTACAAGGACAGTCCCTGTCGAACACGGAATGATTGAAATTTACGCTGGGAAATTTTGAAACATCATGTGCATATTAACAATTAGTGCATGGCTTTATTGTTGAATTGTTGGCCGAACTGGCGTGAGTTTCGCTGCATTCAGGACATACTTTAAAGGCAGATTTGCAATGTTCAGCCCTATGATTATAACGCCAACATTTGAAGCATCTCCTAATACCTATGTATTCAAAAATACGATAACTATCCCATGTAGGAAAGATCCTTTCCTTCTCTATTAAGACCCGAATAACTTCAGGTGAAACCTCAACAATAAAATTATGACGGTTCTTATTCTTAGGTCTATATTTTCTTACGAATTTTATTTCACCTCGAGAATGTTCAGGCAAATTTTGTTTCTCTATAGTTTCAGCAAATCTCAGCTCGTCTATTGAATTCAATTCCTTAACACCGTGTATCAATAATCTAGGATTGAATGGTTACGGAACCTACACCTCGTATTTATCTGCCAGGTGATTCACAGCAAAGTTTTGCAGTTTTTGTAAGGACTGCTTATCATCACAGTGAACTACAACACTACCATTCTTAACATGTTTCACACGATTTATCGATATGCGTTCTCGCTTGGTTTGATTTCCTCGGCGGTTTCGTCCTTTGTTTTTGCACTCGTTTGATTTGCTTTCTTCGGTTTTATAAGCAGAGTACTTTGGTTTACCACCTACCACACGATTTCTGACTTGTTCCAATATTTTGTTAGTGGTTTCTTTCAGTTCATTTGTTTTATCTTCAATGTCACAAATTTTTTGTACACATTCCATCACTGAACCGAACAACACATGTATCACAGAACCAAAAAATATTTTGATTGTATTCACTACTTTCACGCCGGCTCGGTGGCGTATAGGATATGATGCTCGTCTCCTGCGCAGAGTTACCTGCGTTCAATCCCCACAAAGTCGGTGCGATTTTTCGGATTCTGGGAATCGCTTGAGTATCCATCTTTTGAAGGAGAGAGAGAGAGCCATCGGTCCTGTCTAACAGAGATGTGTTGGACATTAGAGATCCCTTCCCTCGACTCGAGAGGGGTTCGGCAAAATTCCCGGGTTAGTGAGGTGACAGAATTCCCCGACGTGTCATTGGCCGAAAGATGGAGCACGTTAAAGGAATAACAATCAAACAAACAAACACTACTTTTACTACCGTGTTTATCACTTTTGCACAGCTAGTATGATAACTATCCTTGCAAAACTTACATGATAACAATTTTGTATTAACAATGAAATTATCCGCACAGCGGGCACAAACGCGTGCCATGACATCTGATTGATTATTATAAAAATAATTTTTCTGGGAAGTTAAATTATTCTTCAGAATACTGAAATCTAGAAACTCTTCCTAATAATATAACGACGTATCTGTAGGTTACTGTGTCGATATTAGGCTTCGAACTAGGAAAGATCCAATGTAGACCTTGAAGTATGCTTCAAAACTGGATTTGGTTCAGATAACTGGTACTATATTTGAAAGTTACTTCAAGACTTTCAACTCAGTGGCTTTCATTTCATTTCCTTCTAAACTTTGACAACACTGCGTCAAATATACCGAGCGTGTTTGTTCGAATGTTAACAAGGAAATGCCAGTTTCCTGTTGAGCAAAAACAGTTCAAAAGAATTACGACCAGAAGAGAAATTTCTGTTGATTGATACAAATTACTTAAAACTAAACTGTTTCGAAGTAACCTATGCTCTATGTATCTGGGAGTGAACTATGACTTAACCTGATCTTCAAATAAAATACTTCAAAATTGCTATTCTAATAGTAAGACAACATTATATACAGACGCAACTATATAATTACATCTTTAATAGGAAGTGATTATCACCTATATTCTACGCACTATTGTCACCACTATAAACTGAAATGAGCCAAGATAATTAATTATTACATTACACGATACATATGTAATTTTGTTGATAGTCTGTATAGAGGTAAAGTAAACCAATTCCTTCAGTTCTCCTCAGATACAACAGTCCAAAGAATTCAAATACATACATCTAAAGAGTGATCAGGAACATATCAATATTAGAAAGTTTTTTGTATTATTTTGGAATAAAGGCAAACAAAACTATTTCCAAGTATTTGGGAATATTTACCAAACAAAATTAATTCTAATTTCTTTCCGCCACATATCTTGAACACCATTCAAATATCTAGGATTTCAAATAGAATATCTGTCCAACACAACTATTTAGAATAGCCCTACAACGATTTGGAATACTTAGAATGAAATTGTTAAACCTTCCAAGATCAATTGCGCTCCTTTCCTCCACGAGGGCATGGAATGATTGGTTTCTTCTTTGAAATATCTGAATGCGCGTTAGAGATTTTTATTCCAAGCATTTTCCAGTTCGATCAAAGTCTGATAATTGGGATGGGTAATCCGAAACATTCATTCCATTCTCTTCAAAATACTGTGTACCGGTCGCAGTGGTATGAGGTCGAGCGTTACAATGCATGCAGATGAAGTCTAATCCTCTTACAGCCTCATGAGGAATGACATATGGTTGGAGAATCGGCTCGTTATAGTTCAGTGGGCTTACAAGTTCTTCAAGTAAATCGGTTCTATCTAACCTAGCTTTCAGTAATTTCCAGTTATCTTTATATACGAGTACGTCTCATACCTAGACGTAGACTAAATTTCATTACTGTATAATACAAGGCCCCATTGATCACCATCCCATTCAAGGTGATCTAGGATACTCTGTCTTCGCGATTTCCTGTGGATATTTGAGGAACTCTCAATAAATGCCTGTCACATAAATTGATTCCATAGAGTCTACTTCTGACAGTTTGATCACTCATCTTTGCGTTCCACGTTAAGTTGACCAGCTGAGAGAAAGGGGTTCCTTGGTGATTGAATTCTTAAAAACCAATCTGTATGATTCCTTGGTGATTGAATTCTTAAGAACCTATCTGTATGATTCCTTGGTGATTGAATTCTCAAGAATCTATCATAAGGGGCAGTTGTTGACCGATGAAATCACTACATTCTTCTTTGGCATCACAAGTTCGATTATAACAAATCCACCAGTGACTGATACTAGACCGATTAGTCTCTAACTAATCTACTAAGTTGCAAGACGTCCCTGGGTCACCCATGCTCCTAACATACCAATTGCTCGTAACTGGTCTTCTCTTTGGAGAAGATATTGCCCCATAATTAAGAACACTCAGCACCAAACTTCTACCCTACACTGAATTCACAAATGCATTGCTAAGCGAAAGAAAGAGTTAAAATGTATGCAAACTTGTGATCCACAATGGGTCCGCTGAAGACAGTACACTCTGATTTATCCTATATTGATCAGAAAATAGAACTCTCATGCGGAAATTAGTAAAATATATTGGACAACAATTTTCATAGAGGAACGATGGCTTTGAACTCTTAACAATAAGGAAAATAGCATAAAATCTGTGTGATTCTTGGTTGTTCTCGATGTGTGGACGGGGCCACACCCTCATATCTAGAAGTTTCATAAGTGAAATTCCGATACTTTACCACATTTGAGTTAAAGTGCCTTCTAATTCGTGTAAAGTTACTAGTTGAAGAAGCAATTCTTGTTGTAAAAATTTACTCACTACTTCGAGAAAGGAAAAAATATATCCACCATTAAATGTTCATGGATGATTTTTTTCTAATTGTTGTCGGAAAGCTAATATCTAACTCGTTTTATGGAGTATGGATTATCGTTGGCCCATATTTGCCCGATGTGAAAGTTTTGAATTGCATCCTCTGAGAAATTAGCTTTTTTCAAAACAAAATTCTCGAACAATAAAACAAATCGTCGGTATTCATCGGCAGAAACTATTGAGAAAATCATTTTCGGTTTGAAATCTCTTAGTTAGAAGGCTTGATCTCTCTGTTTAAGGAAACGTTGCTCACTTATTACTCTACCTTTAGTTGATGCACTGTATTTAATTATGCTGATCACCATTAAGGTGGTCGAAATGCCCTCACTCGCGAAACGCTTTTTTTCCTTAATGACATCATTATGGTGATCAGTAGAAAAGCTTTCATCGTATCAATTTTAATTTAATTATTCGAGAAAGTGAACTACGGTATCACTTGGTATGTACTTATCATCGTCCATTTCTTTTTGGTACTTAACAGTAGTGAAACAACAATTGATGTTCGAGAGTTGTTCATTAAGAAGTATTCGATTCAAGAAATTATGGCTCTATATGTCGAATGCGATACATGTAATACATATGCGCAATTCAGTCTTAGACACATTAAATCGCTAAGTCGTCATAAACATAATCGACCATATGCGCTCAAATAAACTCATATGCACGCAAACTGAATGAGCCGAAGCGGCCATGGGCGAGTGAAAATTAAGAAGTTCTGAGCGATGGAGCTGGTCACTACTTTTGGGACTGCGCTTTTGCTTGACCTCTTTTGCCCAGTCCATCTGCGCATATGAGTTTGTATGACCTTTGTTGCATATAAATATGTTCTACATGCATCGTATTCGACATATGGAGGCATAACATCTTGAATCGAATAATACTCAGTAAACAACTCTCGAACTTCAATTGTTGTTTCACTATTGTTAGGGAGCTGTCCCATCCAAATTCCAAATCGGAACAGAAAGTCAATAAGCGTATGACTGTGAGAGCGTAAACTCTTATGTATTCGACACTGTCACTATCGAAAATCGAAGATTGCCTTGCTGCCGCTGTTGTCAAAAACAAAATAATTGCACATGTATTAAGCCTCGATCTTAATATGTTTAACAACTGACAATAAAAGCGATTTATACTTTCTATAGAACATTGAACTTAAATATTATGTTTCATTTATTGATGTTACAAAATGACTCTACGTCATTGGCAGCAATCAAGAACCGGTACTATTCACAGCAAAACGAATTATGACGATGATAAACAATTGGTGAGCGTTAGGCTAGATTTATGATGAAAGCTGCTCTTTTGATATCATCATGCAAAAAGAGATTTCTCAATTCGGATGTTGTCCTTGAACAAAAAAATGAATTCAACAACGATACCTCATTTGGGATGGGAATCACGAGCTGGACCAAAGTCCGTAGCCATCGAAAGCCAGATAACTTGTGATCCTGAGTGGTGAAAGTCATCGTTGCGAGGTCCAGTTGAATAATTCGGAGTCCACTATGAACTGTTGGTCCTTAAAAATAAACAAACAAACAAGAAAAAGGTTAGGTTGATTCATCTCATTCAACAATTGATACATAAATTGAATTGTATTGGGGATGCAATTGAAAAAGATACATCAGTTTACTCCCATAACCTATTGAATATTTTTGTACACGTAGATCGCGTACTGGAGCCTACTCAATCAGCAATATGTCACTCTTGCAGAATTTACGACTTTCGAAAGTTATAGACTCAGGCAGCCCTCGATTAAATCTGGTTTGTTGGATAGGTTGGTACATAAGGATAACAACTCCCAAAGAATACCCGTATCTAAATGCTTATCACTTCTGCCTTTGAGAATTTATTTTTGTTATTGGTTCAATTAAATCTTTCATTCAGGCAAAATTCAACAAATCATACATATTTGTCAAACATATTCAATCATTGAGGAACTGTCAAGGTAATTCTCTTCATGATAATTTTATCCTTTTGTCGTATGAAAAATTGATACTTTACCATTCATGAGATCGGCACGATACGTTTCTTCAGAAATTTGGTTTTGTAGCCAATTTCTTGATTCAATTTCTATGTTTTGAGAGATGCGAATTCCATCCGTCAGCTGATGAAACAGTAAGATAACATCCAAGAATTTGAATCGTTTTTATGTCTATTAAAAGATCAAATTCTGAATCTTATCATATTCACATAGTTATATCGACGTTCATATTTATTCTAACCTTAATTAGTAGTGCAACTTTTCTTCCTTTATTAACTGGTAACTTCGCGAATCTCAATATACATATCCTGAACAATTAACAGCCTTCGTGACAAAAACTAGTTTCCTCGCGAGATAAAAATAAAATAGGCTCGATCGATGACCTCTGTTCGAATACTAAACAGCTGTTGTAAACACTCAGCAGGAGTTCAATGTTCTCAGGTATTAAATATTGCTGTTGAAATACGTTGGTTTCAATTCAGTGTTGGCTCATCAGCAAAACTGATCAAATCGTGCAGGAAAGATAGCCATAAATAGTTGGCTGCCACAAAATTTACTATTATTGGCGTGGTTACTCATCGATTTCTGTGTACAAAACGAAATTTTTTTTTCGATCGAAAAGATAAGTTTCTTAATGAATTTAGGACTGTTCTGAAGGTTTCTTATCAATTTCAACCAGATGAAAATAGTTATTTTGGTATGTGATTATATGTCAATGAGGGTGCAAGTTTTTAACTTTTCGGATCACCAACACGTTTTCATTAAAGGCACATCTGTGCTCATAATTTGGCACCGTATAATGATTTTTCATCGACAGCTCTTGATGAAGGTATACAAGTGGATACAGTTTATACGGATATAGCCAAAGCTTTTGATAGGGTTCACCATAAAACATCAACATCAGATTTATCCGATTTCGGAATATGTGGTTCTCTGCTCAGATGGATAGTGTCTCACTTGAGTAAAACGTTACAATACGTGGTAGTACATGGAGTATGTTCAGGAACTTTTCGGGTGACTTCTGGAGTCCCGCAGGGGTCACATCTGGGACCCCTCTTAGTAGCCTTGTATTCGAATGATACTCATGAATGCTTTCGCTATACCTAACTAGTTGCTGATGATTTGAAAGTCTACAGAAATATTTGCAATAATACTGACCAACAAATCTTTCAGAGTGATTTGAATCGCCTTTTTTCTCTCTGTACGTCACGTTATTTCAAACTCAATGACAGAAAATGCCAGCATATTACTTCTACTAAATATACAAGAAGAATAGAAATTTATTTCTCTTTAGGAGAGCATGTTTTACCTAGGGTAGACCGTGTTCGAGATTTAGGTGTTATCTTTATTGAAAGCTATCATTTCTATATCATATCGATCATATTGTCTCTAAAGCCTTTAAGATGCTTGGTTTTATCCTTAAAATTACCAAAAACTTCATAAACATTGTATCGTTAAAAGTCCTATATTTCACCTTGGTTCGAAGCCACTTAGAATATGCTACTCCTATTCGGTCTCCCTCCTACCACGTCCATATTGATAGAATTAAGAGAGCGCAGCGTTAATTTCTGAAAAATTTAAATTATAGGTTCAATCAAGATCTATTAAATATTGATTATATCACTGTAACACGAAAGCTTAATATACTCACCTTGGAGCGGAGAAGGGTGCTCATCGATGGTATCTTTCTTCATAGAATTTTGAACAACTAATTCAAATTTCCTTGATACATTATTTAACATTTTATGTGCCTGAATATCCGAACCGTCGAACGACACTCTTCTACGTTCCTAAGGCCCGATCAGCTCTCTTTTATAGCTCTGTCTTTACAAGAATAATGAGAATAATGAGTGATATCGATTTGTTTAACGTCAGTTTGTCTTGTTTCAAGAAGAAGATATTTTTACATTAAGGCTATCGCTGGTGATAATCCTTCATGCTTATTGTGATATACCTGATAGGTTTTTGTTTATTTCTCATATTTTATATCAAACTCGATTAACGTTTTTTAGAGAGCCCCTGTTATTGGGAATTCCTGTTGGGGCTCCGGTTAAAATAAATAAATCACCAATATTAGTTCATGTCCTGAGTAAGTAAACATGCGCTCTTGTCAATGCAAATTTGATGAATGGTAGAAATTAGTCCACTCCACATCTGTATCGCTTCTCTTCATTATTCCATTTATTTTTTATTGTTGAAAGTTTTATTAGGGAAATTGTATAAGGCAATAAATAGAGTTTGGCTGTCCGCCCATGTCATTCGTCAGTGCTTGTGCTCCTCGCGACCTGGCATAGATGATCACTTTCAATTGCACACTACTGTTCTTCCTTAAGAAAGAGGAAATAGAACCGTGTATTCAAATTATCAGCAGTGGCATTAGGCAATACAAATTGTGTCTAGAAAGTATTTTGGAATTGAATAGTTTTTTTAGTGTCATCAAAGCAAAAAAAAATTCTATAATAACGTACAGAGCGTTTTCCCACTATTTTCCACGTTCTGTAAATATGACCCATTCTTTGGCTGCTCTAATGTACTATATTCGGCAGAGAGTAATGCCGAAATCAGCATTGAGTTTTCTTTTTTATTTTGGTTTTATTAGATGTTAAATTCAAGGCTTTCACATAAAAACAGTTGTGAAAAACGAAGGCTTAATTTCATCCACATACCTTCATCAAATATGCTGATTCATTAATAAAAAATAGTTAATATCAGAGTGGGGTCGTTAGGGACACTACCAGCAAGTCAAACTAATTTAGCTCACCAGATATTCAGAGGATTCAAATTTTCATAGTTTTTCTGGGTAATTTTACATGATTTACGCATGAATTCAGAGGTAGAATAATTTTTGATTATGTTTCATCACGATCATTCAATTTTAATAATCCTCAAATATCTTCATCCATTTTTACCATATTTATTACGATCGATTATAAGAGATTTGTTGCTTTAGCTTACCCTTCATTCAATTACCACTGCGAAACTGAAAATTTTCACTTTTCAGTGGTGGAAGAACTTTGTGACTTTCAGTTTTCTTGTTGTTTCTGGCTTCTTGTTTCCATAAGCACGTTTTCTAATTTTGGAATCTCCGCAATGACTAATTGAATTGAATTCATATCCTACTTATTTATGAATAGACAAAACCAAATGAAAATAGAAAAAACCAAATGCTTTGCATACTAATAATAGAGTTTTAGTGGTGTTGTTGAACTATCAATTTTTAATTTGTTATGATTATTAACTTCTCAGACAGTCTCGGATAATTGAATATATACAAGATTGATTTCGAAGTCCGCCATATTCGAACTTAATGGATCTTGGAGAACCTTGATGAGTTTGAAGTATTTTTAAAAGCATCAATCGTTTACTTTAACGAGCATTTCTCCTACCATCAATCGTTTTTCGTCGATATCGTAAGTTTTAATTGAGGATTTCCGCCGACTGCGTCTACCTCCAGTCTCCAACCCTTTCAAATTTCAGTTTGATTTGAGTTCAATCAATTATAGCTGTCCTGGCCGAAAGAGAACCGAATTAAATAAAAGACGAAAACTTTTTGTTCTCGATGATCCATTCTGCGAAATATGTCAACCCTCTAAAAACCATTCTCTTTCTCATTTGTTGGAGAAAATTTCCATTAGAGATTCTGGAAACGAGATGGTTTTTCTATATTGGCCGCTAATGGATTTATTATATCATGTCACTGTTTCACGACAGAAAGTTGGCCTGAAATATTTAATTTGAAAGTCTCCCATTTACTTCTGCGAGTGAAATGCAATCTTCATCATTGAATTGAGGATGGAAAGCATCGGATGTTATCACGAAATACAAAAGCCATCTGTTATCTTTAACAGATCGGACTGTTTATTTTTTTGATAATAAAAAAGGAGATAAGTAGTATTAAATTAGATTAATTTTTCAAAATCCGGACTGATTGCTAGGGATTGGTGATTCACTGAAGTAAAATGGAGTTGGGTTATATTTGATCAGAAGTAAAATGATTATGGGGACTGCCGTTTCACGTTGAGATTTTCAGTTAACCTATCTGGTTGAAATTTTTATGATGACAATTTGGAATTTTCTGCTTATATTTGCTACAGCAACAATGAGAAGTACTGTCATGTAATAATGCAAAGATTGTATGTACAATGACATTGTACTAGGTGGACCAAATTTTATGTTTTAATACGGCATTATGCGATATATTGTTGATAGACAAATATGATCATCCCGCTATTAAGCCCAGTTCAAGTGAAGCTCATTTGTGAAACGGATTCTAGCTATCATTGTTACTTTTCGAATTATTCAGGAATTCTGGACTTTTCGTGATCTCGACATGTGATGATATCTCGAATCCTTTTGAAGTTAGGTAAGAATTATTCTTCCATTCTAGAGGCATTATTTTGATTTGAATGCAGGAACGTATTTGAATTTTTTTTTATGTTGATATCTTTCTGACTTATGAAGCAAACCCATGTTTTTCCAGATACGAACTATAGGTGATTTTGATTTTAATAAAGAGTATTATTTTTTTTTTCTTCGCAAATGAATATCACATGATATAATTCCTTCAACTAATGTGAAAAAACTCGACAATTCATTTATCCACTCGAGATATAGCAGATATTCACAATTCTATAGTGGAAGAGGTTGGTGATCCGAAGGGACCTGGGGATTCTGGGTTACAAAGCGCCAGATACCTCATCACAACCATCGGATGTAACGCCGCTTAAGTTTGATTTTCACACACCCTTCGAATTGGTCATAGAAGACCGCACCATCGTTAAGGGGAAAATAAATCAATTAGACCAAAAATCCTTCATTTGGTACACGGACGGATCAAAAACGATTGATGGAACAGGAGCAGGCATATATGGACCCAAGTACTCTTCATCTGTGCCTCTGGGCTCTACTCCCACAATCATGCAAGCAGAAACACTTGCTGTAAACCTTTGCTGCCAGGAGAGACTACGAAGGAAACTCAAAGGGGCAAAGATTTACATTTTAACGGACAGTCAGGCAGTAATAAAAGCTCTAAACTCTTACAGTTATCGGAGCATCTCTGTCTGGGAATGCCGCCAATCCTTGAAGCAACTTGCTGAGGTGAACAAAATTTTCCTGTGGTGGGTGCCTGGCCATGAAGGCATACGAGGAAACGATGCCGCTGACGAACTGGCCAAATCAGCTGCTGGAATCCCACCCACCGGACCTGAACCGTTCTGCGGTCCAAGTAAATCGCACAGACGACAGGAACTGGAACGATGGGAAGAATCTAGCAAAAAAGAATACTGGCGGAAAACTCCAGGCCAAAGGCAAGCGAAAAGGTTCATTGACTATTCGCCAAAGAAGTCAGAACAGCTTCTCGATCTCTCTAGGGACGAGTTGAGGATCATAACAGGCCTCCTTACAGGATACTGCCCACTGAGATACCATCTCAATAAAAAGGGCAAATCTGAAACGGCAACATGCAGAATGTGTAAAGAGTGCGATGAAACTGCCGAACATATTCTTAGCAGTTGCATTGCAACTGTCCGTCAAAGATATATACACTTCGGTAGCGACAAACTAGAGCCGCACGAAGTAAAAGCGAAAGCTCCCAGGGAGATTCTTAATTTTGTAAGGGATCTAGACCTACAGGAAAATGAATGACAAGGGTTACGAACAAAAGATCAATTTGGTCGCAGTTCGAATGTAATGTAATGTTATGTAATAGTGGAAGAGGTTCGTTTGTGTATATCAAAGAATCCATTTATTCAATTTTGTGTTCATTCATTATCAATATCCTAGTTGGTAATTTACATTTGAACTTGAAAAAAATATGTTTCGACAAAAGTAATAACTGTATACACAATAAATTGCTTCAATTTATAAATTTTCTCATGAACTCGAAAGCAATTCTTTCATTTAAAATGCGGGATTTGCAACGTCTGGCAATACTTCTGCATCAGTGTTTTCTTGTGTTAACTATTTCATATTATTAATCTTTTCTTTATACAATAAATTCTTAACAAGGGAAATCTATAGGAGTTAAATCCAGTAATGTCCAAAATTGCAGTCCAGCAGTTGGGGTACGGTTCGTTTCTGGTGTAGCTGAAAATATATATTTCCTCTCTGTCCTAACGGCAATTTATCTAAATATCCTTCAACTATATTCTCATCCTTAATATAATAGTTCATTTCCCATCAAAGTTGCCGCCAAAAATGGTGTATGTTGAAACACTATCATCCAACACGGCGCTCCCCATATTGGAACCGTATTGCCATTGGTGTTGAATATTTAACAGTCGATGGAGACTGAAATCTAACCAACAGTACTCATTGTGCATATTGAAAATTTGTTCACCGGTAACGTGAACTTCATTCGTTCATATAACGCGTCGATAATTCTGGGTTTTTTTCAATTTTCTGGTTGGAGGAATTACGATTTTTTCGGGCACTATGATCTCAATTCATTCTTCTTCAGAATTCTGATACCCCTCGACTTCAGATGCTAGTTTCAATTGGCATTTGACTGCTTGAAATTTTAGGTTAGTCTACAGCTGCTCCTTAAACGCCGATGATAGTATTTTCTCTATTTTCTATTATATATTTGAAAAACTTTCCAGAAATTAAATTGTGCTTTAGTCTTTCGATAATAGACTTATGCGGCTGTCGTCTCTCAGGGAATATATCTTACTAAGTATCCGAATTATAGTTATTCTGTTCATAACATTCCAACATCTCATACTTTGTATGAATTGAAGAGCCATAATGATTAAGTTATAAGTATAAATTGTCGAAACAAATAAAAAAAATTACATGAACTTATGACATAAATTATTATTCTCGAAGAATCAATGCTATTCATTGAATATTGCAATTGTTTCAAATACAGAATTGAATAATAATCATAAGATTGAATAGTAGGAACAGTGCCATGAATGAAGGAAAATATATGCCCAAGATGGGACATTAAAAGTATATAGAGAGAAGAACGACCGATTGAAGAAATTTTTTGTTGTTGTCTTCAATATTATTCGAACTGAGTTTCGAAAATATTTTCAATGTTGTGACACTTCCAGTTAAACCAAAACTTGACACAATCTTTGTTATTTCAAATAGCATAAAGTATGTTTCCATATTTTTCATTGTAAAAAACTAAATTCTGAAAATTTTCTTATATCATTACCACCTAAAATCAACGGAAAGGAAGATATGAATTTTTCAATAGGAATTTCTCGATTTTTATTGTCTCTTAGAAGGCATAAAAACACTAACGATAATTTAATATCAATTATTTCTAGCTAGTTAAGGGTAAAGAGGCTCATTTAGCAGAATTCAATGCATTTAAAGGCTACGCGGTATACAGGGTGTTTCCAAAGCATGTGGCAAATCGTAGTACAAAAGTCAAATTAAACAAAAATATTAATAGACATCGATCTTTCGAAAGTTTCTCGTCACCTAAAATGCATCATTGTTGAGTGTTTCGCGATTTTAACTCAAAAATTACCCGAGAGGATCCTGAAATTCGCAGATTATATGAGCGGAAATCTTTCAAATAATGCATTCCGATCTCTCAATACGGGACCCATCTCAAACACTACAGCGAAGTAATTTTAGTCAGAATTTCGGGAGAAAAAGTACGAAATCAATTACTTCTAAAGTGAATTGAATCTGACTTTTAGTTTTTCTTCTTTTCTAGTAGGAATTCCCGATCATATCAATTACTTGTCTGGAAACTGATCTTCGAAATGTTATTGATTTTAGATATACACACGTTTTGAAATCCACATATTTTCCTGAAACAGAATATTTCAAATAATATTTCACAAATTGAAATTCTAATATTTTTCAGCATAATTGTGGAATACGTTCATAGTTTTTTCAGGTTGGCTATATTTCGAAAAGTACCTACATCTAACCATACAAATAAATCGACATGCTTCATTAGAGTGTTATTTCTGGTAATTGAAAGATGACTTCCTGACAAGTTACTGATGTAATCGAGAATTCCTACTAAAAAGGCGAAACACGAGAAGTCAGATTCAATCCACTTCCATAGTAACTGATTTTGCACTTTTTCTCTTGGAATAACATTGATGAGGATTTTGAGATCAATATGCATTATTTGAAAGCTTTTAAGTCATCTAAACTGCGAATTTCAAGGTCCTCGCATGAAAAATCGTAATTTTCGGGATTAAATCGCGAAAAACTCAGAAACGATGCTTATTAGGTAAAGGAAAGCTATAACAGGTTGCTGTCTACTAATATTACGAGTTGAATGATGTGTGCAAAAATTGGTAGTATAATTTGATAAAACGGACTTTTGTACCTTTGAATGTACTACGATTGGCCACATGCTTTGGAAACACCCTGTATACTGTAAAGCCCCTAAATGCATTGAATTGTGCTGAATGAGCCTCTTCATTCATAACGAACTAGAAATAATCAGTATTAAATCATCTTAATTATTTTTGAAACGCCTCCTAAGAGACAACCAAAAATCGCAAAATTCCACTTGAAAAATTCATATCTCACTTTCAGTGGATTGTAGCTGACAATGATATGAAGAACTTGTTCAAAATTAAGTTTTCTTTAATTGAAGAAAAAAGAAACATGCATTTTGCGTTTTGAAATAACAAAGATGGTATCAACCTCCGGTATAACCGAAAGTGCCACAGCATTGAAAATATTTTCGAAAATCAGTTAAATAGCATTCAAGACAACAAGAAAAATGTCTCCAATCGGTTATTCCTTCCTCCATATACTTTCAATGTCCCATCTCGCGTGGACACCCGGTTTATAATTTTCGAATTTCAAATGTGGTTGATATTGAAGGAATCAATGACGCTTGTGGTAAACATTTAAAGAGAAAGAACTAATCATTTCTACTGATTCCAAAATCAACTACAGATTTTGAAAAACACAAGTTTGCTTCCTCTTCCTAAATCAGTAACCGATCGCACATCACACTCGAAGAAGAGAGAATGAGAAAATATTTTTTACCTTACTTCAATAGTATTCGAGATCACATTTCGAAATCGCGAAAAATCCACTTTTCTGGATTAACTCGAAAGCTAAAATAGGCAGCTGAAATCAGGTTTCAGTTATGAGTTTTCTCGAAAATTGTGATCGAGAGAGGCGGATCGTTTTTCTGTATATACGATAACTCATAGAGCTATCATACTGAACTATCGAATTTAGTCCACCCTGTACCCCTAACAGACTACTCCAAAAAATCAGATGAAATGAAACAACTGTAGGAGAAAGACTTTGCATAGAAATGAAAATCTAGTCAAATTAATATTCGGGGAAACCATATTAGATAACGACATTATACATACCAAATCAGAATTTGCAGAGACAATCGAACACATGAACTAAATAGAAGAAGTAATAAGTTTGGGTTGAACAGCATATGGAGAATTCGGCATCATACTTGTCTTAACTGGCAGCGATTCAGAAGACAATGGTATTCAATCAGTGTACTTCACTAGTTTCAACATACGTAGCAGATATTCAGGTACTAAACAAAAATTCTATGAAGGAGGTGAGCAAAAATGGACAGGAGATATTTATACATCTGAAAGTATCAAAGACCTAACGCAAAAAGATTAATCTGAATTCTACTGAGTGCAGACACATACATCTTATAGAACAGTTCATTCAATATATAAGGAATTTCTTGGTTGTTCAGCCTTTGGTTTCGTTTATCCTGGAACCTACGCATCCGTCCTGTACTGACCTATGGTACAGAAACATTGATAATAATCAAAACTCGTATCAAAATGCAGGATAGTGAAAAAGACGTATTCTCGTTGTGACTTTAAGGAAAAGAATGAGAAGCGAAGAGCTTCGGAGAAGATCGCATTTATCAAACGTCATAACATATGACGCTAAGTTCAAACGGAAATGGGGGAGTTACATATCTCTAGTCCAGCGGTCGGGAAGTTTTTTAATCCCCAAAATATTTTCGTGTAAGTTGATATTACCTCTTGGCGAAGAGTAAAAAAAAAATCGCCTCTTTTTAGCATCTTTCATATTATAGCCCCGATGATAATTTTGAAAAGAAAATAATAATAAAATTTAATATATCAATGTAGTAATACATAACGATAATAATATAAATATATATATATATATATATATATATATATATATATATATATATATATATATATATATATATATATATATATATATATATACAGTGTGTTCCAACGAAAATTTGACCCCCCCTATAACTCCGAAATGAGTAACATTAGCGAAAAACACCAAGACACGTCGATTTTTGTTTCGAGGGGGAGCATTTTTCGAAATAATTCAAAACTTCTCAGATCAACCCCCTACCCCCAGCAACCCTAACTTTGAAATTCATCATAGGGAATAAGGGTCGAGTGGCACCTTACTGAAAAGGTCTGTCAATTCTCCACCTTGATTTGTCATTTTTAGAATTTTAAATTAACATACAGGGTGTCCCAACCAAGGGTGAAGTTGAATTCCTGGAAATCCCAAATACTAAATGAAATAGATTTATTTTGGCATAATGCAAGCGCAGGGTTATGCTCGGTCCAGAAAACGACCTACACTTGTGAATTTGGAGTTGGTGCAATCAACCCCCTATTTCCAGCATCCCCAACTCAAAAATCATTCGATCGATAATAGGTCAAGTGGCACCTCGTTGGAAAGGTACTGCAATTTTCTCTTCGAATTTGGTATTTTCGAAATTCAGAATCATCATACAGGGTGTCCCGAAGCAGGAACATTGAAAATCCAAATAACTTTTTGAAACTGGTTCATTTCGGTATACGAGAACATGTTTGATCCGAGAATAGGACTTTCTTGTGTGGTTATAGAATTTTTGCAATCAACCCCTTCCATTCAGCATCCCCAATTTGAAAATCATACAAATAATTCAAGTGGCATATCTTCAGAAAGGTTTTTTGAATTCCAGAATGATTAAAGCATTTCATTCAGTTCGGCTCTCCATACAGGATGTCGCTTTCGAAAAATTCAATATCGTCATTTGAAATTATCAACTAAAATTAATTCGAAACTGTTAAAAGTATTGGGGTACGATGTGTTGAGCATCAATTACGAAGAAATAAAGCTGATTTCTGCATTGAAAATGTTCACATTTTTTTCATTTCCATCTGGCGTGCAGTCATCTGTTATTTCTCATTTCTGCAATGAAATATTATTATTATTCAGATCAGTTCCTCATTATTGTTGTTGTTCGTCAGTTGAAATTAATCTGAAAATGGTTTATTCCACTGAGGAAAGGGTCGAAATTGTATCGACGTATTTTCGAAATAACAGTTGTGCCAAAGAAACGGCAAGGATATTCGATAGGAACCATCCTGAAAGAGAAAGAGTCAGTCACCAGTACGTTAAATATTTGGTTGACAAATTCCTAGCTACGGGTTCGGTGGCAAACAAAAACATGAAGTGGCATGTCCTGTCAGAAATGAGGCAACGGAAGTGGCAGTAGTGGGTCATCTACAAATGGAGAATACTACTTCGATCAGAAAACTATCTCGTCTGACTGGTGTATCAGCTACAACTGTCCATAGAATCGTGAAACATCACAAATTTCACCCTACAAGGTAAAATTAGTGCATGAAATAAACGAAGATGATCCAGATCGTCGTTTACAGTTTTGTGAAAATCTAAGTGAAAACCTAAACGCTAATCCAAATTTTCTGAATAACATCTGTTTTTCTGATGAAAGCACCTTTATGCTCAGTGGTGAAGTGAATAGACATAATTGTCGATATTGGGACACACAGAATCCTCATTGGTTTAGAGAGGCCCACACGCAAAGGCCTCAGAAGTTGAACGTTTGGGCAGGAATTTTTGGCAATCATCTAGTTGGGCCTTTCTTTATTGAGGGTAATCTGAATGGAAATGGCTACCTACAGTTGTTAGAGGAACACATACATCCTAGATTGACAGAAATTTTACAGAACGATCCAACTCTTTCTGAGGACGAAATGCGTTTTCAACAAGACGGTGCTCCTCCGCATTATGATGCTCGGGTGCGCCAATATTTAGACGAAAATTTCCCAGGAAGGTGGATTGGTAGAAGAGGACCTGTTGAGTGGCCAGCCAGGTCACCAGATTTAAATCCCTAGATTTTTTTTTTTGTGGGGCATCTAAAATCTAAGGTTTATGCCACAAGACCAGAAAACCTGGAGGAGCTGCGGATGAGGATTATCACAGAATGCCGACTTTTGACTCCTGAAGTTTTCGCTAATGTGAGAAGAGAGTTCGAAAATCGTCTGTATAACTGTATGGAGGTGGGCGGAGGTCAATTTGAACAATTGTTGTAATAATCAAGTTAGTTTTTGTTTTCAATTGAATACAAGTTCAATAAATCTCGTTTTCCTGTTTAGATGAGCATCCAATCAGTTTCTCCATCATCCCTCATCCTGATCCTCACGCCAGAAAACCTCGATTGCCAAACTGAAACCAATGCCTCAGTGATTCAGAAAATAGAAAAATCTTTCTGGAACTTTGCCACTCAACCTGTTATCACTTGTATGATTTTTTGAGTTGGGGATGCTGAATGGAAGAGATTGATTGCAAAATTCCATATTCACGCAAGAGACTCTTATTCTCGAATCAAACATAAACATGTTCTCGTATTATACCGAAATGAACCAGTTTCAAAAAGTTATTTGGGTTTTCAGTGTTCCTGCTCCGGGACACCCTGTATGCTGATTCTGAATTTCGAAAATACCAAATTCGAAGAGAAAATTGAAATACCATTCCAACGAGGTGCCACTTGACCTATTTTCGATCGAATGATTTTTGAGTTGGGGATGCTGGAAATAGGGGTTGATTGCACCAACTCCAAATTCACAAGTGTAGGTCGTTTTTCTAGACCGAGCATAAACCTGCGCTTGCATTATGCCAAAATAAATCGATTTCATTTAGTATTTGGGATTTGCAGGAATTCAACTTTACCCTCGGTTGGGACACCCTGTATGTTAATTTAAAATTCTAAAATGACAAATCAGAATGGAGAATTGACAGACCTTTACAGTAAAGTGCCACTCGACCCTTATTCCCTATGATGAATTTCGAAATTAGGGTTGCTGGGGGTAGGGGTTGATCTGACAAGTTTCGAATTATTTCGAAAATGCTCCCCTCGAAACAAAAATCGAAGTGTCTTGGTGTTTTTCGCTAATAATACTCATTTCGGAGTTATAGTGGGGTCAAATTTTCGTTGGAACACACTGTATATATATATATATATATATATATATATATATATATATATATATATATATATATATATATATATATATATATATATATATATATATATATATATATATATATATTTATTTTATTTCGTGGTCCATCACGATTTTGACGACGTTTCGACAAGTTGCCCTTGTCATCTTCAGTCGTTCGGTGGACGATGTCTCGAGCGTAACTAATAGCGGTTAGTCAGTGGTTCTACTTTTATGTCCTCGTTGTGGGCGTCGGTGGACCTAGTGATGGGGATGCTTTCATTATTATCTGTTGATGATGCCGGTTATTCGTCTATTAGTTTGGCCGATGTATATCTCCGCATAGTATATAGTAAACTCCCTGATTCTCTAAAGGAATTTTGTCTCCGGGTTTCTGAGAATTTTTTCCGATACTCAAGTATGGCTTGTATGCCGTTCTAATTTTGTATTTCCTCAATGTTCTTCCTATTTTATCTGTTACTCCTTTGATATGTGGTAAAGCCGTGGTGTTCTTTTGTGCATATCGTATTTTGCCCAGTGAGAGTGTCCCTTATAGCTGCTTTTATTGTGTTTTTGTTATATCCGTTATTTTCAAGAGCGTTGGTCATCTTAGATAACTCTTCTTTTATGTGGCTGTCATCTGTGAGTGCTACCGATTAACTTATGAGCGTTTTGACCACTGATTCTAATTAAGCTGGTTGATGGTGTTTTGAGGCATGTGAGTATCTATTTGTGTGCGTTGTTTTTCTGAGAACTGAGAGTTGTAAATGTCCGCTTTGTGACTTTGTTAAGAGGAGATCCAGATATGGCAACTGTTTGTTTGATTCTTTTTCTATTGTGAATGTTTTGTTCGCATGGATTGAATTCAGGTGAGCTGTGAACGCACCGTTGGGCCATATGATAAAAATATCATAGACTTATCTCAGCCATATTTTGGGTTTCAGAAGGAATTTCTGTTGTGCTTGTTTCTCGAAATTTGCCATAAATAAATAAACAATAACTGGTGACAAAGGAGATCCCAATGTTTGCTTGTAACGTTTGTGTTTATGAGAAAAATATGTAGAATTCAGGCAGTGTTCGGAAAGGAGTACAATGTCTTTATGGAAGTTTTCCTTGAGTCCCTCTAACGCATCTTCCCTGGGAACGTTTGGAAATAAAGACAATATGTCTAGACTTGCCATGATGTCTGTGGGGTCCAGAATGATATTTTTTTGACATATGATTCCTTTGTTTCTGCTTCCGGCTGAAATTGTTTAGCAAGATGTCAGGCTAAGTTGTGTGTCAGGACTGAAAAGACAAGGGCCAACATGTCGAAACGTCACGTAATATATATATATATATATATATATATATATATATATATATATATATATATATATATATATATATATATATATATATATATACGTGACGTTTCGACATGTTGGCTCTTGTCTTTTTCAGTGTAATATTGTCCATTTTCAATGTATGGTCTATTTTTGTTCTTTCAGGTTTCTAGAGCAACAATTTGCTTTTTGAGATGGTTGTTAGATATTAGTAATATATGTTTCCGTACACCGTAATCTTATGAACACATTCTACTCTGTAACAAATGCAAAAGCGATATATTGCAAAACGACTAGGTGTTCCACAGCACACTAGCCCAGAAAATAAAACAAATTTTATGGAAATAAGCTTTCTGGCTGTTTTGGTCATATTCTAATGAGAGTACTGTAAACTTGGTTTTCCTTGAAATTGGATTGTTTCAGGAGACAGAGAACGCTGCAAATTGAGTCTTGTTTGCGTTTGAATTGACTAAAGTCAAGCAGCTCCACTCTATCATCTCTTTCAAGTCTAGTTGCTGTGATGTGTTCTGTTGGTATCTTTGTAGGTGCGAATCTTCAGTGGACTAGAAAATGAGGATACCAGGGTACAGTCGTCCGCAAACGCAAATATTTTGTTCTAAAGAGAAAGCTTCTAATAGAACCACGCAATTATTAGGTTCCATATGCGATTAGTTAATTCATCCCGGCTACGTGCCAAGCCACATCGAAGGCCTTAGAGATATCAAGATTCATCATTCTCTACAGTTAATGATGTCCAAAATTCGGCAACGTATGCAGAAAGGTCACCAATTGATCATTTCTACGGCAATCGTATCGATGAGGATACCCTGTAACTTGAGATCTTGGATGGTAGTTTTAGTATTGGCAACTTTTAGCACTCATGAAATCTGTATGACAGAAATGAATAGGTGCTAACTCGGCAGCACATTTCTTCAAATTATTTGGTGGTATTTCATCAAGAACCACAACGTTCGCACAGTTCAGTTGGACCTTACAGTACTATGAACTTCATTTCAGACGTAAGCAATTGTACATGTGGTATACTTGATGGAGTTGCGTCCAATGTTTGTTTGATATGTCTCCAATTTCTAATGACGTCCCCTAATTGTTCACATTGAACAATCATCATTACCTTTTCATTCACCATTTCGGTTCAGACTGAGAGAATCACCCCCAAACTCCTGTAGTTCGCAATGATTTTGGGTAATTTGTTATGCTACTTGATTTCCATTCTCTAACTTGTACACTTTCCATTGTAGTAGGACCTGCTTATTTAGATCGATTTCCTGAGAGGCGATAACTTCAGAAAAGTATTTTCGATAAATTGAGGAGAAACTTCATGGTACATCTCGATGAGATGAGACGGAAGAATAGTTGATGAATAGAAGAGAACAATTAATTTAATTGGAAGTGAAACTGCCAACCCTTCGATTTCGAGCTGGCGAATTGAAATAAAAAGAAAAGTCTCTATGAGTCGACCGCTCAGTATTCTCTAGAAAAATAGATATAAACCTTATGAAATGAGAATAATCCAGTTTCAGCAGTCAGGAGATTTCCATTTTTTACTCGATTATTGCAAATTGTTTTCGGCAAAAATGTGAATAATATTCATAGTTTTCCGATAACTAAATCAGACTGAGGAACTGTCTATCAATAGTGATGGAATATTCAATCGTCAAAACGAATATTGTTGGTCGAATGAGAACCCACATCGCCATAGTAATATATAAGCGATATTATATTCACACATCATTTGTTATTTTATGAAAGGAAATTAAAAAATTCATCTGAATTGTCGTTGTCTCAATTAATTTTCGGTATCATAGGAGCACAGAACTCACTTGTGCTATTTTTTCGTTTAAAGAAAATTCTGTGCATGGACATAGTGTTACTAGATGAAATTGGAGAAATGTTATGCACTCTTCAGTTTTTCATAGAAATACGTTCTGTAGAAAAAAAATCAGTACCCATGTGATACATTTTTGGAAAGAAAAAATTTCGTTTGAGTAAATCAGAGTTGTCCATGGCTCATAAAACGAAAGTTTAGGTTAAAACTCAAAAACCGTTGAACAGAAGTAATGTCCACACGTTATTTGATTCTGCGAAAAAATGCAGAATATGAACACCATTTTCACATGACTCCAAAAATGACCAAGATTACCAATTCCGACGTTTTCAAAACTCGCATTTGTCACGCGAGAAATGACGGAGAAGCGGGGATTTTTCCTCTTCTCATAATATTTCACGTAGATGCGTAGTGCTGATACATCGAAACCTGTTCACCCTGTACCAATACTATGATTTGTTTTAAGGAGGGATTTACCATTTAATTTAATTTAAGTTGGGGCTGAGTTGGAACATACTGAGTTTCCAGACTTGAAGTAGCCCTTAAAAAAACTAGAGTTGACCTATTTATGGAATTCTGAGCTAGGTTATTTCGAGAAACCTACTGTACTTAGTCATCAAAATCGTCATAACTAGCATTTAATTGAAACAAAATTCGGAAAAAAATCTAAGAAAGAAACGGCATCACTTAATTTTGTTTTAAGATCAATGTCATATATAAATTGCTTCTATTCCAAACGTTTTTCATGTTATCTGAGAAGTTTGCCATTTGTCAGTTAGGTATCACATCACAAACGTCGATATCCTGGTTTTAGGGATCTCATGCAAAATTTAAATATTCAATGACATGAGCTCTGTTCCAATGTCTCGCAACGAAACTAGTACAAACCTGATCCGAGAATAGTCTTGGCGGGACTTTATTTCTGCGTTATTGAATTCTCTTACACATCTGAGATTTTCGTATGGAAATACCGGTTTTCCATGTGGTACGTCAGCTTACTGACTTCCTTCGAGCGTTCTGCTTTTCGCATATGAAATTCACCTGGATCGGGAAACCACACTTAGACCGGAAACTCCATTCCCATGTCGACATTTTTCACTAGCATTTCAATTTCCTAAGACGCGAACATATTCTTTTGCTCAGGAGAATACCAGCCAGACTAAATTGTCGGCAATGTTCTCATGAAACGGATATAAATGAGAAAGGCCAAGAATACGAAATTGTTTATTGTGTAATACAATTGAACTTTATTAGCAGGAAAATATTCTGTTTTTTTTTTCGATTTATTGTGAGAAAATATTCTTTTCCACCAGATGTTTTTATTATAATACTCCGTTGAGATTATTGTCTCAGCATTGAACACCACTGAAGAAATAAAATATACAGGCTGTCCTAGAATAAAATATTTATTGAACAGAATCTGATACAATCAGTGAAAATAATATCACATCTTCATATACATGTTGATTTCAGTGAAAATATAATACTATAATGGGAAGAGTATGTCAATGTATTTAACAAATGAAGTATGAATGTCGTTATAGCTTCCGGATTCACAAGGTTCGTAGTGACTACTTGTTTTTGGTCATATATCTCATCATTTGTACCTCAAGAAACCTTTGATCAATATTTAAGAATTTTCACATATTCATTAGGCTTGCGTTACTATATCGACAAATTTTCTTAGGTTAATTCAGGAGTACCCCAGAGCTCTATACACTCGCCAAATCTTTTTCTATTGCAGAATAATCATCCGCTCCTCTCCACCGAAAACCAAGATTTGGGTTTGCGGACGACTCTACTTTAGTGTCCTAATTTTCTTGTCAGCATCCTATAAGTATTGTCACCGACAAGAATACCAACAAAGCATGTCACTGAATTCGAACTTGGAGAAGATATCAGAGTGGGGCCAGTTGAACAATTTCAAGGCGGACGAGATGCAATCAACAATTTTCTCCAAAAAAGTCACTGAAAGAGAACCTCCTCCTTCATGACCATGTGTCAGCCATTTCCAAAACTGATTCTGATAAACCCACAGCTGATGCTTTATACCAAGCACAGATGTGACCTGATCTGGAACACTGTTCCCATGTGTGCGGCTCGACACCTAAATTTCATTACATTCATTGGATTGCGTCCAGAAGAAAGCAGCGCACTTCATCGACCATCAGGTGATTACCAGGTGATCTCCAGCTTCTTGCTCAAAGACAGCCGGTTGCCGATAATTCTCTTTTCTACGAGTACTTCCATGATAAACGCTCTAAAGAACTGAAAGGCTTGGTTTCAGAAAGAATTCAGTTTCAAAGAAAAACCACCCTGGCAAAGAACTCTCATACATAGATGGTTCTACTAGCTACACCACGTACCTCTCTCTAGAAAAAGTCTTCTGTTTACAGGACTAGTGTGTCGTGGAACTCGCTTTCATCGAACATCTTTCCGATAACCAACAATTTTTCTCTCTTCAAGAAGCGAGTGAACAATTACATTGAATCAACTTGATCGGACATACCTGTGGTAGGAGAAGCTTCGCCTCCTCCCAAGAATTAAAACTGAAAAAAGAATGAGAAACAGAATTTAGGTTCACCCAAACCTCATATGTTTCTGAAACGGATAATATGGATACCCGATATATGGATAATCTGAATATATTTTGCTTAGGAGCTATGATTCGAAGCTGTCCTACGTGTAAGAAAATATCATGACAGCATTGTTACTAACATTGTAATAAACAATGTTGATATGGTGGTCGGCAGTTTTTAAGGCAAACAGAAAAGCTCATGTTAGATACGTTAGTAATCTACTTTAGTTTTTATGTTTGTATTAAGCACGTTCTATACTGCTCAGCAAAACAAATGAATGAGCAAAAAATAAACAAAGGCTTCGTATATTATTATGAATTGCATAGTTATGTATATCTTCTTGTGCGGAATGCACTACATGCACAAGAGAGAGCATCTCTTATACATAAGCCATTCGCAGAATGTCTTTTTACCCTTCATGTAACGGTCTTCTTTTTGCTGCCATGGTCTAGTCCACAGGAATTGCATTAGATAACCTAGGTTGTCATACAGATAAAGAATGCTGATCTAGATCCTAAGACTGAAGTGATTCGGATCTGCCAGATAAGTAACTGAAGAAATTCATTCGGATCAAAACGCTGCAGTGCAATCAAGAGAAAAGTCAATGCTTCATTTATAAGCAAATGAAGAATTCGCCAATATGGTGTTTTGATATGGATTTTGCAATGGTTATACTCGAGCTGCAAGACAAGAACAAGATTATTTCAGGCTTAAGAAATCAGCAGATTCCAAATTATAAATAATTTATTAGGTGTGTGATGAATTATCGGAATCCGGAACTCAACCTTATTTTTATACCATCCCGTAACAGCTGTCGAAAAATTTTGGTCGAGCACATTCACGCATTCAGGTCTATTACCACTCAAACGAGCCATAGCAGTTATCGACAACATTTACGTAAACACAAACGCGGGGTTTGGCGTGAGTCTGCTAGTTACAATTTGAAAATAACAAATCCAATGATAACTCCACTTCAACACTTCGAAGATAAATGAAAATGCAAAAGGTACTGAGACGGATAGAAATTTGTAATGAAGGTTATGCTTACAAATGTACCGCGCGTAGTCTGCCAGACCCAGTGTCCGTAGTTAGGGGTTGAGAAATTGAACATTTCATTGACTCTTTTTATGCAGATGAAGTGGCGCCCATTTACTTCCATGCATACGTAAAATCGAAATTCAAACGATTGCCCAACTTTAGTGGTGGTATTTGCTGACTTCTTTGAAGAATCCTTTTTCGAAGCTAGGGTTCCATAACTACGATTAGGGTTGCTTTAGTCCCGCACATCGACGATTTGGGCGATGCTCCATCCCACTGATACATAATCTTATGTTCAGATAAATTTGGATCCGCTTTGATGATGAAAGCTATGAGACGATCTTTCATATTCTCGAGCATGCTCGAGTAGGTGTCGGCGTGTGAATAAGGGGCCTACAACATCCCAAAATTTGGCCCGAACTTTAAGTTTCTGAATACAATTGTCCATCGATAGGGTTTTGTGTCACTTCAAACTCTAGAGTTTCTAAGTTGTACCTCGCTCTCCGAGACATAACTTAAATCGCCAAAAAGACAAATATTTTGTAGCAAACTCGAATCGACGATCGGAATCATCTTCATTTAAAATTTGTCTTGTACACGAAACAAGACAAATTTTATATGGATGGAGTTTCTACCTATAAAATATCCTGAAAATGTCCGGCATAGTCCATATATTTGAGACAATCCCCTCACAGATTATGTATTCTCCATCACATATATAGCAATTTCTTTGACACTTGCAAATCTGATGAAGTTGTTATTTTAATATAATATAATATATATACAATATATACAATATATATAATGAATATACTGAACGCCTTATATAATAAACTCATCAACTCCACAAATTTCAACACTATTCACTACTTTCACAATTCAAAGAGATACGTTCAATTTGAAAATCTCAACTTTCTCCAATTTAGCATAAGATGAAATTAAAACATTCCAACATTGATTCAAAGAAACAAATTATTAAATCACCCTATATGCATAGAAATTCAAACATCAACAATGCTACTATAATTTCACAATATTCAAAATTTTTAGTTCCAAAAGTATTGAATATTTACTTCAGAAAGATCGATAATTTCTACTCAACAGCTCTGATTCGTATTAGATCAGATGAGAATCAAATAAGATTCATTTATTATAATGAACAACAAAAACGAGCTTGAGACAGCAAGTTGGATATTACTTCACAAGTATATTAATTAAATAGAAACAAAAGTTCTTCTCGAAATAAACTTTCTTGGGAGTATTCAAAAGACAAAAACAAGAAATTAGTAATCAAATAAAGAAACACTACTGAATACATAGAAATTCCACCTTATGTGATTGCCCTATACGTAACTATTTTGTATAAATTCAAATCGACCAAAATTCACAGAATTTGCTTACCAGAAAGAACAAACATCTTCTGAATTGAAGTGTTCTTGTGAAAAGTAGAAAAAGTATCCAAAAATTTGTAAATTACATTATGGACCCTCATATACAATACAATGATGTTAACTATATATCTGTTTCAGTGAAACTATTTCTTGTAACTGTTAATTTCCTTGATCCTTAACTGTCGAGTTGGCAGTTGGTTTTGAGCAGTCAGCATCTTATAAACTTGCTCTCTGAGAATTGAAATTTCTATTCTTCAATTTTACTTCTCTTCAATTCATTTTCTTGTGAAACTTTATTATATACTATGAAATGAAAATGAAAGGAAGAACATAAACAGCAGCATGTATCCTGTGACTCTCATAAATCTTGATTGAAAGTTGTGGTTGTACAAAATGAAACTTCGTATACAACTTACTACGTATTTGAACATCATGTTTCCCACTATCAGACACCTATAACAGAGAAACCTTCAACTTCAAATCAATGAGGAATTCCTGTCATTCATTCAACAACCTTGATAAAATTTCATATTGAATCTCATTTGCTTTTACATTTGGATAATTGTAGAAAAAACGTACTTCCTCTTGAATGAACTGAAAAGAAACTTTTATTTGAAATGACACGGTTTTATTACATCCAGTTTGAAATATTTTAATACAGCTTTAATGGATAGCTTTCAATATTCATATGATATATACTAATGACCTAACGAAAACTTTATCGAGTTCCTTTCAGAATAAATTTTATTATACAATAGAGTTCAATACCTATTGATAGCAACTCAGAGGATATCCCATCGTTTCGTAAGATCCCCCAATTGATTCGTTAAAAAATCCTACTAATTCCAGGACATTTTTCAACGCATACGGGTTAGATAATTATGAAAAAATATGAAATATATGAATTCTAAGTACATTTCTTGAGCATGCTGAAAATAATATACATTAAAATACATAAATAAACCTCAAATTACAATCATGTATCTTTCAAACATTACTGTAAATCTCCTTTACTCGTTTTTATTATAACATTCCGCTTGAATCACACTTTTATGTTAGAATAACCTCAAAACGTTGGATTCATGAATTTTAAAAGTTTGTCGTTTCTTTCCATAAACAAAATATACATACAAATGGATAAAATAAACATCAAACTAGGTTCACTCACCTCCAAAAGTTTATTTCAAGTTTCGTCAATTTTTTCATTCAAGAAAATTCGGAATTACTTATTTTGACAGATCGAATAAAAGACTAGTTGAAATAAGGTTAGATTCAATTGTCACTCAAATGAGGGAGAGCACTATATTCTAGATGTTGGTAGTACTCAAATTATTTTGGTGAAAATTAAAGTAACTAACTATTTCCATCTCAATATTTGCATTCAAAAGAAAGACAGCATTAAATTTCACGTTTACGTTGGTGAAGCTCACTTCCAACATTTTATAGCGATCTAAGTGGTGCTGTGAAAGTGACTAGCTCCGCCACCGTGTTTCAGTTCTTTTTCTCGAAATTGTAGGTCTCAAAAATTGTCCGAAATTAAAAAATTAAGTCGTAGAGTAACGATTTCTTTTCGCGGATCCGATCACGAGATATGTAGGAATCGGTCGACACCCGAATCCATTCTCCCGGTAACCCCGTATAAGCGGGTGGGATGCAAAAAAAACCACTTAATTTGACAGCTTGACAAAAGTTCATTTATTGGCGTAAGTTAATCTTTTCTCACCTCGATAGGATCAATCTTAGGAAGAAAATAATCTGAAAATTTTTCCACAGGATTGCGATTCGAAATTCGAACTCTGCTTTTTTCGACAAATTAATTTTTCATAAAATTTCGAAAAATGTTTTTTTTGTCATGCTTTGATCTATATTTCCTCAAGAAGTGTGATACCAAAACAATTCGCCAAATATCAATGAATAATGGGTTAGTTGCCAGTTTCAGATCTATATTTCCACGTTCGTTTAGCCTTTATGCGAAAATGCATAGCTCTGCCTCAGTTGTTTTACTTGTTTTACTTGAGGAACAATCAAATGTTAGCCAATTTCCTTGCGAAAAAATCTCCTGCTTCCTCCCTGATTGTAGCAGAATTCGCGGGGTTCATCGTTTTGAAGAACAAATCAGATAATCGAGCCTCTTGTACTTTCAATCGAAAGTTGGACTGACTAAAACAGAGCCAGCACTCTAGAATAGTATTTTTCTAGCAGTAACAATAGAATATGGGATATATTTGCGGAAAAAGTGAGCTTCATGAAATCAAAGATATTCTTTCGTTTAAGTGGAACCATATTCAAAAGACTCTTAGTGAGGTACTTTCATAGATTTACCAACATCGTACCGACGTACATAATTCATCAAATGCTTTCAAATATTGAAAATTATAAAAATTCAAACTCGAATCATTTTCTTTCGATATATCAAACGTAGTACACACAAGTTCCTAAATCCAAGGCATATTCATGAAACAAATCAAATTCGTTCACATTTCAAAATAAATATTTTATCTTTCAATAGACCGTTTCAGTCTTCATTCTGAGTGTATTATATTTCACGCTGAAAAACGGAATTGAAAACAATGCCTCAAACTCTGGATATCCAAATTCAATATACGGGAGCTATAAGAGATGCTCAACCCTAATATGACAGAATGGAAGGAAACAAATGGAAGCGGAATGAAGAAATCTACATAATAAATAGACGGGGGAGATTGTATATGCTGAAATGCAGGAAAACGGCTAGTACATTTCTTTCTTTGCGCCATGTGTTTCTTTAATAGAGTCGTAAATATGATAGAGAAATATTTATAGTCAAGGAAAGAACAGTGTAGAATCTACTCTAGAAATATTCAGTTTCAGTTTTCGACAACTTATCTTCTCTAGAATTTCATTCTGGAAACCTTCATTTGATACAGTTGACTTGATGGTATTCCCCAAGAATCCTTCGAATTATCAACTGAAAACAATAAAACGATAATATAAGTTGGGACATACAGGTTGCATATAAGTTCGTAAAAACATGAATTTCTGAACAGGAACAGAATTGGTAGTGCTTCGGCCAAATGAAGCATCCTACAATTTCTACATTTTACCTTATGCACTACCATTTTTGAGTTAGATAAAGTTTTCGTATTCATCATCGTACAATTTGACTGAGTCAGAACTACCCTGATCAATCATTGATTTCAATTGCTATTTTATGCTTTCTTTCTAGTCGAGTCAACATATTTGTAAATTTCAGTTTTAAGTATAGTTAGATATAGAAGTTTCAGTCTAATAAGTCTTATAATTTTTTTTCATTTATTTAACGTGTCTCTACTTCGTAGTGGCCATTGACAAGATTTCAAATAATTACAATGATAGAAAATGAACATAACATGATATAACATTAATTAAGTTAGATATACGTAAGAAATTGACTAAATTCGTGATCTCGGAGGTAGAGTTTACGATTTTGCTGAGTGTCCCCTCGAGTTTGGCCTGGTTGCGGGCGTTTTCATATTGTGGGCAGACAGTCAATATATGTGCGAACGTAAGGCGGCAGTCTGGACAGTGTTGACAGATGAGCGGGTTTTCAGCGACCAGAAGGTATCCTATTCTGAGTCTCCGGATGGCGACAGATATTCTTCTTCAGAATCTTCAAGGCGCAAAGTGCTCAGTACTATAGTGAAGAAAGGAGGTTGATTCGTTCTATTGCTGTTTTCACAGTTCGTTTATTTGTTTTTGTTGAGTGGCCTTCAGATCTTTATGAAGTAGGAGTGTTATTGCGTTTTGGATCTCAGTGAAGGCCTCTTCATCCGCTTTATCGGCAGCTTCATTTCCGCAAATGCCTACATGTGAGGGACCCAGATGAGCTTGACTGAGATATTTCTTGAGTAAAGTTTATGACTTAAGGTGTGAATTTGTTGGACTGTGGGAATTTTTGAGTATATGTTTCTTATAGAATGAAGAGATGAAGGGAGTCAGTACATATTGCTTCTGAGAGATTTGGTTGAAATGGATTTAACAGTTCTTTATAGATCGCATACAGCTATCCGGTTTGAATGCTGGACGAGGAGGATAATGTTGTCTTTTACTCATTTGTAGATCCGCCACTATTATTGAGCAACGTACCCCATTTTCTGAATTTTAGGTATCCGTGTATATAATTTTCCCATATGGTTTTCTACTCAACATCTCTGCAAAGGCTTGGTGGAATTCGAGGGGTCTTGATGTTCCTTTTTTTGTATCTGGATACAGAGATATCGAAAGAAGGGTGTAGAACACACCAAGGTGCGAAAACTGAGGAACAAACGGGCCTTGCATCAGAAATGTTGGTATTTTGTAATAAATCATGTACGAGGCAGGTATATAACCAGATTGACACGATACTGTTGACGGGGACAACTCTGTGGAAATTAGGTGTTCGAGAGTTGGGTTTTGTGAGTTTGCAGAGACTCTGGTGGTGTACGCAAGTAGAAGTTGCTGATTTCGTAGTTTCAGCAGGAGTTTTTGGGATTCTCGGTATGAGTTTTTGACAGGGCAGGAGATGAAAGCTCCAAGGCATAGACGGAGGGCTGTATATTGTACGACTGAGTTCAGACGCTTGACATTAGATGGTGATGCGGTGTTGTAAAGTGTGCTGCCGTAATCTATCTTTGAACGGATAAGGACTCTGTAGATTTTTATTTGCTCCTCGGCCCCCCATTGAAAATCAGCGAGAGCTTCACTGATATTGGGCCGCTGAGTGCAATTTCGTTTTAGGTCACCAATATGTTTTTTCCGATCGAGGTTTCTGTCCTAAGTCAGTCAGAGGAGTTTTCAGCTGTCTTATTTCTTCAGGTGCTCTTCCTTTGAGGAAGAGATTTGTTGTTGGACTCATTATCGATTTGTTGCTGGATTTGATTATTTTCGACTTCGTCGCTGAAAAGTTGAAACCAAACGGTTTTGACCATTCGTCTAGTTTATCAATGGCATTCTGTAGTATTTTGCTAGTACATTCTTGGTTTCTACACTGGCAGTAGAGAATGAGGTCGTTGGCCTACAGTACGTACTTCACCGGGTTTTGTATAGGGGAACAAATGTCATTAATGGCAAGAAGAGATAGTGTTATACTGATTACGGACCCTTGTGGTACTCCGTTTTCGGTGGAATATGGTTTTGAGGAATTGCCATTGACTGCAACTTTGAGGGATCCTTCGGTGAGGAAATTTTGTGAGAAATAAAAGATGTTACCGTACAGGTTGATCTGCCTCAGCTTGTTGAGAATGATGAGCAGCAGGGTAGTATCGAAAGCACTTATTATATCGAAGATGACTGCAATGGTTTCCATTTTATTTAACGTCCCTTACATGATCTCGCTGTGAAGGGTGACAATGTTTTTTAGGATGTTATATTTTTCGAGAAACCACATGAGGCATTTATTGATCATTTTTTCGAAAAATTTGCATATTGTGCAAGTCAGAGTTATAGGCCTGAACTAAACAGTATCAGTTGGAGTATTGTTGGGTTTCGGGATAGGGAAAATAATTGATTCGCGCCAAATGGAATGGAATTCATGGCGAGCCCAGATAGGGTTGAAGAGCTCGAGTAGTTTGCCCAACGTCTCAGAAGAGAGGTTTTTGTGAAAAGCTGAGGTGATATCGTCAAGACCAGTGGCAGAGAAAAATTTGGTTGACGAATGGGGTTGATTCAATTCATCGGTATCGTTGAATGAGAGTTGAAAATATGCTTTTGTGCCTTCGAAAATTTTACAGAGTATTTAACGTAACTTCCAGAGGCTAGAAACGTTTGATGTCTATTCTATCGAGAAAATTAATTCTCATCGCCCTATGGTTTTGAAGATTTCTGTTTAAACCATTTTTATTTTATATCCCAGCTTAGGCGCGATTTAATCCTGTATCCCTATTTCAATTAATCGTTTAGCTTACATTTAGCTTCGCGTCCATTAGACATTTCAATAAAGCTTAACTCCCTTCATATTTCAATTGTTATAGTTCCTTTAGTTGCATAAGTGCCTACTACTATTGATTGATTCTTGATTCAAAATGTGCATCTGTTGCTTGTCAGATGCAACGTGACGCTTCAGTGTTGACATTCAATAATTCAACAAACTATTAGAATAAACTTTTGTTTGTGACTTATCCCAGAATTATGTCATTGCATGGCACGCAGGGCCTCGATTTCGTTTCCGCAGATGAAATAAATAACTTAGTTAACTTCAATTCTAAATGATTAGAATCACTCATCGAACAAGAGGAAATTATCGTTTTGGAGAATGAGACTGTTGATGTTATATCTTAAAGTGGACCACCTTTCTGGTGTATGGCCAATCTATCTTTTGGAGAGATTCACATTTGAAAATTCAATGTCTTTAGGATAGATACCTATCGTTAAAAACTTGAAGTTTAGTATTTTTTCGTGGAAATCCAGTTTTAGGGCTCAATTTGAAATTCAGTTTCGCAAAGGAGTTCAGTTCCGTTTATATATATGCCTCTCTAGTCAAATTCATTAAGCTTTTTGACACTAAATTATAAAGGAATTTCTTACCTTTTGAGAAATCCTGCATTTGCAAAAACCTCATTCATTTAGGAGCTCTCCCCATTTTTCTATCATCTGTATCATGTAGTTTTTGTGTTTGATCCCAGACTGAATTTTTTCAGTTTTTCTTGTCGAATTATGTGATCGAGAGCTTAATGTATCACATTTGGTACAGTAAAAACTTATTCAATAAAAGTGTTTCGGAAAAGTATCCATAGTTTCTTAGATGAGTTATAAACGAATGAGTTAGTAGACTGCAGAAATTGTGAGTATCTGGAATCCTTGAAAAACCCTTTGCGGTCGTCATAGACGAAGTACCAATGATATCCCAACTGATTTTTTTTTTGAAAGATTCTCGAATAGTAAGTTAAAGCTTCTTATGGAAGAATCCCATAAGTAGCCACAGAGTGTAAAGGGTATTTTGTCGCTCCTTTGCTTGTAACCAATTTGGTTCTATGGAAGGAGATGACAACATTTAGTGAAGGTCATCTATATGCACCGACCAACAAATCGTACTATATATCTTAAATTCCAACAAATTGACTGTTCTTATTTCACAAGGCTTTCTTATGATGAAAATCAATTCATGCATTTTACCTTAATTCAGTGCAAGGCCATTCGCCTTTAGCCATTCAGCGGCACTATTGACCCTTTTCTCATCAGTTTTATTCAAGTAGATTCCGTCTCTTTTGAAACTCATAATGGTGGAATCATCAGCATACGAGCACACACTTTCAACTCATAGATCAAAGGCAACCGGCAATCTGCAAGGACCCAACATTGAGTACAGTGATACACCAACTTTCATTCGTTAGTCAATTGATCCACATTTCCTCAACAGCCACCTGTCTCCGGTCTTGGATGATACGAATTCATTATATTATAAGCACGGTCCTGAATACCACACACTTAAATTTATTCTATATAATTTCGTGGTCTTATTAATCGAAGGCTTTAGATAAATCGAGGCATAATACGAATGCTTCACTTTTGTTCTGATATGAAGTTATAATCTTCTCTAAAATTTCTATCATGGCAGATAGATGTGTTGCCGAAATCAACGTTGTGAAGATATATGTACATTATGTTTTTCTTGAGGATCCATCAGTTTATTATAGAGACTTTCAAATACTTTCAAAAACGTAGGTAGTATAAAAATTCGTAAGTTAACGAAACTATTTACATCACCTTCGAAAATTGAAATTACTTTGACCATCATTAAACTCATGTTAAAAACCCCTTCCGCAAACCAAGTGTTTGTTATTGTACTCACTTGCTCGGCAAGAACATGAATAGTGTTTTTCCAGAATTTGAAGATTAGGCCGCCAATAACTATTCTTCTTTTTTATTTCTTCAGGATCAGTAATGTCTAAGGCCATTAATTGTAACAGATCAACTTTGTTTTGGAGCGATTCCCTTAAAAAATTTTCGGAGCTGTTACTGTTAAGGGTTTGCGTAATTATCGAGAAAAAGTGATGAATTCTTCTGTGCTGACATTTAACTTTCGATTGATTGCTTGTATCAGCCAACATTTCGATTGATCTCGGTTGAATATGTCTTCCTGTTGGCTGCATTATTCAATAGGCTCCTTTCCGAACCGAGTTTTCTATGTGTATTTTGTACCTACTCATCAGCTTCTGTTAAAACTCGAAATCTCTTTTTACTGTAGCTTTATTGTGATAAGCCTTGAGCTGATTTTTAGCTCCATAGTATTAGGGTTAGTTTAATTTTTTGTATATGGTTTCACTGGGAGACAAGATTTAACGCATCACGTCACGGTATCGTGAAACCAGTCGTAGCTCAGTTGGAACTGTCTTTATCTTCGAACGATATAGAAACCAAGTAGGGAGTACTTTGAACTTACATTGTTATGTATTGTAGCTTCCAAGTTATCCATAAAAATTTCTGCTAATAAGGAGCTGAGTGGATTTTCCATATTAGGACCTGCATTAATGAAGAATATAGGATGAATATAGTAGTAGAAGGAAGACTCAAGATCGAAGTATTATTGTTTAATGCACTTATCTAATAAAAACTATATTTTGTGTCGAAATAATGGGTTCAAGTTATTAAGTTCCATAATATCTTCAATAATACTGTTTGGGTTTTTAGGAGGAGTATTTCGAAATGAGTCATTGACATCAGACGAAGCCTTTTTAGCGGTATGAGGAAGGAACTTATTTTCATTGCCAAATTGAGTGAAAGACATGATTTCTTCATCTTCCATAAACCGTCCCATTTGGACATCACAATTCATAATACGTCGTTTCCTCCTGTACAACATAAAACGTCTGCTCCTCAGAGCATATCATCAAATAATTTCAATACGGAACTTTGTATTATTAAAAACGTAGCTCTCAGTAATGATTACAATCCAAGTATTATAACTGAATTACTTAACAAAAAAACAATAACAATAAGTACTAAAGTTGCATATATAATATATAATATATAAATATATATATATATATATATATATATATATATATATATATATATATATATATATATATATATATATATATATATATATATATATATATATATATATATATATATATATATATATATATATATATAGTAGATCATTTATAAATTTTGTACCTTTGTTTAGTTTATATATTGAATTCGTCCAATGAAGGCGCAGTACCGTCAACACTCGTTACTTATGTAGTCAATAAGTGTGAATTAAATTTTCTTTTATTTTTTATTTCGAATGAACTTGTATCAAGTAAATCCAACAAGTGTTTATTGGAACCTTGTGCGTTTGTTAGGATGCACCCAATATAGATTAGTGAAAATATTGTATTCAAAAAACTTCCTTTCTTGATCTTATTGCGTTGAAAAAGTGCCAACATATTAAACTAACGCATGTTGGAATTTTTGTAATCTACGTCCGATGAAATTCATCCAAAAGAAATTTTTGATTATTCTGCTCTCAGTACTAAAACCAAATACGTAATTTCACGAAATGTCTAAATCCAACTAGGCTTCGAGAAATTTTATTCAGTAAATATTTGAAAAATGCAAATAACGATCAACGATTTTAAATGGAATATAAATATTCATTCAAAGTTATAGTTCAATAGAATGATTCTCTGCATAGTAAAAACTTCAATGACGAATCAACGTTATTTCCGAACTGGTATTAAATTTCAGCCACGTGAATCCCTCAAACACGATATAGTAGAGATATGTAGATGATATTATAGCCAATTTAGAGTGACTGTTCGATTAGGTATCGGCATGAACAGGATGATAATATAACATGACTGTCAAATGTATAACATGCGTATAATAAATGTTTCAACACTACGATCAATATTCCCGATGACGTCCAACAATATGTCTATTATTGGTGTCTGTTCAATTCTGAATTACCACTATTATCCAACTATCATAAATTTTAAATTAAACCACGATTTTATTAAAAGAATTGAAAATAAGCATTTGCTGGGAGTGTCAACAGAAGTGAAATTAAAACTATGAAAATCAGAACAGTATTTATGATTTGTAGCATATAAATTCGAAACCAAATAATCTGTGAATTAATTTCATTGGAATTGATCTGATTGACATATTTCGAGCTGATATTCATGGTGGAACACTTTTCTGCAGCAAAGAGACGATTTCTCATTATAGATAGCCCCACATACGCTTCGTTTCGAATGTTTTCCATTCAATTTCCTAGATTACATACATTAAATTTGAAACGTTGTTTGCTCTTTGTCCTTATATCACTGAAGGGTAAATATTGTTTGTGAAAATCTACAGGATCATTTTAACTGTATAAACTTCCCCTTCTTTCTACAATTTTATTTTTCCATTCTCCTCCGAATACCTCCAACAACATAATTTTTTTCTGAATATGATTTAAAACTTTTCAGTTATTACATTTCATTATAACTGTGAGAATTTTTAGCAAGAATCGAAAAACACTTTCTGTGAATTCAAAGAATGATGTTAGTACTAAATTTTCAACTTTACCTACAATGTGCCAAGAAATCAAAAATTCAAATTTATTTAGGAGAAGTTTATATATGTTGAAGAAATATATATCAAGTAATCCACCACCATTAAATGAATGCTTGCAAACAATCGTAATGAAAACGGTATTCATGAAAAGTAAAATAAAATGAATACTGAAAAATGTAGAACTCATGGAAGAAAATGAGAGTTCCCAAAATCTTGTGAATGCCGGCTATTCCACCTCAGGCAAGAATTATTGGAATACATCTGCGATTCATACTCAAAATCAATGATAGGATTTTAATCAATTGCAGTTCAAATCTCGATCAGTTTTTTGCGAACCTCATTTAAGATATCTGGCTGGTTTTGTTGGATTCTTAATTTTTTATTGAAAGTGTTCCAGACATGTTCGATATGGGATGCAGGTCTGGACTTCGTTCAGTCCACTGAGTTGAAGTGGTCTCCATCTTAAAGGTAGTTTCTAACCTTATGAGCTAGGAGTTATCATGCATAAACAAGAAATTTTCACCCAGGTTGGCGCAAATGGAATAAAATATTGTTCCAAATGTCTGTAACGTACCTTTGAGAATTCAAGGTTCAATAATTAACGATGATCTTATCAGTACTGCCGTTAAAAGATATCGTTTCCCACACCGTTATTGAACCTCCACCAAAGCAAGGGTAGATTCAATGCTGCACAGAATTGTTATTTCGCACTCCCGATTTTATTCAGCTGACAGTAAGTACTAAGCTAAATTTTAAAATACATGAATACATAAACAAGTAGATACTGAATAAATAAGGGTGAAAACAAGATAAAATGAACGAACATGATAAGAGCAGCTATTATTTGAAGATATATATATATATATATATATATATATATATATATATATATATATATATATATATATATATATATATATATATATATATATATATATATATATATATATATATATATATATATATATATATATATATATATATATAGAAGATATTCAAAATTTAAATAATTGTATTTACAATAAATCCTTATCTCTATAATTTTGGTGTGTGTGTGAAAAAGCACAAGTGTGAGCTCAGAAAATGTAACAGGGAAACCATACTATCTTTTATATGATTCAATAAACGAGTGAAAAAACTCGTTACCCTGTCAGTATTGCACTAGCAATAGCTTGTCTGTTTATATTGTGTTAGTGTTGTGTGTAGAAAAAGAGTACCAAAGATTTTTCTGCTTAGCCGCTTCATTCTCTCTTGCATTCCATGATTTCCAAACGAAGACAAGGGTGAAATAAAAGGGGTTTGAGACGGGAATCTGTAACAATGGAAGAAGAAAACCACCAGAAAAATATTTCAACTATCATACTTCTTATACGTCTAAACAAATCTGAGAAAAGATTTACATAGCAATCAAGGTCATGAAAAGGACTAAGGAGATAATTGAAAAAATACATAACCTGCGATATTTCCTCAAATTCCATCTCTGTTTGACCGAGAGGGCCCCGATGGCCAGGTTCATTCTTCCAAGTGATGCCGATTATGATATATAGATGTTTTAGAAGATGATAAATATAGACGAATAAGCCGGTCCCTACTGGTCGTTCAGAAGATTACCTCTATGGGAACTTTGTTGGAGTTTGGAGATTTTGAGGGGTTCTAAGATATCTAATCTTCGTCCTTAAGGTATTCTGTGAATAATTTGAAATAGATCTATGTGTAAAAAATGATGGAGATCTTCGATATAATGTGAAGAGAAACTAGATTCGTCGGTTTTCTGCAATGAGTAATCTGATTGATGCTATTTGTATCTAGTTTTGAATGAACGACCAGTCTGATCTAAATAGATGCCTTCACAAGTCATACAGGACAACTTGTTTATTACAGTATTGTCAGACTTATTGTTCATTCAAAATTAGATACAAAGGACATCAAGCAGAATACAATAACCAGAGAACCGACGAATCTACTTCCACCTCATATTGTATCGAAAATGGACATCATTCTCCACCCATAGATGCACTTAAGATTATTCAAGAAATACCTAAAGGATGAAAGTAAGCTTTCTTAGAATCCATCAAAATGTTCGAACTCCAACAAACTCCTCATAGATAATATTCTATACTCATCTGTGAACAAAACTCTTTTCCAGTTAAATCCTAACCGATTGATATGTTCTCTGGCAAAATTCAATCGGTTTCTTCGATGAGCTTCGCTAAGAGCTAGACCTGAAGCTATGGCAAAAGGCCTCAATTGAAATTCCCTCAGAAATTCATCATCATTTCAGTTCCATCTTTCACTATGCTCTCCTGTCGGAGGTGAATTTGAAGTTGCTTAGCAGTAGCGAACGATTGTATCAATGAGGAAATTCTTAAATGAGGACTATTATCTTTCGAGGTCGTGCTTGCTCAGATCTCCGTTGTTGACTACCAGTCTTCCTGTTCCTGCCAATAATTCTGGGAACAGTCGAAAGGCTTGTGGCGAATTCTTGTATGAATTAAACCTTACACTACTACTTCAGCACATTTCACTGGGTTCAACTTTCTTTCGGGATTTGCGTTGTAATCTTACCTAACATTAAAATTTTCAAGGAGAACAAACGTAACTTTCAACTGCTATTATCAAAATGTGGTATTTTCTCACAAAATATCAATTTATTTCATTCATTTCATTTCGCATAAATATGTGCGTCCAGAAAAACCTCGAATTTTGTTGACATATAGTCAGGCATATCCGAAAAAAAGATGTGTTGATAATTATTTGCCAAATATTAAATTTGAAATATTGAAGTTGATCGTTAATTTCCCATCAACACAAACGAAAACAACCAATAACTTCGATCCTTATATAAATATTCCTAATGCAACCTATTTCAGCGATTCCATTATGCTTAATATTCAAAGTCGCATTGATGGAATGCGTACCGGAAGCTTTCATAACCAGAATTCAGACGCAAGTGCTATCAAGTATCGTCAAACGCGGTTACCGTCATTAACAATTTTCATTCCCAGAACGCTAGAAGTTACATTTTAGAAAATATTTCAAAGATGTGGGTTCAGTTTAGTCAAGATAGTAAATTATTCAATTTCGTTGGTACGCAAAATTTTGTATCGACGAGCACTTGCGTTTACTCAAACTATTATTATTAATTCTGTGTAATTCGTTCAATCGTAAGTTTTGTTTCTTTTATCCGTTCACGTGCAACGTATCTTCAGTATCAGTTATTGGTGAACAAATTGATTTGATGAGTTGAGAGTTCATTAATAATACTCAGAAATATAACGAGATTTAATAATAACACAGGACCCTTACCTCTAAAGGACCAAGATCTTTCGGAGGTATTGAACAAACCGTCGAAGTTTATGGGCACAATCGTTGGTTTGGTAGCATGATACATTAGAAGCGTTTTGAATAATATCTACACTTATAAAATCTTCTTTCGTTTGTTAAACTGCTATGTAAACATTTTCTTTAGTGTGTACCCAAAACATGAAATCTAACGAAACGTTCAAGCTTCAATATTCGTCCTGTAATTCCAATCCGTCTCCCAAAAAAATGTCATTGCAGTCAATTCCTTCATTTTGATTGCAACGTCGGTCTAGTTAGAGCCAAGCGATTTCTGTCGAATAGAGCGTCATTTCTTCCACCTATTATCATTCACTAAGAATTCCGAAGAAAATTCACCATTTATTGGATATATTAAGAAAAATTGAAAAGGAAAATGCCGAATCTATTCACAGCCCAAATTTCTTTTCTGATTTGAAGTCAGAACAAAGCTTTCCGTTGTAAAACTTTCGCTCAGATTCCATACAGTTCAACCACATGCTGAAAGCTCATACAGACAAGGAAACAAGCTATATTATGAAAGCACGCAAAAGCACCACTGGCAAAGATAGGGCTCGTCACCTTTCTGGAAGAAGTTTATTTTGTTGCCTAGTTGTTTTCAACATAAACCTAATTCAGCAACTATTTTCACATAAACCGAGAAAGTTTTCGCGATTAATAGAAATGCTAACTGAACAAACATGGAAAAACAGAAATGTCAAAAGTACATTTTAATATACCGCGTGTTAACGAAACTAGGGCTAACCCCGTTACTTTCTTATATGAGAGATATTTGGCTGCAATTTAGTATTCGAAATGAAGAAAATATTTTAATTCAACGACATAAATTCTCTTGACTTGATATAGGAAAGTTTATTATATTTTCGATCAATTTCACGTACCTTCAGGAAAAAACAAACGAAAATTAATTATTTAGACATGTGATACGACAGAAATCAAGAATCAATGAAACATTCAAAGAAGAAGAAAAATTTATTTAATTTATTATCAAACAATCTTCAAGATTAACATTATTACAGTAAGTGTTCAGAATAACCCCCATTATCAGGAATAATAAGTGAAATCCGATTAACTGTGGCATTTAGAACGTTGTCTAGTTGTTGAGAAATGATACGCACGATAGCCTGCAACGAACGGATTTCCAATTCTTGTCTACTTTACGATGACGTTTGATAAACCTCACTTTTCAAATGACCCCAAAAAAAGAAATCCATAGGAGTCAAATCAGGTGACCTATCCGGCCACCTGATTGAACCGTTTGTTCCAATCCACTTTTCAGGAAAACTTTCATTCAGATGTTGTACGACTTCTCTTGAGTTGTTAGGAGGAACTCCGTCTTGTGGAAGGTAGAAATTATCATCCCACTCCAATTTTTAAACAGTGAGACGATTAGGTAAGTCATTTCGCGAAAAAATTTAAATATCTTTCTCCTATCAAGATACCATAAAATATTATAAATCCTATAATGTGCCTGTCCTTAATACCCATAGACACATTGAAAACAAAACGTTCTTGAAAATTGCCATCGTAAACGAGGTGTTCATTTTCTATGGACCAATATCTCTTATTTTGTTCATTGAACATTCCATTATTGGTAAAGTGTGATTCGTCACTGTACATAAAATGACTTGGAAATTGTGCATCAGCCTCGGTTCTACGCATAAACTCTTGATAGAAATCTAATCGACGGTGAAGACCACCACTCTACCAAATGCTGATGCAGTTGTTATTTATGTTTTTTCAAAATATTCCAAATCGTCTGATAATACATCTATTTGCGTATCTTCTGCTACAATGTACTTTTCCTCGGACGCGGCTGCAATGGTCGCTCTCGGAATTTTACTTCTAGTTTCGAGGAATATCTCTTGTTCGGATGGCGTCTTTCAGGATTAAGCATTCTGTATATTCCATCCGCTTGAACGCTATTTTTTCACACTCTCCGTGAATCAGAAACATGTCAATTTTCTCATTTTGCGTGTATTTTTGATTCATACTCATTTTTGTGGAAAAATTTTGAAGAAGAATTACGTAAATGATGCACAACAATCCAAACATATTGACGTTTAAATTTTTTCAACATCAGATCATAGAATATCAAATCAATATTGTGACAGCTTACTGATTATCACAACGACACATTTTAAGCCATAACTTTTGAACGAAGAGCTGCATCGATGCGAGTAAGATATCAAAATAAAGGTTCAAATATTCTACATCAGAAATACAGGATAGCACATTATGGTTGACTAGAAGAAATCCATTTATGAAGAAAGCCGTCCTGAGGAATTTGAATGCTCTTAGAAAATCAGCCAACAACTCTTTTCCTCGAATTTCGATTTTCAGGAATTAGGATAATGTTCAGAATGAATTTTGAGCCAATATGGCTCGGCAAAAGAATCGAAGGAAAAACTCACCAGGATTTGTTTTTTTCCGAGAAAATGTGAAATTGATTGAAAATACAATCGAGTTTTCGTCTCTCCAAGAATTTACAGGTTGTTCCATAAGAACACACACCTCCGGTGTAACCGGAAATAGGATGTCCATTGGATTTTCATCTTTGGATTCAAAGTACGTTATTCTTTCTGAACACTAAATTGCAGCCAAATGCCTCTAATATGAAGAAAGGTATGGGAGTGACCCAAGTTTTGTTTGCACCCGGTATAGTCATAACTCATAACTAATGAAAATTGCGATATTTGGAATGAAGGCGAGAAAGGTTGCAAAGAGATTCAATTTTTAAATGTCAACATCTGGAAAATCAAGTTAATGAACCTAAATTCTTCCCGTCGATTCAGTTAAAAGAGTGGAATAACCAGGTAATGGCTCATAATGGATTATTAATTTCGTCGTCTGTTTTTCATCTTCGCTTCTTCTCATTTTGCGAATGTAACATACAGTTATTTGATTGTGAAATCGCATAATGAGTTCAATGTCATGGAAGCATCGCACAATAATGATTACTCAATACTTGATGCTTTCCTCGAGTGGCATTTTGTATCTGTTTACTCATCTGTTTACTCCGAAAATGTATCAATCACAGTTTCAGCTTACGATACTGTATCAGCGATTGTCAAAAGAATTGTAGATGGATGTATAAACATTTAAATTCTGGGAGAATTTCGTGTACATTCATTTGTGGCACAGTAATTAATTGGGTCGAGAGGACTGGGGCTGGAAACTGACTCGTCCTTAGAAGTGTTTTTTTTTTGTAATTGAGATAAGAATTTGGAGAAGAAATTGGGGAAGTTGCTGAAGTATTTTGTTAACGTGTTAGTCAAGTTATTATTGCTCAAATATATGAAATGCCTAGACGGGGAGTTTTAAAATATTGTCACGGAACTATCTTCTTTTTTTTTATAATATACTCAGATGGCTATTTATTGTTTTTAGGCTGGAAAAATGGTCGTGGATAACAATGAAATTACATGATACAAATGATTCAAAAGAAATTGTAAGATCTTCTGAATAAAATATGAAAGCGAAAAGTCACTTTCGTCAGGGATCCACTTTTCCACGACTAATTTCGACTCCTCAGTCAAATACTTTTACTTAAATTTTGAGTAGGAGGAGTACCTGATTTCAAGTCGGTTATTGAGAGTTATGTTAAGTGACATTTTACTGAAATTATGAATTTCCATACTACTTTCCATATTCCATTTGCAGAGGGACGATATTGTCTATACCTATTATGTTTTTTTGTTGATTGAATGCGATCAAATAATGAGGATTTCTGGTTGATGATATATGTTCTTTAATCTACATTTAAAGTTACTACTTGCTTGATGAACCTAAGCTGTAGGACAATGCTAACATTCTATTTTGTAAATTATAAGGTGCTCCACATCCAGCTATAGGTTCCGTGAATTGGTCCACTGTGTGACTGAGTTTCGGGTTCTGGCGGATGGTCTAGTTTCCAGAGTGGGAAGGATTAGCAACGAAGCATGACGAGCTCTTCTGGGACAAAATCATGTGGAGTTAAAATAGTCTCCCATTTGGATTTCCGGGAGGGGGGGACTGTCTCGGGGGTTCATGATGCGGGAAGTCGAGCACTCCTTCGGCGATTTCACTAATTCTCTCACGCTCTAGAAAAGAAAGCAAACTCTTGATATAGTTATGCAATATCAGAGGACTGGGGCACAACAACGTGAATGTAGATGCAATCTAACCTAACCTCATGTGGTTGCTCTAACCGAAACCCAAATAAGGCAAACAACCGACACAACGTATTTACGTTTTAATAGGTATGAGTATCATTCAAGATTTATGTTTAAAGGGGGCCTCTATGTTGCGCCAGATCGGACGTGGCATGCCAGAGAGAGGACACGATGGAGAACGACGCTTTCGACCTTGCGTGGGTTATATTAAAATTCTCCACCCAACAATAGCAAACATATTGCTAAGTCGCCGTAGTAGTTTGCAGAATTAAACACTATTCTCATTCTGTATATATCTCTCGCCGAACGATATTCACTTCCCTAGACTGTTTCAGTATCAAGGTGATAAGGTGGATTGAAATCAGACACATCATCCGTCAGCTGAGGTCATTGTAGTGGGCGACTTCACCGTTCACAACACAAACTGGCACCGCCACTCCAATTGAACAGATGAAGCGGGAAGACATGCTGAAACTTTCGCAATCAGCCATAATCTAACGCAGCTAGTCGACGAACTGACAAGAATACCTGATCACCCAACCGACTTCCCGAATACCTTGGCCCTCTTTTTGATTTCAGATCCAGATGATTTTGAAGTGGATATCTTAGCACCGGTAGGCAACTCAGACCACAACCTTATATCTGTAACTGGAAACCCAACCTGACAACTGCAAGAGCAAAGACCAATTTCAACGAAGGGGTAACTTATAAACTCCTTTAACAGGCAATCAGGACTAGACATTTCTGGTTTACGGCGAAGACTGTCAGGTGCCAATTTCTACAACTCTGCGTTTCCGCCTTTTGTTAGAGAAGACGGAAATATAGCATCATCTTCAAAAGAGAAAGCCGATCCCTTTGCTCTCTTGTTCTCCAAGAATTCTATGCTAGATTCATCTAATGCAATACCACTGAACATTCCACCTAAAAATTCTTCCATGGCAGAAATCAAGTTCGCACTGTTACACGGGCTCTCGAGCAGCTGAACTGCAAGAAGACAGTCCAGACGAAATACCGCCAAACGTCCGGAGAAAGTGTGCTCCCGAACTGGCACCCATTCTTAACCGTATGATTCAGATTTCCAATGATAGCCTTTTCCAAGCAGCTGGAGAATAGCTAGAATTCAACCGATTCTAAAGAAAGCAAAGAAGTCCTTACCCCAAACAACCGTCCTGTTGCACTCCTTCCCATTATGTCCAAAGTGATAGAGAGAGTCAGAAATGATGAACTCATCAAAAATATTGAGTTGCAGGAAATTATTAACGTCTGTTAGTATGATTTTCGCAGGCAAAGATCGATAGGAGATCTGCTCGCCCAAGTCACTCATGTTTGTACATCAACGACGGAAAAGCACGGGGAATCTAGAGCAATAGCCCTCGACATCTCTAAATCCTTCGGTAGGGTTTGGAATGCTGCCATGTTGAATGAACTTGCTGCATATGAGCTTCCCCAAAAAGTGAGGAGTTGGATAAGTAGCTTTCTTTTGAATAGATCAATACAAGTTGGGGTTGTTGGTTTAATATCTGATAGTTTCCGGTTGCAAGCAAGAGTACCTCAGGGATGATGTTGAAACTAATAACACCATAAATTTTCTCGACTTAACTTCAACAGACATGAAAAATCTCCTAACCTATAATATATGTGAAAACAAATCGTTCTTATACGCCACAATCTCCATTGACCCATTCATTCAACCCTGCAGCAGACGAGTGATCTAGAGTTACACTTAGAGACTAATAAAAATATTATTTGAACGATGAAAAAAGAGATTTTCGGAAATCGAATGAACATCACATTTTTCGTATTCCTCAGTTGAACATCCTCTAGAATAGTTCATTAGGCAAATTTTTGTGCACATTCTCGACAAAATGGTGAAGTATATTCGAGGCATATATATTTTGTGCAGAAGCGCCACGTATATCGAGTTTTCCGATCTTTGAGAACGCGCACCTTCCCCTTCAATTTTACACTCTGTCTGCCTGCTCTGTTTATGGCTTGCCGCTAATTTTAACTGCTAGTTGTCAAATTGCTCTTGGTAAAATATTACATTGAGCTATACTCTTCATTCAATCCATTAGAGGTTCCCGACCAAGCTTTTCCAAAAATATTCGACGGAAAATGGAATGCTCGTTCTATGAGTTTGCTTCAAAACTGACATAGGCATTCATTACCACAACGTTCAAGTCCAAAGATGATCACCATGGGCCATCTACGGGTATTTCTCGCTACATTATATTTCGCTGACAGTTGGTCCTCTGTATCAATACCACATTTTGTGTGGTTATAAAATGTGATGATTTCCGGTTTTTTATCATGAACCGTGCCGGCATCAATCGAATCATCGGAGGGTTGACAGAAAAATAACCTGTTTATTTTTCTTTGGTATATAAGAAGCAAAATTTGTGTCTTCTATAAGAGCAAACATACTTGATTTTTCGGGCCTCCTGATGAGGAATTCATTAAGATTTTGTCTTTTGTTCTTTCGTAAATTACCGACAATCGTCAATTGATGATTCTTCAGTAGAGTCTGAGCAACTTCAACAGAGGTGAACCAATTGTGCATGGTAAGATTGATGTGATAAGGGAGCACATAGCCTTTCTAAAACATCAGAAGAGACATTGCTTACCTGGAATGTACCAACTGGCTGCGTTCCAGCATAAATTTCTATATTTTAAGTGTGAAATGGTTGACTGTTTGTTAAATAAAACACTTCTTTTCCATATTATGCAGGCTTATTTGGTATACACATTTGGAATATGCAGCGCCCTCTAAATGACAAGAGTATCTCAACAGTTGTTGCATATTTACCTACAGTGTAATGTTTCTGACCATTTTCCACCACTTCTTCGAAAATCATCCTTACTGATGCTAAATTATCTTGAGTTTTTCGTTCTTCCCTCGTTTGAATATTGTCCATTAGAAGGTCATTATTGGACCAAAATTCATGAACTGAAGTGCTGCCAGCATGATATAAGCCCGCGATGTAGATTAACCCAAAAAGTGCTTTAAATTCAGATATGTTTGTGGGTCTTGTATCAGATTTGTGTAAATAGCGGGTATATATACTCTCAATATAAATATTTCTATTTCGCATTGATTTGTCTATGACAGAATCGTCAAATAAGAGTTGCCAACATCTTTTTGGAGAAGAAGCGTTTCTAGCAACATCCATTACTTCACAAAGTTTTACGATTAGGTCGGTGCTTCTTGTTATTACATTTTTGGTGGAACATTGTTTATTTCATCTCATCTCATCTTTTGATGTGAAGAATTGAAATGACCTAGTTCTTCAACTTTTGGCGGAACAGATTATTGAACAGATATTTCGTCACCTGATATATCTTGTTCGTTCTCAGAATGAATTCTTCCATTTCTGCGATCGATATTGAGTCACAATCAGAATCTGATATTGTTTCGCCATCATCACTGAGGATTTCTTTGTATAATTTTCTCAGTCTCCCTCATACCTTCATAAAAGAATCGTTCAAATTTTGCATCTTCTTGAGCGACCTATTGGAAATATCGATGCTTAAAGGGACGTGTTGGGTCTGTGAGACCGAATCAGGCTATAAAATCGTTGCTCTTCACTTCACTGCCACGAAACGACTGTCGTGAGTTGCTGACTTCTTCAGTCGAAGATACTGAGAAAGGCAGATTCGTACTCTAAACCGTTCAGAGCCGATCACACGAATGAGCACTGGTTGGGACTGAGACCAAACGCGTCGATGCAGGAATATATCAAAAAATTGGCACCTACAATTCTATGGTCCACAATGCATTTACTATACCCCTCTCAATTGAAGACTTCGAAACGGACATAAATACCATAAATGGAATGAATAATATCCACCAACAATATACCATCCTCTGTCATGAATAAAATCATTAGACGCAAATAAGAAAATCGAACATCAAAATTATTATAATGCAATCAAGAAGAACTCGATAGGAGAGGATATGTTAGTGTCAATTATGCCCACTTTCTCATAAAATGAAGCCTTATTTCTGAAAATTTAAAATAACCACCTCATCCTAAAGTGATGAAAATCAAAGGAAATTATTTTTTTAAAACAGAAAAAGAAATGGATCATTCTTGTATTTACAAAATGGAATGTAACGAATGCCTTTCAGCTTATTCAGATAGAATAAGTGAAAACTTTAAATGCAAATTGAAGGAATATATATATCATCAGACAAAAATTCCTATTATTTGAGAATATTCAATCAACAAACCAAACAATAATTTTAGACAATCCTGAAGTCTTCTACAAACGCAATAAGGGAAGAATCATGAATTTGCTGGAGAGTTTCGAAACTAAAGAGCTCAAACAAATCCCACATTTCATTACTCTCAATATCCAAATAGAAACAGATATGTCCTCCCTACTCAACATTCAAGGAAAAATTTATTCTTTTAATTATTTTAACTAGTATTAAGAAGTAAAAGTAAACGAATGGTCGAAACCAGTTGTAGAATAGTGAAAATCCTATTTCGACATACATTCAATTCCGAAAACATATCAAAAACAATAACCTATAAGAAGCATGTGCTCCTTCAAAACAGTAGCGTTAAGCATCAGTTTTCTGTTCAAGAGTTGACTCCAAAAAATATTTTGATCGAGCATTACTTCAAAAGGTAATTTCGTTATTCGCTCGTCATGTGAAGCAGGAATACAGAAGCAATATTTATGTCTGAAGAGATACTCAGTGTTTCATTCTCATTCTCTGTGAAAATTGATGCTTCAATGCGAGAATAAGATTTTTTGAGAATTGAAATTTTCAATATTTTCTAGAATATTTCTTTCAACTCTGTGCCGTAATTCTGTAAACCGATTTTAATAGCAGTCCTTATTGAAAAATAGAATTTGAATACTTAAACTACTCTCTCCAGTCCGCAGATATCTACAAAACCAGAAGTCGCGTCAAATCTATAGAACTCCATGGGTCCGTTTGTTAATATCCGTCTTTGTCCAAATATAGAATTCAGCCAATTAGTACTTGAATTCGTTTCATGCGGAAAGGGCACCATCTTGTTAGAAAAAAAAAATTAAATCTCACTTACCAAAACTTGTCGACAATGTAGACAAGATATTGATTAAATATATTATTGTACTTTATTTGATATGCCAATCAATTGCTAGAAAATGAAATTTGCAAGTATGTCATGACGAGTATCATCAATCCTCAGCCCCAAATCTTTACCATTATTGGTGGTCAAATGTAAATTCTATATCGAAAAATACCAGAAATCATGTAGCGTCTGATCTCGGGAACAGTACGTGTTCGTTTGTTCCTATCTTCGCCCAAATATAGCAAATTAGTCTTTAAATTTGCATTATACGGGGGAGGTAGACCATCTTGTTCGAAGTATACACCTATTAATTCAACTAGCGAAATATTATCGAGAATTTTGCAAGGACACTGACTTGATTTTTTGAATTTTTCACTATCTTTGATCTGAAGTTCCTTCTGTGAAATATGGGATTTAAATTTTATCACTGTAAATATCGCGTAAAACATTCATCGCGAAATTTCTCTTCGAATATAGTTTCCTACTACAGATCTTGTTCTCACTGACTCCAGCATTGATGGTTGTTGCGGCCAGGAATGCCATTATTACCGAATTACTGAATTGAAGTCTGCGATTTGGATCAATTATATGTAAAGCATGAACTCTCTGTGCAACGAAAGGTTTGAACCCATGTTTGGTTGAAATGTTGTGCAAGGGCTTTACTGTTAGTAGTGCATTTAGTGCTACCTCTTTTAGCCGTGTGGGTCCGGTGAAAGAATAGGCCCATTGTATTTCCCGCCTGTCATAAGAGGCGACTAAAAGGAGGTACCACCCCGCATTCCCGAGTATGTGGTGAAGTGTCTTTGGCGTAAACCCCTTTTTTTTCGTGCCAATGACGTGTTTCCTCATGTGGAATACTAGTCGGCTCCCTTCCTCTTATCCTAGGCCCTAACCACACTTCCTTTTCTCCTTCATCTTTATTTTAGCTGACTCTTTCTTACATGTTCATATGGGAGCCTCAATGTTTTTCCAGAGGTGAAATACCCTCCCATTTGGATTTCCGGGCTAAGGGTACTCGAGGAGGGGGTCTTTATCGATGGAAAATAATCAAGTACGTTACTCTGAAAATTCTCGGAACGATCAATTAAAACTGGAGTTCTGTAATATACGAGGAATTAAAAGTAACATCAATGCCGTACATTTCCATCAGGAGAGCGCTACACCAGACATATTAGCTTTAACGGAGACCCAGATCAAGGCCTCCAGTAGTAGCTATAACCAGGCTACGAACTGCATACAAAATTTAGGTTCAAACATTGTGTATGTCTTTATGTGAAGAACAACATTTCATGTCACAGAAAGGAATCCCCTGTAACTGATGATTTTGATGTTATGTGGTTCAAAATAACAAATTAACCACAAATAAAATTTGTCTTCTGTCCTTACTTTTCAGGGAGTGATCCATCCCATTCCCGTTTGTTCGATTTACTCTCTCTTAAAATCGATTACTTATAGCAGAATTACCCCTCAGCAGAGATTGTTGTACTGGGAGATTTTAATGTTCACAATACCACATGGCTTAAATTTCTGAAAAGAACTGATGATGCTGATCGAGAGACTGAATCATTCGCTATTGATTATAGCCCTGAGCTATTGGTTATGGAACCCATTCCTAACGTTTAAGGTCAATACGCTAATATCCTCGATCTCTTTCTTACTAACAATCCTGATTCTCACACAATTAAGGTTCATGCTCCCTTAGAAAAATCTGACCATAAGCTTGTTACGGCCTATAACCGTTTCACAGCGACACCACCTATCACTTCAACACCTTGCCTAGTCTGGCACTATGATTCTGCCGACTGGGATGCGTTGCAAACCCTTTTTTCAGATTTTCCTTAAAAAGAAGATTGTTTTGTAAATGGTGTTCCATCAGAATAATGCGAAAAGAACCGAAATCATCAATCTGAGGATGGAATTGTTCGTTTCCCATTCTATCAACAAACACAGCCAAGGTAGGCCATGGTTATATGGGAAGTGTGCAGCTGCTATGAAGACCAGGAAGTTGGCATACTGCCAATGGCGTCGAAACTCTTGTCCATAAAACAGAGAGGCGTTTATTTCAGCTCGTAATTTATGCAAAAACTGAACATATGAACAAGGTGAGAACTAAGCTTGTTAATCCTCCTAGCTATTCTAGATCCTTTTGGGCATTGGCCAAATCTGTTGGGAGAAACTTCACTTCCAGCTCCCTCCCACCCTTGACTAGGGAAGGCGGGTCTCTGGCCATTACACATGAAGAAGAAGCAGAACTTTTCGCAGGGTTATTTGCTTTTAATTCTACTCTGGATGCAGGAAATAGGGACCCTTCTGTTATTCGTAATGTGGGGTCTCTTATATGTTTGGATATTGTTTTCAGGCAGATACTGTTCAACCTCGATACTATTAAAGGAGCTGGGCCTGATGGCATGATGGCATACCTTTTATCGCTTTGAAAACATGCACCTATAAATTAATACCTATTCTTTGTAGACTTTTCACTATCTCCTATAATGATGGCATTTGTCTTTCCAACTGGAAAATCTCCTGTAACCAACCCATCCCCAAAAAAGAAAAAAAACCATTCCATCCAATTATATCCCTTTTACCTATGATCTCTAAAGTGATGTGAAAAGCCATCAGTTCTGAGCCTAATAAATCTTTAGATTCTGTTGGTTTTATAAATGACCGACAATAAGGTTTCAGGCACCAGAGATCAACAGGAGATCTACTTGCGTAGGTTACTCACATGTGGAAAAGTTGTATTGAGAAATTTTGGGGTCTTTGGCTGTGATTCTCGATATTTCAAAAGCGTTCAATCACGTTTGGCATAAAAGTCTACTTAGCAACTGTCGTCATATGATTTATTCCAACAGCTGTGCCTATGGATTTCGAGTTTCCTCTCCAATTGATCTCTCAGTGTAGTCGCGGATTGGGTTACTTTTGACAAACTTGGCATTTATGTCTCAGGACTCCAACTCTGTTTTTGTTTCATATAAATGATTTCCTTACTGTTACAGGTTGTAAAGTCAGCTTTACAAATGACAGTACACTTCATGCATCTTCTTGGTCTGCGAAACCCTTGTCATCACAAGACACGAACGAAATACAAAATACAAATCCAGCAGTGCAACAAAGTCAATAGCGATTTGAAATCAGTTCTTGATTGGGGATCTGCTAACCTGGTAGAGTTCAATGCTAGTGAAACTCAAGCCTGTTTATTTTCTACGAAGATGAATAGCACTATCCTGGATATAACGATGGCGAATGAAACCATCCCACTTACTTCCTCTATAACAATGCTTGGGGTAACTATCGGCGACAATCTTTCATGGCATTACCATATTGTGAATATTGCTAAGTCAGCTTCAAGAACTGGGATTTCACTATCGTAAATAAATAGTTCACTTCGAACCAATTGCTGTTATAGATTATGGCTACCATTTATGGGGTTCTGCTCCTAAACATAGCTTGAAACTCCTGGACTCCATCCGAAAGAAAGACAATTCGGTTGATCGGAGACTATGTACTCACAGATTCCATTCCACTATTGGAACATCAAAGAAAAGTTGGTGAGCTTTCTCTTTTCCACAGGTACTTTCTTGAAATATGCTCTGAGGACTTTTCTACGGTCGTTCCTCTGCTTGTTTCTATTTTAAGGCAAACAAGGCAAACTATTTCCAATCACCCATTCGTAATTGAAATAGAGACACCTAGAACGTCTCTATATCAGAGCTCCTTTGTTCATAGAACGGCAAAACTCTGGAACTCCCTTCCATGTAACGTATTTCCTCATGACTATAACCTGTTAGCATTCAAGCAAAATATCAACCATCTATCGTTTCCAGGTACTCGCGGTGTCGTCAATACATAATAGGATTTGCTTCCTTACACGTGTATTTTTCAGATAAAAAAAACTAACGTTTTCGGATGTACATGTACAATTGGAAGAACATCCAGTTCTACATTGAATTAACATTCCGTAAATTTCGGTTTTTAGAGGCTTCACTTTTTCCTGAATTGTTTTTCAGTCTCGTAAACTTCTTTCGTTGCGGCTCTATCAGGAGCATCAAGATGTTCTGCTTGATTCGAGTTTTCATTAATATTCAAAATAATATCATATCACGTACCTGCCTTCTCGATTTCATTAGTATTCATTATTTTGATACCTTAAATAATATATATACTGAAAATCAATAAATAAGCTCATCGGGAAAAAAAACGGTAAAGCAGAAATTTTCCCTTAGTTTGAGAACTCTGTGGCTTATCATTCAATATCCTTGACTATTGTATATGATACAGACTATTTAACGCTTCAATTTCAAGGACGTGCTCTTTGATTCATGTCGCAAACAGATGTTTCGATAGACATATAATTTTTTGTATAAACATTGTTAGTAGGTTTAATGAAAAGTTTATATTTATGGAAAAAAGGAAGTGGTGAACAAGTGAATACGAACCGAAAGTTATGAAAAAACTCTCACTCAGTAGCAGCTGTTACCGCCTCTAGCTCTTCTCGCGGCTTGAATGCGTCTTGGTGTAACTCCCATTCTCCCCACAAATGCCTGATCAACCTTTGCAATCAGTCTATTCTCAATATTTCAAGTCCATTAAAGTAATGACGTATGAGGTATGGCATATCATGCATCAGCATGAAGTTTTTGCCCATATTATTTGGGAATAGGACAGCTGGAGGAACTAAAACATGTCATGTATAACTGTTAGCAGTCTTGGACCTCCTACCAACTGTAATTTGTTATTTTGTGTCCCGAAGTTTTCCTCTCCAAATCATCATGGAACCGCTTCCATAACCGATTGTTGTAGCAGAGTAGTCATGATTGAAACACTATCCAGTACGTCGAAAAATTCTGAGATTAAAGTAAGAAACAGGATTCGTCAATGAACAGAATGTTTTCTTATTCCTCATTGACCCAATGTGGTGTTTTCTGGTGAATTGAAGACGCACCCGTACCGTGAATTCTGGACCCGATTCAAGACTTCTGGCTGCCAATTTCTCTGAATGAGTTTCAAACTAGGGTACAATTTCGACATATTTATAATAATTCATTCTTCTACAAACTCTTATTGAATTATTCGTGTACCATAGCACTCTATGAAATGACCGAATTTCATTTAGAATGATACTTTTTAAGCTTGTGGTTCCCAAATTTTCTTGTAGATATTGTTTTGTTTTACATTTGGGAAAATTATTCTTTTTCACGAATACTTAACGATATGAAAGACTTTAAGCATGCACAAGAAAAATATTTGACTTATTTGATTACTTTATTTTACGCCTATCATGTATCATCTTTTCAGTTTTTAATATCATAAAAAAATCATCATTTTCTGTTCCTACATATTTTTAATTATTGCAAGCGACGGAGTTGTTCAAAACGTCTCGAAATAGAGCTCTGTTCACTGAACTACTGGACCTGTAATTACTTCAGAAAGCAGTATCCTGTAATATCGATATTACCCGCTGCATAATATCGCCTTCGTTTTTCCTTCAACCACACGATCGACACGATATCGTCGATTAGCACTAGATCAAAGGTCATGTAAATTGGAAACTTCACTACAAAGTCTCCTCAAAGGATCGTACTGGTTAACCCAAACATCATAACAGGCCCTTCAACTAGACCGCGACCCCGGTTATTCATGAATATAGGGTCTCCAATATTTCCATCTAATTGATTATTCATAGAACTTCATGAGTGATGAGAGGAGGTGCAATACGGTGCTAGATTGACATCATTAATAGAATCCTTGAGTTGGAAGAGATCATTATCATCTTGCACTGACTGATATTCTGATTTCGCAAATTCTTTTATTGTTTTTCTGCTCTTATAATATATACCGATAACTATTAGATCCAAACTACATCAGAATTCTTTCGGTATTGATTCTCTTTCAAGATTAGAAATTGCTTCGAATAATATCAACATTTTCAATCATTGTTCAAATTTCAAGTATAATTAAACAAGCAGAGTGTTCCTGGTAATATTGGCTTCGTCTTCAAAAATGAGTTGCACAAAAAAATAGAAAAAATTCCTTATAAACTGATCGAATTGGACAAAAAATATGGTAATTTTATAAGAAGTCGCACTCATCTCAGAGTTAGTAAAATTATTCAAAACGCCATTACACAAAAAAACCAAAAAATTTCTCATCCATCCAATACCTGAAAGAAAATTCCTAGGTTTGAAGTTTTTTTGCAATTCTCAGAAACATGGTGAATTTCATCAAGAATTATTCAGACAAAAACTATAGACCAGATAATTATGTATGAAAATGTCCCGATACTTTTTTCCTAGAGCCACCTCTTTCTGATTGAAAGAGTTGGAAGAGTCGAATCGTCATAATATATAAGTACGCCTCGTATAAACACCACTGATCAAGAAAAACTGAACTGAAAATATCTTTTTATTGGTTAGCGCGACTCACATAAGTGAAATAGTCGAAGGATATAAAACTGCAATGACACCGTCAACTCACGTGACAAATCAGCTAATAGCGGTTCTATGGTATATTGAAGAAGAAGAAAAATGGCTTAGGTAAATTGTCCACTATCCTGTAAAGCAGGGCATTAAACAAGGTTCAAAACAATTCTCAATATTTGTAAATCGACAAAATCGAACATTTTCATATAAAAGCAGAGAAGATAATTAAATCATCAAAAACAAGAGGGCAAACTTTCAGAATGTTACATCAAGTTAAAATATTGAAACCAAAAATCACCAAAAAAAAAAGAAGGCTCACGATGCAAGGCAACACCAGATCCTTATAACTCAAAGGCGATGAGCAGGGCACACGCAAAATAATCTTTCAATACTAAAGTGATTTATAAGCCTGAAGGGCTGTTGAACTCACCAATCATAAATCAAAAGCCTGATGGACTGATACGTAGGTACCTGGAGAATAAGGGAGAAAGTTACAACTTAATTGACTGAAAAAATGAATAGAGAAGGGGGGCAACATTTATACTGAAGAATTATTTAGGTGACTAGATGATTCAAAATGCAAATCTAGGTGGAAGCAGAAGACGAGTCGAGGTCAAGCAGTCCTTCTTCATGATCTCTTAGATTCTCAGCAATTTCTACCAAGTTGGTTTATTAAATGTTCAGACCTTCTACGTCCATGGTTGAAAGAGTTTGGATGTTGGTATTTTCTGAACATTTCGATGAATTTTCTGATCCAAGGGAAATTATCAGTGTCTAGAACGGTGGATTGGTTATATTGCAAATGGTGACCCAATTGGTTTTCATGTTTGGATGTTACATAGGAAACAACATTTCGTCTCAAATCACTACGATAGGAGGCAATACTTTAACTGAGAGTTCTTTGGGTCTCTCCAATATGCACCTGTTCTCAGTTAGAGTATATCATCTTATGAACCACGTTGGATTTTTGCAATCTGGTGAAAAGTGTCTTGATAAATCTGACATTTCTTGTCGCTATGAGGATATCCGGAGCTTGTGAGATCTTGGTCAGTTGCTTTATGAGGCCATCTTCATAAGGCAGGATCAATGTATGTCTTTTGTTCTCCTGTACACCTTCTGTCTGGAACTTTGATTACTCTGTTCATCTTCCATCACTCCATCTGGAAAGTTGCAAATCATCTCTTTAACAAAGCTTTTTGAATAGCCATTGCTGGCCATAATATACTGCAGTAAGGTCTGATTGTTACATTCCAGGCTTTCAGGGGAAAATGACTGTTGACTCTTATCTTCAAGTTAAAGATCACATTTGCTTCATTCTCTATGAGTAGTTCGATGCTTCGCGAATGTACCTGCCCGACAACATGGGCTTTATATAAATATAGAAAGCCCATGTTGTCGGGCAGGACCATGTGACAGTACACAGAAATTTCTTGATAAAACTCAGTTTGCTAATGAGAATATATTCAAATCGACAAGACTATCTGTGCGGTTGAGGTTATCATAAGATGCGCGAAGAACAAGAGAGAAAACAAGCAGAAGAAGTAAGATGAAGAATACGTTCGGAAATGTGAGGTCAAATAGCTATCAGGGTCGGCATAAGGGCTTTTTGAGAAAATTATCCCTCTTAGGCATATGGCATTTCGCGGTACCCAATCATTTCAATTTCTATTATAAAGAAGTGAGTAACAGACTCATCACCAGTTAGACTACATGAGGAGTTTCTCTAACTGAACCTTCATACTTAGTACCATTGTTTTATCCTTATAATTCAAATTTTCAAGAATATCTGAAATCTGCACAAAACGATGAAATATAGTAATTGAAGGTTGATATTCAATAGGGATTCATGGTGAAGGACTATGTTTTTCCTAAGTATCTAGTATCTTTGTGATACCTCGATGGGTTCATATGAGATTAACGATATAATAAAGAAAACAGAAATTTTAAGAAGTACAATCGTATTACGCTATCGTGAGGACGAATGATTCGGATTCCCCTGGTTGTCAGTTCAGTAATACAAATTCACTAAAAATGGTGAAATTTCTATTTACCTAGATAACTTTTGCAAACAATTCAAATAAGAAACACAAAATGAGTTAATTTACGAAAAAAAAATTATTGTCAGATAATTCTTCATCAGAACTAGAACACTCGCTGTTGCTGTCGCTATCCTCTGCATGCAAATTAATTATGAAATTGGCGATAACGTCATTCAGCATAGGTTATTGCGCCATGAAAGATTTTCTGCGTATTGTCACATAATGATACCCACTGATGAATGATATGGTTGAAATCTAAGTACATCGTGGACCTAATCATGCAGGAGTTTGTCAATAGCATACGTTTTGTATCTTGGTTTATGCAATTCAGATTATAGAGCTCTGCCGTGAGCATCACATCTGCGAAGGTGATAGTACGAGGTTTTTTCTATTTGTACATTGTGCTATGGGGCGATATCGATCACTTACACACTTTTTGGTGGTAAATTTGAAATTAGTTTTTTTCTCAACCATTTTTCGTAGTTTGCGATATTCATATCGTCGTGATAATTGTCAGTTTCACAATTGGACTTAAAGGCCAAATATGCGTTTCGTACGAATCCACATTCACTACCGGCATTCAAAATTACCAGTCTTAATCTTCTCGAAACAGGCTGACTCAGGTCGTTGTTTGTCTCGTCACTCCAAGCCTTCTTGTGTGTATGGGAGGAATGAATATATGTTTCGTCCATGTGAATTATTGGTCACTTTTCTTGACGGTATTGTTTGATGCTTCTTAAATAATTTAAGTTGCTGTATTTTAGGTATTTTTAAGCTTTCCATTCGTTTTCAAATGGAAAGCTGGATTAAGCCATCGGCTCCTATCAAAACTTCGACTAGACCGTGCTTTATCGAAGTCATCTAGATCTGTTTCCTTTGCTGTTTTTCTGCATCTTTTATCGTTCTAGGACCTTTTCCAAAGAAATGACAGGTTCATTCTGCATCTCTTCTCGTTTCATAAAATGAATGATTCGCAGTTATTTCCCTGGATTACCCACTCAGTTTTTTCCTTTCAAATTTGAAACGAACTCCATCCTCACCAAAGCTTAGAAATATTGAAATGAAATTTACAAGAATCGGTCCTGTTCGCTTGGCTCTTCTTAAAGCTTCAAAGGTTTATTGAGAACTGAGCTCTTGGCCACGTGACCGTCATAGTTAACGCGCAACAAGGGGATCGATGCTCTTGTCGACCTTTAACTGAAATGAAGTGAAAATGTTGACTCACTCACTTCTCGAACCCTCATATACCTACAATAACCTTTTGAAAGAGAACATAATTTTTTGCAACGTTTAAAGGGGATGTTGTGCTGAATGTGGTTGCAAAAACTATTTGGTTCTTTTGCATGTACAATTGAGTTTTCATAACTACCTTTATCAGTTTGTCAGTTTTCTATTTTCCTCGAAGGTTGAAGCTATCAACATTTTCGGGTCCTTTTCCAAAAGTTAGTCTCGACAATTGCGTTATAACATAAGATCATGTATATTACTTTTTCTGAATCAAGGAAATAATATTTTCCAAACAGCAAATAAGTGTGTGCCAATACGGACCTGTAGTAAATTATTATTTAAAATGGTATTTTTATACCAGGGATAATATATATTGAATTGTCATGTTTGTTGTCAATTGAAATAATAATTACACCAAAGATACTAATTATATTTTCAGTTTTCATTTCCACAGTAAATACAAATTTAATTTTGAAGTGAATAGAAATAATGAGGTTTTCGAATGGCCTTAACGCCCAATGAAATGCCGGATTTTATCATTCACTAATATACACACAACCAAATTCATATGGATTCACTCGATATTTCACATCATTGATTGTTTTTATCCATGGATCTTTGACTACTTGTGAATAATGAAGTTTTTTGTTGTAAAAGAACTGGATAGTATGATTAGAAATGATGAATTATTACCACATGTTCGGGATTTGTACTCAGTCGTCATTGAGATGTGACACCTCTATACGCGACACGTGAGTCGCATCTAGGTGAACATATAGTACAACTGTATTCTGTGATGGGACGAACAATATGGTAGAAACATATAGGATAATAAGTGAGCGTATATGAGAAAAAGATCTGGTTGATCTGGAAATGAAATCAAGCAATTTGTTTTCGCAAACAACTATGAAACAATGTACAGACTAAATAATAACTTCAAGTCAAGATAAATACCCGAATGCTTGATGGAACCCACCGTTTATCCAATTGTATTACACTTTCCATTAGAATATTTGAGTTCTCTTGGAGATTAACCTAATACTTAATTAGACGAATATATTTAAAAATCTTACAATCACAATATTTCACATTGTAATATTATTTTAACTTATTTCATATATACCAGTCTTATACAACGCGTAGTTTCGTATTTATAGTTTCCCATTTAGAGTTTCAAGATTTATTTTGATTCATAAGATAAGTTCATATTGATATTTTTAAATAGTTTTACGAATCGTGTATCGAAATATGAAGAAACGAAGTTTTATTTTTATTCTTCAGATTGAAAGAGATTTGCGTTATATAATTTATTCTTTTATCTGTGTCCTTTCATTAATTTATCGACTAAACAAGCTTTATGAACATATAAAGTAGCTACATCCCTTGAGAGAGCTTCTCTAGTCTGAAATCTTTTTCTGATTAATAGGAAAACTAATTATTCTGTGAACTAGGAAATTCAAACTAGCCATTTTTCTTGTTGGCAATGAAATCAGTTTAAGGTACCTACGTGTTGTAGTGCACTTTCTGTAAACATCAAGTTTCAAGAATTTTTCATTTGTGATGACTAGTGTGTCCAAGGAAACCAACAGGTTATCTTCCTTAACTTCATATGTGAATTTAATCGAATGGTGATAATCTTTTAACTTCTCGAGGAAATTTTCCAAGTTGGCCTTCTTGGTATCAGAAACAATAAATACGTCATCGCCGTACTTGAACCACACTCTGAGAAAATAAACAGAACTTCAAATTATAGTTGTTTCAAATTTACCTATGAATATATGGCAATAAGAGGAAAAAGACCCTCTCCCATGGTTGCGGCTTCGTATTGTTTATAAAATTGATTTTTGAATTGAAAATTATTCTGGTCAAGGTGAAGTCTGCTAAAACTGAAAATTCGTTGATAATTTTATTATTTATATTGTTCATATTGAGTCAATGAAAATGGGCACTGTTCAAAACACATCCGAACATATCATTGATAGTGAAATAACCTCTTCAGAGATAGAGGCTTCCGTTGAGAGCGTAATTTAATTAGGAGGATAATTATCATTCCTTTTGGTGATTCTTTTAGTGATATTTCCTACTTCGTCGATGATGCTATATTATTTCCTTGTCCAGTAGTATATGAGATACCAATAGTAGGTTGCCTTTCAAATCTTGCGCTTGAAAGAAAAAACAAGTAACTTAAGTTGAAAAAATAGCTTTGTTGTTTTTCACAGTATTCTTCATGAAAATCGATACAGTTTTGTATGCGCTTGAACAAATTTTCAAAACAATTTTGCCACTCCAAATGTCATATCCCCAAAACATGGTTGTGTAAGGTTTCGACTGCCTCCTCTGTTGTCGAAAATCGTTGGCCACGTAATTTCTTCTTAATGTACTTAAACAAAAAGAAGTCAATAGGTGCCAAATCAGGACTATAAGTGGGATGGATCATTAATTCAATGTTTTGGATGTTCAAATACTCTATCGTTTTCCAAATATGTTTTATTTTCCCCTAATGTGACCAGTTTTTTCGCAAATGTGACTTTATGAACCCGAATGTGACTGTGAATCCTGAATTTAACTTGACTATATTGTACCAGTCGCCAATGCGAGATATCTTCACATCAAAATCTCATTGGAAGTATTTTCTTATTTTGTTTCGTTGTTTCACTTTTCAAATAAAGGAGATAATCATGTTTTAAGTTTATATAGAAGTGTACAGGCGAAGCATCTTTGATGTTCAAGCCTCTGCTTCTGATTTGTTTATTTGTTAAGAGCGATTTCTTTTGAGTGTAAGAAATACACTTTCTGTTAATTTCATAATTGATGAACTGCGAACAATTTAAAATCGTATGAGCTTATGTATGTGAGCTTGCATTATCATGATGCAGAAAAATTTTAGTTCTTCGATTTGATTTCCTCAACTTATCCAACACTTCCGGCAAACGAATAGTTGTATACCATTCAAAGTTGACCGTTCTACGTTGTTTTAATGCTACAGTGAGGATATGTCTAGTTTTCCTGAAAAACAGGCGACAATTTTCTTTTAGGTTTTCCTGCACGTACAACTTTTGTTGAGTTTGACTCATCTTGAAAGACCCATACTGTCGATAGTTGTTTAGTTTCGGGCTCGTTCGCATTTCCAAGATTTGTCGCTTGTTGTGATTTTGTAACCGTCTTTTGATGTACCTCGGTCAAATGTTCTCAACATTTCCTTGCACCAAACGACACTAGCCTTCTTTTGAGCACTTGTTAAGCTGTGTGGGATCCAACGCGAGCAAATCTTTTTGACAGCCAAATGCTTATGCTACTGCATGAATGTTAAATGTACTACGCTGGTGGAACTAATGTTTAGGTTAGTTTCAATCTAACGGTGAGTCACATGGCGATCATCGTGTATCATTTCCCGCACTGAATCGATAGTCGTGACAAAACAACTAGAATTTGGACGACCTTCACTAAGTTCGTCACTTAGTGAAGCACCGTCCCGATAATATTCCTTACACTAATGTTTCGCAGTGGCCAAGTTTCATCACCAAAAGTCGAAACAAGTAGATCGCAGCACTGTTGTCATTATCGCTAAGTTGAACCTTAGTTTAATTGATACCACTTGTATAATACTTACCTAAAAATATTTTCTCTATACTTCTTAAGCCAATTTTTAGAAATACAAGTGTCAGTTTCAATTTTTATTTTCAATTTGGAATACTGTTTTATAGTAATATAACAAAAATAATATAATAGTTTTTCAAACTATTAATCAGGCTCTCAGTGAACAAATAATATACATTTCTTTATCAGAGAATAGTTTGTTACATGTTTTAATGAAAATTTTTCAGTAGAATTCTCTTTCAGAAGAACTATATCATTGTCTGTAATGGAAGCACCAAGAAAATGGCAGTATCCTTCCTAAGCGAATACCGCTCTAGACATAACGAGAGCATTTATCTGTAAGAATTTGGATTTATTAGTTGCTGTATCTTCTAATGCTCTTCCGGTCAGTCCGTTCGAAGTACACAATATTTCACTGAGAGTGTATTTTTCATCTAACCATGAGCATGCAATATTTTCTCACAACTGGATGCAAAATTTATGCACCAGTACCATTGTGAGGGTCGCTGATCAGGTATTATGGGGTAAAGATTTTGGCTCCACGTATTTCTCTTCTATCTTTGGAAATAGGAGGTACTTCCGTTCTCTGCTCGGATCAATTTTTTCTTGTATCTAACTAATGATGAGGTTTACTTGTGCCAGCACTGACTGCAAGAACTCGTTCTAAGACTAAGCAATTGCCGTATTCTTAAACAAACGGCATTTCGAGAACATACTATGAGATGATGATGAGATCTTGACTTTCATCTCCTATAATGTAATGAAATTTAACCTAACCTTACCTTACAATAATCACATTTCGAGAACATATTAGGATGAAATCTTTCAACTCCAACAATGTAAACATATCTTATAAATTCATTATTGATTGTTTTTTGCTATAATCGTCTGTTACGCATCATGACGCATATTAGTTGCACAAGACTCAATGAGCGTGAAGCTAAACAATAGACTTCCAGCGATATAAACATGCCATATAATGGAAATCCTCTCTTTTCAAAATATATATATATATATATATATATATATATATATATATATATATATATATATATATATATATATATATATATATATATATATATATATATATATATATATATATATATATATATATATATATATATATATATATATATATATATATATATATATATATATATATATATATATATATATATATATATATATATATATATATATATATATATATATATATATATATATATATATATATATATATATATATATATATATATATATATATATATATATATATATATTATAATGCCGTTCAAAATGAGTATCTTATATTTTTAGACATGCATGGAAAACCTCATTATTATGAAGTTCATACTTTTTCCTCTTTGCATAAGCAGCTATTTCTCTTTATAACAAATGTAAATATTTCTATATATGAAAATGAGAAATAGATGTTTTACACAGTTATTTCCTTTAGAAAAGCTACTATATCGATTCACACGAGACCTAGTTTATCTCCTTCTTTAACCGCAATGTTCGGAACTTCACCCTGCAGATGTCTTCTTTGCTGGTGGTTTGTTGTTTTCGTTTTGGAGATAACATTTCCTGAAAGTTTTCAGTCAGCTCACGTGCGATCCTGTGGGATAAAACAAAACATTCTCGATTTCGTAATTCGCGTCAACTGGATGTGTAAACTCACTCTGGAGCTGAACTGAAGTTTCGAGTAAAATTGATACTCTTTGATATTTGCCTTCTCCACATCGAGATACAAATTGGAATTTTCATGTTGTAGCCTGCAGAAACTGAATATACTAAAGAACTGATGAATCTTCTATGATTATTATATGGTTTTCTTTCTAGAAATATATCTCGATAATTTGAGAATTATTCTTTCAACCGGAAAATTTAGTAAAGTTTCATAATAAATACTCGCTGAAAACAGCGATTAGAAAGATTTTTTCCAATATAATATGATTCTCTTTTCATTATATTTTATCACAGTAATGGGTATATTGCGATAAACATCGCTGTGTATATTGAACAAAATGATCACAAATTTCAACTTTCCGTGAATTAAACTCAATGGAACAAAAATATATTTTGTGTATTTCAGGGTTTTATTCTTTCGTGACTATATCGATTTAGACCCTTATGTTATTTTTAAGTGACTTATCCACAGATTCGAAACAATTTAATCGGATATTATTCATCCAAGCAAATTGGACCCTTTTATCCTGGAACAATATTCAACTTTCCGGAAAATGTTAATTATACTTTCCTGAAGGAGCTGGTGTTTTCATCCACCCCACATAATCATAGTCAACCAACTTCACACATAAGTGATACAGTCTGATTTGATATCATGAATAAGAGCAATAGACTACAGTTTTCGTCTCATTTAACTTCGTTACTGTTGCACATCCATTCACACGACCAGACCAGACTGCTACCTACTGATCTCAATCCGTTGGAGTACATGAAAAAATATGAATTCATTGGCGCCCCATACAGAAACCACTACCATTGCCTCCTGGAAATCATGAAAACAAGGGGTATATTTCAAACAGAAAACTTCAAATAGCCATTACATAATTGTAGACATATGTTGTGTCTGGTTGATAACCATAGTGGTAAATTCTCAACACGCTACCTTCTGTTTCCATAGCTCCGTGAGGCGATGGTTAGGTCAGTTGGTAAGTGGCCTCTGTTACAGTTCGTTAGAGGGCGCCAATACATTTGAATATTTTGATGCACTCCAATGAATTGATATGAGTAGGAAGCAGACTGGCCTGTTGCTGTGAAGGGGTGTGTAATAATGCCGAGGCCAATGAAACCAAAACTGCTCCTATCCATGACATCTGACCAGACCATACCACTGCCGTGTGGTCCTGGTTAACGATGATTATCAAATCAAAAAACCAGTTCTTTCAGGGAAGAATATTTGAAAACGTACGAAAGGTTGAATACTTTTCTCTGAATTGAAGTCTTCAATATATTAACATGTACTGTCGAGTTTTGCATGTTGTTATTGTTAAAATATTATATTATTTATCTCACTTAATTTTGAGTACGCGAGTATTACAGGTATCTAGTTGGTTATTGAGAATGGCAATATTTGGGTTTTTACAAATTTTGAGATTGAATAACGTTACTGTATATTTTGGGGTTTCAATATTCTCACATATTGGCGAATTGTTGTCAGATGCTATATGTTCTTTGAATGTGGTTTCGAAGTTCTTATCTGTCCAACACAACCTACTGGGTACTCATTACATACGATTTCATAATCCTTTGATTTTTTGAGTTTGCTAACTTTTATTGAACAATAGTTTGCCGATATTGCGACTTATAGAGAAAGAGGTGGTTTTGTTCAATTATTTTTCAAGTTGGTACCCATGGTGTTGAAGAGAGAGGATTAGCGTAGTTTTTCTAGATCCATTTTTCATTCAATAATATTTGTTGTTTTCCTTTCACGATGGATAATTGTATCTATAAAAGGAGGGCGGAAATTTTTTTCTGAAGCAATTTTTCTGAAAGCTGACGCTGATAGAGGAATTGAAAAACTCTATCGATAAATCGATCAATGAGTTATAAGCTGCTAGTTTATGGTTACGTGATTTAATAAGTCCAACGGGATAGTTCAGTCTCTGAAAGATAATTTCGATAGATTTTATGAATGAAATTTTAAATCGATTGTGTCATATTCACGTCAGTGATAATTTATGAAATTATTGGTTTCTATTTCTGCAGTGAAACTGATTAGAGAGTAAACTTAGTACCGAAACTGTAAGAATGAATCAATTTTCCCGTTCGAGCCCTGAAAACCTAAAAAAATGTCATCAACATATGGTACCATAATACTATATGTTTTTCCGCTTATCGGCTGTTGAATATAAATTTTTCTCCTAGGTTGCCCATCAAATATCAACCAGGAGGCTAAGTGGTGATCCCAAGAGAACTCCAGTGCTATGGTTTAGGTAAATATTTTCCAGGCCATCGAACGGCATTCATCTAAGGTGAAATAAAGTATACTTTATACTTTCCACAATTTCAATTTTACAAACACGACCGGTTGCAACAGTCAAGTCATCTGAAGTGGTCAGTTACTTGTATAGCTACTAGCCTGATTTAATATTAGATAGTGGAAAGGTATTAATGTCCAGCTGGCTATTAATGGCGATTTTCACAAATTTCATTGATCTTCAAAAATTCCAACAGATTCATTCTCTCTCCTTAATCGCAATTACGAAAATTTTTGATATTATCCAATGGAAATAAATCTTTTGTTGTAATGTTCACATATTGGAAAATTATTGTCAGGGGATAAATGTTCTTTGAATCTGGTTTCGAAATTCTTACCAGTACGCTCAACAGGAGCTTACAAAATTTTTTGTAATGATTGTACGGTAGATGTTGAGCAGATTGGTAGGAATTTTTAAACCAAATTTAAAGAACCTTTATCCCCTAAAAATAATTCTCGATTATGTGAGAAATTAAAAGCAAAAAACATTCAATGCCAATAGATAATATCGATATTCTTCATAATTGCAACAGAGGAATGTAAATGAATGTGTTGAAATAGTTGAAAATCAATAAATTTTGAAAAAACCCAAATGAAATCCGGAATAATTGCCACCTACACATTAATACCCCTCCACTACTTAATATCAAATTAGGCCAGTATCTATATGAGTGAGTTATTTCCTATAGTTGACCACTTGAAAATGAATTAACAGTCGAAAGGTATTTGTAAAAATAAAACTTTGGGCAGTATAAAATATATTTCACTTCATTTTCGTTTCCATCTAATGGAATATTTGGGTACATAATATTTATTTATCAGGGACCAGAGACCCCCGCTACTATTTTTTTCCGAAGGGAATGGGTCTGAGGAAGATCTGTGTTAAATATGGAGCCCCTAGCTCAAACTACGGAGCCCTGAGGATTATTCGGAAAATTTTGCCGAAACGTCGTCCAGAGCGAACGGAAAGTCAAAACGGCGAGATTTCTGCGGAATTGGAAAATTGAAACTCTAAAAGAAAGCCCCGAAAAAGCGAAAATAAAATAGCGATTCTTCGCGAGTGAAGGGAATAATTTCGTGGGATATTCTATACAAATTGGAAAATCTTCGATTCACCGAAGATAAATTTCGCCCTTATTTCCTCATTGCGAAAATCCCTGACGGCCAGAAATTAAATTAATTAAGGAACTTCGAGCTATCCAAAAAAGGGTTTTTCTTTCATCTCTCCTACTTATACAAGGTTACCGGAAGGAAAGAGTCGGGTGTCGAACGATTCCTACATATCTCGATATCGGGTTCGCGAAGAGAAATCGTTACTCTACGAATTATTTTTCGAATTTGGGACGATTTGTGAGACCTAGACTTTTGAGAAAAATACCAGAAATACGGTGGCAGAGCCAGTCACCTCTCCTACCGCCCCTTAGATGGCTATTCAAGCTCGGTCGACAGTCAACCTAATGAACGTACCAAAGTAGATGTCGCCAACTCTGCTGCTCATTTCCTTGAAGTTTGTATTCCGAAAGTCAGCTCTACCAACGATTATGATTTTTGAATGAAAAAAGTGAGATGGAAATAGTTAGTAGCTTTTACTTCATTCTCAAACATAATTTCGTTACTACCAGTGCTCTCTCTTTTCTGAATGACAATATGAGACAGAATGAAATATTCATATGTACACACATTATTTCAATTTGTCACATATTCGATCTGTCAAATTAAATAATTCCTAATTCTATTTCAATGAAAATTCAACGAAACTTGAATTGAACTAGAGGTAAGTGAACGTAGTTTGATTATTATTTCGTCGATTTTTATATATATTATACTTAAGGAAAGGAATGACAAACTTTAAAATTTACAAATTCAACATTTTGAGGTTACTCTAATCTAAATATTGTGATTCAAAATGAAATGTTCTGATAAAAAGAAGTTGTGGAGACATACAATAATGTTTAAAGGGTAAGTGAATGTAATTCGAGGTTTATTTATGGATATTAATGTACATTTTTGTCGGCATGCTCTAGAAATGTACTCCGATTTACATATTTCATATTTTTGTTCACGGTTATTCTAACCTTTGTGGGTTAGAAGAATTCCTGGTATAACTAGGATTCTTCAACGAATCGATTTAGACTATCTCACGAATTGATGTAATATCCTTCGAGTTGCTATAAATAGGTATTGAGCTATTTTGTATAATGATATTTTTTCTGAAAGTAAACTCGATTGAGTTTTCGTTAGGTCATTTAGTATGTTTGAAATTAATATTTTAAGTTATTCACCATAGGCTATATCTGTAGTAATTTCAAACTGTATATTATTGAGACGGTGCCATTGCAAATTGAATTTTCGTTTCAGTTTATTCAGGAGGAAGTACGTTTCTATTCTACAATTATCCTACTGTAAAAATAATTGAGATTCAATGTGTTTGATAATGTTCTATTTTGAACCAAACAAAATAAGATCTTATAATTCTGTGGTTATTTATCTTTGAAAGCTAACCTACAAATATATTTGGAAAATATGAACGAAATCATGAGAATTATGGTTCATTTATCTTTTAGTTGAATGATCAATTTTGTGAGTGAGTGGTTTGAAGGTGAGCTGTTATTTTCGATACAAATTAAAGAAGAGGAAGTATAAAATAGATGTACTATTGAAGGGTTGGAAAATTGAATGAAAAATAATATTTAACATATTTTGTGGGACCACTTAATAGTACAATCATGAAAATAAGCAAAGAAAATATTGAGTACTAAAGGAAAGCTATATGTTAATGTTATACATCTGCGAAGAAAAGAGATGAAGGAGGGGGCTTGAAATTTACCTACGGTTCTTACAATCCAAATTTATTTTTGGAACCACTGTTTTCATTGTTGGCATCAGAAGTTGATTGACTTCTGAATACTAAGACATTTTTCTATGTCATCTCAATTTGCACAAAAAGGTATTTATTGTGAGTTCCTTTTATTCATTACACATTGTTACTGTTTCACAAGAAATTTTATCAAGGCTATTGAATGAATGGCAGGTATTCCTCATTGATTTGAAGTTGAAAAATTCTCTTTTATAGGTGTCTGATAGTGGAAAACATGATGTTGAAATATGTAAAAGTTGCATACGAAGTTTCATTTTGTACAATCGCAACTTTCAATCTAGGATTTATGAAAGTCACAAAAAAAATGCTGCTGCTTATGTGAGTCATATTTTGAAGAAAATTTAACTACTTGGAGAGTACTATGAATATTTGACAATTTTTGTTTCAGGTAGTTATATTATAAGTATTTTATATAATTGTGTGAAATGAATAACTTCATCACGTAATATGGAAATATGAAGTTGTTTCAAAGCAATTTCGTCCTTTCATTTTCATTTCACAGTATACTATTTAGTTTCACAAGAACATGAATTGAAGTGATTAAATTGAGGAATAGTAATTTCAATTATTAGAGCAAGTTTACAGGAAACTGGCTGCTCGAAATCAACTGCCAATTCGACAGTTAAACATCTAGGAAATTAACAGTTACAAGAAATAGTTTTACTGAAACTGATATATCGTTAACATCATTGTATTGTATATGAAGGTCCATGACGTAATTTACAAATTTGTGGATGTTTGAATCTCATTTCGGCTTTTCACAAGAACACTTCAATTCAGAAGATGTTTGTTCTTTCTGGTAAGCAAATCGTGCGAATTTTGGTCAATTAGAATTTATCTAAAATAGTTATGAATTGGGCAACCACTTAAAGTGAAATTTAAATGTATATAGTACTGTTCCTTCATTTAAAACTAATTTCTTGCCTTTGTCTTTTGAATACTCTCAATAAATTACAACTTGAGAAGAACTTTTATTTTCTATTTCATTAATATTTTTGAGAAGTAATTCCATCTTGCTATTTTAAGCTCATATTTCTTGTTTATTATAAATCATGAATCTTATTTGATTCTTATCTGATCTAATTCGAATAAGAGCTGTTAAGTGAAGATCAGATATTTCAAACTATAGATCTGTATATATCGATCTTTCTGAAGTATACATTTAATACGTTTGGAACTAAAAATTTGAGATATCTGAGTTGTAAAAGATTGAAATTCTATGCCTAAAAGGTGATTGAACAATTTGTTTTTTCGAATCTTGGTTTTAACTCTTTCATTTCAACTTATGCTAGCTCAATTGAAGAAAGTTGAGTTTTTCGAATTGAATGTATCTCTTTTAATTGGGATAATAGTGGATAGTGTTGAAAGTTGTATGGTTGATGAGTCAGTTTCCATAAAACAATACTGAAAGTTGAATTACCCTAAGGATGTGTGATGCAATATATGAGAGAGTTCCATGTAGCATAAAGAATTATTAAGTATAAATATCAGTGAATATAATGAGACGTTCAGTATAGATGGAGTAGGATATGAAAAGGCGTTCAGTATATTGGGGGTTTAGTATAATGGGCGTATAGTATATTAGACATACACTTTATAAGACTTTTAGTTTATTAGCTGTTCAGATATAAAACACGATCTTAATAGGCTCTCTAGTACCGAGTGAAACCCATTTAACATTTTGGTTGATTTTGAGCTCAGAAAGTTTTGATTCAAGATAGATAGGATTTTAAATAGTGCGTTTTGAATATATACCCCTACCTGCTTAACATTAAGTAAGATAAATATCATATGGTCAAGTAATCACAAGTCTGTAGATTAGACTCTTGAGAATGACCTGACTGTTGAAACCGTTTGGGGTTTGAAAGAACGAAACTTTGTATTATATATCTAAAGTTTGGATTGAGAATGAATTTTCATTAAATGAAAGGATCATCAGTTCCATTGATAACGTTCAAAGATTGAAAAATATCCATCCTTGCTGCATAATGCCTCTATGAAATCTACCTGGAATGTTTCATTCACATTTATCGCGTAAGCCTATTGTCGAATTTCTTTTTGTTTCCAACATTGTATCCTTTAAATACCTGATAAAACCAAGTCTAAATTTTCAGCAGATAATATTTTGCGTTTTCCTGTTGATTTCGTATGTTTCTCGATTCTTCTTATGGACAATTAGTTGGTTCCGCAAATGATTTGAATTGAATTATATGAATTGAGAATAAGAAAACTGGAATTCTTTCGAGTTTTAAAGATTGTCTCAAATTGTTCTCTTGTTACTGAATATTTTTGATATTTGCTTACTCAAAGGTAATAAATAATAATTTTTCCATTAGTTTTTCGAAAAATCTAGCTGCAGAATGTTCGAAGAATATCCAATTCTGGAAAAATTCTGATTTACGAGGAAATTTGTCTAGCATGTTTTACGTAGTTCTTTTGAAAGAAATCTACTCCTCCTATTTCATCCAAATTCACCTTAACTTTTTACACAAGAAACGTACGGTTATATTTCAATTTGAATACGATTCTCCAAACAAAAAGAATTGAATTCGTCTCAGAGTTTTCGCATAAAGTTTAAGTATACTGTCGAAATAGTTTTCACTTAATTTTTATAGCAATTGATATATCGGGATATGGCAAAATCTTGAGCAGCATTATAACCTCAGTTTAACTAATTCAGTTACTTACATACAAAAATTTGTCGATATTTTATATATGAGAACTTCAGATGAAATGAATAATTCCCGTACTTTTACTCTTCACGTCAAATTTTCTAAATTTTCCATTACCGTTTCAATCATAATCTAACATAATCTAACCTAACCTAAATTGCTTCTAATACAGGGGGCTTCAACGAAAACTTAACCGAGTCTATATCTAGCAAGATATTTATTTGTGATCAAAATGCAAAAATCCGTCAATTTTTGATTCAAGGTGGACATCTTTTGGGGTACAAAACTTGCCTGAAATATCCTTGAACATTTTGAATAAGAAAGATGGGTAGAGTTATGACTCAAAAGAAAAGTGTTATATTTGTTTACATTGTCTTGAACGAATTTTCATTTTCAATTGAAAACTGTAAAAGATACAGGGTGAGCAACTGAAAGATAGGGAAGAATATTTCCCTGAGACTCTTCAAGTTTCAGTGAAGTAAAATGGAACAAATCCATGCTGATCAATGGCAGTCATCATCAAGTACCATCCTTATCTCGAAATTCAACCCCTAGAAGAGGGGTGACCACCCATGAAAATTTGGAATAGGGTAGATGGGTCGAGTGATACCTCGAAAGAAAGGTATTATCTTTCTCTGCATCCCCGTGAACGAATTTAGTAGAAAAAAATGGAACAGCTTCATTCCAGATCAATGGCTGTCATCTTCCAAAACACCATTCACATCTCAAATTTCAACCCCTAGAGCAAGGGTGACTACCCTGTGTTATTTTTAAAGCAGAATATAGGTCCAGTTATAACCTTCTGAGAAATAATTTTTGTTTGTCTCCACAATGGTGTGCAAGTTTTCGTTCTCCATCATAATTACTGGGTGAGCAGCTCAAACATTGGAATGATCATGTAGGATCATGAATCTTGAAAGAAAACGATAAAACTATCAGTCATAGTAACTCCATTGATCTTTGAACATTCGTTGTACGATATGCGAGCAATGCCTCTAGAGTTGGGTTCACATGCGTTTTTATCAGTTGACTGAAAGGAAACTTTTTTGTTTTTATAGGTGATACTGTATGATCATCGTCCTCATGTAAAATTACTCTTATTTGACGATACAAATCAGAAACGCAGATGTTACAATGACAGATTTCTTCAACAAAAAATTGATTCTCAATGTTTTCGTACTTTTTGTATTCAATTTCATCGTTACAATTTCATTCCACATTAGTTTTGAAAATTCTGTTGCATTTATCACAATAGTTTCTCTTCTATTCAAAATTTAGTTTTCATGAAATCGTCAAGGTTTACTCGATAGCTGAGAGGGTTGAAATGATTGAACTATTTTTCGGTTCTGATAGTTGCGCGAACAGAACAGCCAATATCTTCAAACAACGCCACGAAGGCGTAAAGTGAGTACAAATGATGTACTAGAATTAGTTGCGAAATTTCGTGAGAATGGATCGATGCAAAATAAGAAGCGCGTAATTGAGCGGCTAGTAAGAAATGAAGCTGTGGAAGTGGCGGTGCTTGGTCAAGCGGTGGTTGATCCTACCCGAAACCTGCGGAAATTAGCAGATGTAAGTGGTGTAAACCAAACGAGTATTTCCCGCATTCTGAAGGGGCATAAGTTTCATCCATATAAAATTAAATTAGTTCAAGAATTGAACGAAGATGATTTCGATCGAAGGCTTCAATTCTGCGAGACCATAGGTGAGAGAGTCATGAACAATCCTCATTATTTACTTCACTTTGTGTTTTTCGGACGAATGAACATTTTTTCTGAACGGACCCGTAAACCGCCATAATTGCCGTTATTGGGCAGATTTCAAGCTGCAAATATTCCACCAAATTCACACTCAGCAGCTTAAAAAAAAGTTTGGGTTGGTATTCACGGCAATCACCTCATTGGACCTTTTTTCATTCCTGGAAATCTTAAAGGAGAGTTGAATTATCAACTATTGGAAAAATTTATCGACCCAGCAATAACTGAGATAATTGAAAATGACCCCCGCTATTCGGAGAATGAGGTTGTATTTCAGCAGGATGGAGCGCCCCCGCATTTTGCACAACACGTTCGAGTATTTTTGGATGATCATTTTCCTGGTCGTTGAATTTAAAGGAGAGGCCCAACGGAATGGTCCTAACGATCTCCGGATCTCAGTCCATTAGACTTTTTCCTTTGGGGCCACCTCATAAGAATAATCTATAAAACTGAACCTACTGATTTGAATGACCTGAAACAGCGCATCGTCAATGTGTGTAATCAAATTACACCTGAAATTTTACAGAATATTCGTGAACGTTTCACCCAAAATTTGTGTATGTGCATGGATGTTGGTGGCCAACAATTCAACTATTTACGTTGAGTTTTAGTGACTTCAGTTTCGTTCATTTTATCGGGTAATAAAGATCAACTTCTTCTCGTTAATTTTCCCCTTTCGTTTATTCCCCTCTTTATTTTCAGCCAATGTATTAGTTTTTTATCTATTACATTGGAAAGCGGATGTCTAAAACGAGTAACTGTCTGCTGAAAGGTGTTTATTCAGTGAAAAAATTAACCCCTTGTTTGATACTGGTCGAAGATAGATGGTATACCCTGCATTGTCACTTTTCCGTTTCGCATCCTCTCTATGGAACTCAGTGAGAATAGAATGATTGCGAGCAGTCATGAAGGCAATCGAAATCCTCTACTTGAAAGGTATAACTGGATCGAAATATTACCCCTGCTCTAGGGGTTAAAATTCGAGTTGAGGGTGATGATGACAGCTTTTAATCTAAAATGAATCTATACCAGTTTTTCGCACTAATACTCCAATTGTCTTGGGTCGATTGTCTTCTCTATTTTTCACTGGCTCACTCTGTATCTTCTACAGTTTTCAATCAAAAATGAAAATTCTTTCACGGAAATGCATCTTTGGAGTTATCACTCGACCCATCTACCCTCTTCCAAATTTTTCAAGGGTTGTCACCCCTGCTCCAGGGGTTGAAATTCGAGATGAAGATGGTACTTGATGATGACTGCCCTTGATCAGCATGGATCTGTTCTATTTTACCTCACTGAAACTTAAATTGTTTTAGGGAAATAGTCTTTCCTATCTTTCAGTTGCTCACCCTGTATCTTTTACGGTTTTCAATTAAAAATGAAAATTCATTCAAGGCAATGTAGACAAAGATACCACCTATCTTTTGAGTCATCACTCGACCCATCTTCCCTATTCAAAATGTTCAAGTATTGTACCCCAAAAGATGTCCCCCTTGAAACAAAAATTGACATGTTTTTGCGTTTTGATCAGAAATGAATATCTCGGTAGATATAGCCTCTGTTTAGTTTCCTTTGAAGCACCCTGTATATATGTTCGCATACAGCCAATGCTGCCATCTGTAGATTGAACATTTATCAACCAATCTAGACACGAAAATATTTCAATAATCTTCCTCGCTAACTGCAACAAAGCTAGTTTATTACGATTCATACCCTCAAGTGTTTATGTGTTTGATATTCCATTTCCGTACTTCACCAACCGTGCAAGCCCATAAGCCATATCTCAGCCCAACGAGTTCGTTCTCATGAGTTCAATACCCGTCTTATCTTCCTAAAGATGCGCTGCATTTATTTCATCGCTTAAAGTGATAAATCTCTTGTTGAGTAAACCCGAATGCAAAATACTACAAAGAATAGAATTGAATTGTGTTTTTCTATTTGAATTTCTGTTTTCAATTTAAAAACCGCAATGCAATGGAAAATAGTTCGAAGTTGTCCTTTCTACTAATCGAAATTGATATGGTTCATTCCTCAACGCATAAAGTCAAAAGTTTAAATTTATTTATTTTAGATATGTTTGAAAACTATGTTTCATCGACAAGCACTAGTCGTTGCTCGAGAAAGATCGAAATGAAATAATACTCACGAAAATTAAAATAAAAGTGATAATGAAAAATTCAAAACTTTTGGAAGAAATTTAAGTCTCTGAAAACCTAATAATACAGGATCAGTCTGTTTTGAACCTCATTCACTTTAGCCGTCAGGTTTTCCTGGCTTTCTAATCTTCTATAGAGAAGATCCCACATACACTCGATGGGATTATTGGTGTGTGACTAGGGATTGTTGAAGCAAAAAACTCAAAAATATTGCAAAATGTTAGGCAAACATTCGAATTTCGAATGCCAATGCATGGAAGTGAATAGGGGCCACTTTGAACATTTGCGTTATGAATATACCATCAGATTTTCATTTTCTGTTCAATCAGTATTACATTTCAATTAATAGCTCTGATATTGAGGATCAGATAACCTTTCTTATGAGTTTGTACGAAGCATCTTCAAATTCTCCGAAAAGTGTGAAGCCATATAAAGGTAGACAATATATCGAACTAGTCGGAAGGCATTTCAACTCGCTCTAAATTAAATGAAAGTGAATGTAGGTTTTGTAGTAAAAATGTTTCTACCGAAGTTATTAGATGTTGCGGTGTTGGTTGTCAAATTGTGTTTCATTCAAAGTATATTGAAAATGTGAAAAAAACTGATACTAATGTTGAAAACTTCGAGTGCAAAAATTGCCAAGAACGTTAGATGTAAGTTCTGAAATTGTATTATTAAAAGAGGAGGTGGAATGCCTACAAAGAGAGGAAAGATCTACTATCGAAGTAAATGTTGAAAGTTTTCAAATAAAATACTGAAAGACAAATTTATAAACCCTGAAAACTCATTTCAAACAAATTATAAATCATCGGCAAATAAAAAATTATATACCTCATATGCAGCCGCGATAACAGGAGAATCCGTAAACAACGTGAAGTCCACCCATTTTCCGGCTATTTTGCTTGTTCGAACATTCTTTGGGAATATTGAAGGATGATTTAAACCTTCGACTTTCGAGAAATTTTAAAGCAAATAAGCTAAGAAAATTACAACTCCAAGATTATTGTCTATGATTTGGATCGGTAGGTAGTGGAAAGCGACGAATTTATTCCTGATATTATTGGACACCAGTTAGAAAGACTTTCTTCTGACATAAAACTTATTACTACACTTAAATATGAAAACATTATATAATTATTGGATGTAAATCTGAAGCCTTCAAAATTATTGGTGGGTAGTGCTATCTCTGGGTATCTTGGGGTGAATGTTTGGTGAAGAAGCATTTCAGCTTAACAAAATGTTTCAAATGTTAAAAGTATGGGAATGTAAGGGCAAAAATATTGTCTGCTGATGTGTTCTGGTTTGCACGAAAAGCAGGATTGTCATTCAGAAACCCTATGTTGTACAAATTGCACAACATAGCTATAGCATGACACAAATCACGTCAATAACCCAATCTGTAATTGTAATAAAATCATTGACATCTTTGAAGTCAAGAATTATTTATGAATAATAGACTTAATAAAACATTGAAAAAAGGTCATATGAATACTCGCTCCTTGATGAATCCCACGATCTAGTAAGTAAGAGATTTGAATAAAAAATGAGTCTCCACAAGTACAATACACCCTCCAGATTATGATTTCATGGCACGAAACAGAGTATTTTTCAGAAATATTTCGAAAATATCATTTCATTTATCTCGCCGTAGTATCCAAATATCTACGTGATATCAATATTGATCAGATAGTTGTCACATTGGCCTCCATTTCAGAGTCCTATGACTTTAAGCAATTGATTACGGAACCTACGCATATCACTGAGACCAGCCAGTCTGTCATAGATTTGATTTTTACTAACGTTGTTGATCATGTTGTAGATTCTGGAGTCATGGATAGTGCTTGTTCCGATCACCAATTGGTGCACTGTTCTGCGAACTTAGCGTGTCCTTCATTCCAACCACGCATAATTACATATAGAGACTATAAGAATCTTGTTCCAACAGCTTTGCTGCCAACCTTCATGAAGCTCCTTGGGCGGATATATTATTTATGAATGATGTTAACAGTAAAATTCAATTATTGAATAGCATTATTTTGCGTGTATTCGACAGAGAACAAAGGTCCCAATGGACCTTGAATAGCAAACAAATTCTATACGCCTTGAGAAGGCTGGGTATCTAGAGCATCAGGCAGTGGTGGAAGATAGTGAAATCCTATGGAAGGCGAGTAGGAACTTGGGCATCAAAAATAATCATGGCAACATAAAGATTCCTGTCTCTGTCAATAATTGTTCTAAAGTTTACTCCTACTTCTAATGTGTGTTTGTACCGATGAATGCTTGTGGAACAGCATCGGAATTCCTCAGCACACATGAAGACAGTCTGCATTCGAAGTGCCGTCTTCGTTTGGCGACGGCTGACGAAATTATAATAGTTGTTCATCAAACGTAAGTCTTATTGTGAGGGATCGGATGAAATATCGTCTGAAATATCAGAGTTGTACAATTTTGTGATTGATCTCTATATGACCCATAAAATGAATCTTTGTTTGGATAGCGGGATATTTCCTGAATGCTGGAAATTTTCATTGATGAGTTTTCTGACCAAAGTGAAGGTTCCAACAAACTACGGTGATCTTCGTCCCATTAGTATCCTCCCTTTAATTTTTAAAGTTCTGAAGAAATTCATTGTGCTCCAGATAAATGATTATTTGTTCGGAAATAAAATTATATCACAGATGGAATCTCGATTCACTAGGGAGCCCATCACGGCAACCTTGCTTCTGGATGTGGTTGATGATATTGTTAGATCCTTTCCCCAGTATTAGTTATCGACAATGACCGTTTTGACGCAGGGATCTGTGCTGGGGCCCATACTCTTGCATTTTTATACTGCAGATATTTTGCAAGAAATTGATTCGTCTATGGCTCGTGCTTTTGCAGATAATCTCAGCTTTCTTACAACTTAGACTCTCTACTTGCTCCTACTGCTGCGAAAATTATCCATGCCGATCTATCTGAAGTTTTTTTAATAAGCCGAGGCACATGGTCTCAAATTAAGTACGATTAAGTGTGACCTCAGTTTGTTTGTAGAAAGAAAAAAGCTTATTGACCCTGTTTTTCTTGTGGAGATCTCGGGAGAATCAAGAGCTGTGACAAACTCTGAAAAACCTCGGTGTAATTTATGACTGTAGCCTTTATTTTCAGGCTCATATTTCCTAGGTGATGAGAAAACGTTATGGAGCCTCAAAGGCATCACATATGAATGCTAGAGTTTTTAATTTGAAATTCAGAAAAAAAACTAGGGCTGCCTATACTGCATTATGCTTTGGTTGTTGTATTTTCTTGCTTTCACAAGCAAGACTCCATGATGTCCAGAATCCACGCTGCCGATTTGTCTGCCGTTTGCGGAAATATGATTCATGATGATGAATGAAGATTCATCACTCGTTCGATTTACAGCTAACTACATTAGTACAACGCATAGTATATTCAGGTGGACCTTCGAACCTTCATTAGATGTTTATACTTAGGAGTGATATGAGCATTACTGATGCGCGAAATTTTCTTACATTTTCTCTGCCTAGATTACATTCAATTTTTTTTTAGGAGATCGTTCACATATAACTGAATATTTATAATCAGGTTTTAAATAGCCTGAAAAATCTTTCAACAACCTTAATGCGTACTCGCTTGAACCACGCCAACCTATTAATTTCCAACATATTGTAGGCTTGATTAGTTTGGTTTACGTATCTATTCTTTTTCTCCACAATTGTTTGTGCTCGTGTTTGCTCTTGTTGCGCTGGGATGGTCTTCGTTTTTAATTTTGTTTCTTTCCTTAATTTTTTTCATGGTTAACTAGAATGGCTTTTGCATTTTCCTGGAAACAATTGTCCAAGATCTTTGTTTTTTATTTTAATCTATAATTATATAGAATATTAAGATCAAGTAGGAAAAGCTCTGCTAGACTTCGCCTTGGGTGTTATTCTGTTAGCAAGATAAATTGATCACAGATAAAAACCCTTTATTATTATTAGTATTTTTTATCGTTGACTTGTGCACTACATAAGCTGTTAGCAGGATATAATTTACCTTTCCCAGATTCAGCAATCAAAGGGAATAGGCTCAATTTTAATATACTTGACATAAATTTTCTTACTCTCCTACAGGTATTGAAAATTGCAGCTTTTTATATATATATATATATATATATATATATATATATATATATATATATATATATATATATATATATATATATATATATATATATATATATATATATATATAGGTATTCTTATGCAATTCTGATATCTTGAGGCTATCATGCAAACTTTTGGGTATAAACCTAGTCGAAGAAATGATGACAGGAACGATATCTATTTCATCGAGATGCCACATCTGCTTGATCTCAAAAGCAAGGTCTGTGTATTTCGATTTTTTCTCCTGGAACTTGCTCAGCACGTTGTTATTATTCGGTATGGCGACATCTACTAGCATTGCTATTCTGGCTCTCTTCTAATTCACCACTATGTTCTGCTTATTATTCGTCACCATTTTGTCAGTGATAATAGGCCTATCGTAATATAATCTGATAGAGTCCTTTTCTAATTTTGCTAGTTAATAATTCTAATATTGCTGAAATGCATTCAGAAGTCCGTATATATATATGCTAGTTTCTAGACGATAATGTTGCACAATTGATAATGCCTGTAAAGATAGTCCGTATTGGCAAGTTGTTCGCAGCTGGACGTTATATGCTGTATAGTCTCCGATCTTACATGGTATTTCCTGCGTCTATCTGTTTGTAATGTTTTGTCTTTAATTACAAAGTTTTTGAAGTTGTTTGTAATAATGAATTGGTCTTGCAAGGCCATAAGGAATCCTTTTGTTTCCGCGAATAGTTCTCCTTTCATCAACCATTTGTTGGAAGCTTCATTGTCGATGTGTGGTTGATTAATCCCATGGTTATGTCGGCCATGCAACTCCTTTCTTGGCCATTGCTCTCGTTTTTCAGTATCTGATAGGAACAGTATATTCTGCAGGTCAGCCCTGGTAACAAGATTCAGAGGTGTATATCAGTTAACAGCCAACGATACCGTACTGTGGAGGTCAGTTGTGCGAGCTTTTGCATAGAAGATTTCTCTGAGAATTTTTATCTGTTCGGTATGTAAGTTGACAACATCCATCAATCCGCGTCCTTCTTCTATCCACTTCAGAGTTCACAGATAGCTTTGGAAGGTAATCGTTGTTTTTTGTCAGCATCGTTTGGGTCTGCCTTTGAATACCATCCAGTTCTGTCCTTGTCCATCTGATTATTCTGAATGAATAAGGCAACACTGGAATGTCGTCGGTGTTAATTGCTTTGATAATAAAAAACAAGTACTGTGTTTTGAGGAATTTTACTTAATAATTGCGATTCGTAACGCGTTTCACTACACCGTAGCTTCTTCAGACGAATGACAATTTCTATTATTGATAATGGAATCTTACCAAGTGAAAGCCTTCCAAATTCAAATGTTAATTGCTTTGACTAGGTTTCCCGAGTTCAACATTGACTTCAGCACAGTTTTCAAACGGTTACTGTATTCTGAACGAAACGACTCCTTCGACTTTTTTTGTTCTTGCAATCTGACTTGTTTGTATCCCTGATATTTGTACGTTTCACCATCTCTCAAAGACTGTATAATATCTCCACGTGGAAGTTGTGTTTCACCACTTTTCCTCTTGTGTTCAGAGTCTTTCAATCCCGAATTTCCTATGAACACGTGCCGAGAACATACTGACAGTTTTCAGCAGATCACCCAATTGCTTCTTGTTGGAAATATATAATTTGATGTCATCCATATACAGCAAATGGTAGATTGTGTGCCAGTCCCTATCCGCTTTTATCTTGAATCCGTATCCTGTTATACTGACTATTGAAGAAGATAATGGGTTCATAACCAAACAGAACCATAGAGGATTTAAAGAGTCCCCTTGAAAAATTTAACGACCTATGGGATTCTCTTCGGTTTCAATTGACTTATTGTTCATGTTGACCAGCAGAAACGTGCACCAGTGTGCATTGTTGTCTTCAAGAATTCTACCAGAACTGGATGAATTTTATATATCTGTAGTACTTCGACAAGCGAAGAATGAGTGCTACTATGGAATGCCTTTAAATAATCGAAAAAAGCTGTATGAACATTCCGATACCCTCCGTGCGCCTGTTTCATTATCACAGAATCGATGATGAGTTCTGCCTTGCACCCGTGATGTTTCCTTCTGCATCCTTCCTGCTCCTCTGCTAATATTATGGTGTCATCAAGGTTTTGGCCTATTCGATTGGATATGCATGAGGAGAGTATTTTGTTTTGTAAAGCCTTGGCAGATTAGTGATGGGGCTATACTCAGACGGATCTTGTGTTCTATCGCCCGTAGATAGCATATATGTTAGGCCTTGTGTTAAGAAAGTAGGTGTTTTCCTGGGATGTTGAAGAACATACGTGAGCTGTTTTGCTAGGCCTCCATAGAGCCTATTTAATTTTTGTACCAGAAGTTGAGGATATTATCTATACCTGTGGCCTTCCAATTGTTGGTCGCTCTAAATACTATTGAGATTTCTTCCTGCGTTGTTCCTTAGGTGTCCATATGTTTGATATCAAGGCGTCGTTCTTCATTGGAGATACATCAAGCATCTTTATTTTGTTATTTGGGGTCCGACCATAGCGATGACCAATAATCGATAAAGCACAGTGCATCAGGTACTCCTCTGTTATTGTTGTTTGCCGTTTCGTTATTTCCCTCATGAAAATGGGCCACGCTTTGGAAAAACCCTTGAGTTTGGTGTTTCCTTTCAGCACACTTGATGTATCGCGAGAGCCTCGTTGCTTTTGTTTAGAGCTTCTGCTTCAAAGTGTCCATATACTCGTCGATGTGTTGTTTCTCATCAGGGTGTTTTGTGTTCGTACAAATTTTTTTATGAATTTTGCGTTTATGTGATTTCAAGTGTCTTGAGGGATTTCTGTTTCTCAGGCATTCTGTGTGACGATCGATTTTAGTTCTAATGTTATCAATATCCTTGTCGAGTCGTTCTTGCTATGGTGGTTTTCTGATGCTTTTTGACTCAGCTCGAACCAGAGTTTTAGAAACTTGTTGTTGGTGTAGTCGAAGAACTGCTACCGCTCCACAGTATATCGACGTGTGAATCTTCTCCAAGGTGTTCTTGTCAATGTATTCTTCTCAAACACTGAGTTTATGCTTGCTAGGATGACATTTATTTTCTTGTCTGTCTTGAGTTTGGGCAGCTGAGGTCGTTTAGTTGAGTTACTGCTATTAGTATATCATTATTATTATATGACTCATAATAGATGAAACTTACTCAATATATGGAAAAAATTAATTTTCTATCATAACTATTATATTTTTCGCCATTCATAAAAATAGTAGGTTTTCTGAGCTCTGCTGTGAAATTTGATTCCATCAATAATCATTAACTAAAAAATAATTCGGCCTTGTTCGAGAATCGAGTGAACACACAAATTATATCATCTTGGGCGGCCAAAGCTGGGACATAACATGCATCTTTTCCTCCTCAAGAGTTAAGAATATGAAGGATGAAAATGTTCATCAATTTATAATGCATTGAGTTCTGTCAGAAATAAAATATATGACCTTGTATTTCATTGAGTAATTCCAGAAAGTTCTGAGCCAAGGTTGTACATTTCCTTATTTATTCGTGAAACCTCTTTCATGTGAAGGATATTCGATTCAGATTTCACCAAAATAATGCAAAAATATACAGCAAACTGAAAATAGAGCAGCGGTTATAATTTTCCTTTGACGCCGATTTTCTTCAACATTCAGAAACAAGATTCCACTTTCTAAAGCTCTCCCTTCCGGGACATCAAACACTCGTGCCCTTATGAACTACAGAGATTCATAATTCAGCATTCAAAGCCAACACATAAGTCCAATTTCAAGATCTTATTTTTCTCAGGTACATTATTCTCTAATTTCTTTATATACGTTTTTCTCTAGAACCTGTACTTCTTGCAGGCAATTCATCATAGCAGGATGTTCTCCTGACGTTTCCAGACAGCTTTCCCTCCTTTTTCTCCAAATAATTTCATTATATTATCTTGCTACGTTGTTAGGAGAAAAAAATGTAATGAATGTCTTGTGCATTCCATCCAACTCAATTCTTCATCCTTTCATTATCTTGTTTTTCAGATTCTGAAAAAAATCGCAGAAGGGTATCACTTCATAAACAGGTTTTTAAATGATAAATTACTATGCAATGCGTCGAGAAATTCACGCACAATTCAACATTTCGAACTTTCTCAGTAGACAGTTAATTATTATTAAACGTTTTTCTTTTATTTATCCGGATGAGTGCCAATGACATTCGATGTTTTTTCTCGGCGCACATAATCCTCTTATAACAAATGAAATGAGAGAAATAAATTGAGAGTTTCCAAAAACCACGACATATTTATAATAGCAGTTGTTGATCAATTTTTGATAGTTACATTTGTTCTTCCTAAAAATTTCAATTCTCGGTAGTAATGCAACATTAATCATGACATTTGATCCCAGAAAAATCTCTGCAATTACTAGTGTTAGATGACCAAGTTTGGATAACAAGAATAGGCCCAATGTTTAGAGTATTCCGTTCAACTGTTCGCAGTATGATCCGCAGGTACAGTGAAACTGGTAGTCACGAAAGGACACCTGGGCAAGGACTACTTCGAGCAGCAACGGCAATCCATGAGCGTTACTTAAGAACTTCCTCGTTGAAATGCAGGTTCGACTGTACAGTGGAGTGCCAAGTAGTACTGAATCAATACAACAACTTCTCAGGGAATTAAGTTTGAGGTCACGTGTTGCAGGTCATCGTCATTTGTCTTTTTCGTTGCAATCGAAGTTTTCTAGTGCACAGACGTCGATATTAGAGGTATGTCTATTGCAATTCTGCCCCTAGCTGTGGTTCAATATTGTTGCGGGGTGGAATTTCTCTGTACCAACTCATCTAGACACCGTAAATAATGGTACCCTGAATGCTCAGAGGTGCGTTACAGACATTCCAGAAGAATATGTTGTACGATTAGCAGGAAACATGGAAGAAATATTTTTAGTTTATGCTACTTTCAAGAAGTTAAGCACGAATGAAACACCAATAACATTTTTCACGATGGTCTTACTAACGACAAATAAAATGAATCAATTGATCACTGTTGCCGTGATTTCGAACGTTCAATTAACATCTCACAGTGTGGAACTAAGTACAGAGTACCATAATATTTATAAATAGGCCGATATTTTGATTTGGAAAAACCAGATGTTAGGTATACAGTTTACTCGCTATTGTCAGAAAGTTTTCATTTCAAAACATCGAATATTTGGGATTATCTTCAAATTGTCATTGGAATGTGATTTAAGAATTCCAACTGGTAATTGAGTTCCCTTCACTTCAGATAACGTGTTGAATTTTCAACACTGAACTAGGTTATATTGAATATTTCTATTTACTGTTCCTTATCTTTATTTAGGATTTTCGGACATGTTACTTCATGATTTTCCTATCCACTCATAGATCCCATATAATTTTGGCATACAATTCAATGATCCACAAAACATTTTAATTTCTCTATGATTAGACAAACTTCAGAAAAGGAATGGATCCATTGGAACTATATTTTATAACAACGACTTATATATTTAATTTCGAGTACCATGATATCCTAAACATTCATCGTTTCAATATATTTTCAATAGACAAGTGAAAATGTAAATTTCCAAATTGAAATCCAAAATTGCATTCAGATCTCAAAATAACGTGTTATCACCATCATTCAATACGGACTAGTATTCCTTTTTAGACTTCAATAATTTCTACATAAGTCAAACTGGTTATCCCTTCAAGTTAAGATGTAAAGGATTTCGAATTTCATTCGTTTAAAATGAACAAGGTTAAACATTAGTAAATCACTGCATCCGAAATGGCCACTCATTTCTTAGAACTGGTAACTCAAGAGTTTTACATTTCCTTAAAAGAACGGAACTGGATAACCTTGAGTCAGAGGCATCAGTATGTGAATATTTCTGGGTTTATTTATGTTCTTTATTGTGAAGAATGAAAAATAAAATGCGTAATGTTCTTGCTGTTTAAAGTTTCAAGAAAAAGCAAGTTGTTTTGATTTGGCATTGTGCAAAACTTGGCTAAAGGACTGAAGAGAAACAGATGTTTAAGAATGACATCACGCAAAGATTCAATTTTTTGTACCCCACAACTGAAACCGAAGTGCTCTCCATCATTGGATCTCGAAAAAACATAAAATCATACGGAATTGACCAGTTGAATACTGAACTACACAAATTGATAGATAAGTACATAATTAAACCCCTTGAAATATTATTACTGGAACGTGTCCTGAACACTTCAAAGTTGGAATAATGAAACCTTTTTTCATGGAGAGAGGCAAAGCTGATGTACATAACTACTAGCCTATTACACTACTATCTAATTTAGCAAAGGTGTTTGAGAAAGTACTGAAAATGAGAATAATGAATTTTATAGACAAAAACAAATTACTATACGAGGGGCAGTTTGGTTTTATCAAAAACAAAAATACTGAGGATGCTTTCCAGGTTTTATTGAAAAATATATATCATAGTCTGGATAAGAATTAAAAATCCATCTGCATTTTCATAGGCCTTCGAAAGGCGTTGGATACTATCGAGCATCTGTTGTTGCTAGAAAAACTAGAGGAAATGGGTTTCAAAGGGAAGGAACATCAGCTTTTAAGCTCTTATCTGCACGAACGAAAACAGATAGTGGAAATAGGGGGCACAAGAAGCAAACCAAAAGTTGTCCAGTGTGGTGTACCTCAGGAGACAGTGTTGGATCGGGTGCTATTCATACTGTTTATCATTGACTTGTTCTTGCAGCAAACACAGGGTTCTTTGAATGCTTTTGCAGATGACTGTGCTATTTTTATGAAGAGAAAGACTGGAAGTCACTCAGAGAGTTGGGGGAGGTCGATTAAAAAAAAAATTTTATGTGGTTTTAAGAAAATCTCTTCTCTGCTGATTTCGACAAAATATTTTACTTACCGTTCCACTGTTACGCTGACTCGATGACCTGAAAATAGATGTAGAAAAAGATTCTTTCAAGCTGCTATCAGTGAAGTAGTTCACTAACCTGGACGTATGCATCGACAGCCACCTCAAATGGGATAAGCACGTCAACCAACTGATCAGAAAACTGAGATTTGTCCTAAGTAGATTCAAAATAGCGAAAAGATTTCTTGGCCAGAGACTAATGAAGACGATTTACTATTTCCTTAAGGAAAGTATACTTACATAGGAATTACCTGCTGGAGCTGAGTACTGAATAACATCTCGAGAGGACTGGATATGCTACAGAAACGATTTCTTAAAATAATGATGAGCAGACCCTACAGGTATGCCTCAGATTATCTTTTTAGTGAAGCAGGGATAATGGACATTAGACAAATATATTACTTCAGAGTCCCGATGAGAATACACAGTGGGAAAGATAAATTCTGCAATACTTCTCGTCAGTATTGCACTAGACAAAAAGATTTGAAAAGACCACCTAAAATAAACCTGAGCAAAGCCAACGATCATACCAATATATGTCGCATAAGATATACAATACTATTAATGCAAATATTAAAAGAACGATAGGCAGGAAAATTAAAACATTTATCCAGAGTGGATAGACACTTTTTTCACAGGTTGCTGGATGGGTTGCAGTAGAGTGGAGAGGGGGAAAACTTTTATTCTCCTTCTCCGATGAACTTTAATCAAACATCTCGTTACTAAAAATAATTATCAATCATAGATTTCATATTATTTTTTTAACCTTGGTTGTATGATTTTTGATTGTGAAATTTTGTGAATCTTGTTTTAGCACACAAGAATTTTTTCGTGAGAAATTTTTCTTTTCTTTTATTCTGTATGAATTTTATATCTGGCAGAATTATTATTATAAAAGAGCTGAAGAGTTTGAATGCACAACTTGTTAGGGACACTCTGTACTGAAGAGCCAACCTGAAAGCTAACCTATTTGGATTACTTCCGATAAGGTGTAACCACCCATTTATGCCTTATGGTTTTCAAGCCAGATACGCTTAGACAAAGCAGGTGGTCTCACAAATTGCAAATTCACATGTGGAAACCTCGTTTCTTATACGAAATTGAGCCAACTCTGATATCTTATTGAACTGAATGATTTCTTGGAAATATTTCGATATTAATGAATAACTACTTTCACAACGACAATTCTTTCGGTGTAAAATTAATCTTTTTCTAAGCTAAAATATTTCAGGAAAGAATCGAATGAACCTTTCAAGAAGTGCCACTCCATCCCATTTAATTGTAATGATTTTTGTGTTTGGAGCTAATTCGTGTAGGAGTTTGATTTCATATACTTCAAATGGACCGCAAAGCGGTATAACTTACAAAATGGCGAATGCGCAAGGAAAATATTCAATAGTTATCTGAAGTATACAGTGTGTTCCAACGAAAATTTGACCCCCCCTATAACTCCGAAATGAGTAACATTAGCGAAAAACACCAAGACACGTCGATTTTTGTTTCGAGGGGGAGCATTTTTCGAAATAATTCGAAACTTTTCAGATCAACCCTCTACCAATCCACCTTCCTGGGAAATTTTCGTCTAAATATTGGCGCACCCGAGCATCATAATGCGGAGGAGCACCGTCTTGTTGAAAACGCATTTCGTCCTCAGAAAGAGTTGGATCGTTCTGTAAAATTTCTGTCAATCTAGGATGTATGTGTTCCTCTAACAACTGTAGGTAGCCATTTCCATTCAGATTACCCTCAATAAAGAAAAGCCCAACTAGATGATTGCCAAAATTCCTGCCCAAACGTTCAACTTCTGAGGCCTTTGCGTGTGGGCCTCTCTAAACCAATGAGGATTCTGTGTGTCCCAATATCGACAATTATGTCTATTCACTTCACCACTGAGCATAAAGGTGCTTTCATCAGAAAAACAGATGTTATTCAGAAAATTTGGATTAGCGTCTAGGTTTTCACCTAGATTTTCACAAAACTGTAAACGACGATCTGGATCATCTTCGTTTATTTCATGCACTAATTTTACCTTGTAGGGGTGAAATTTGTGATGTTTCACGATTTTATGGATAGTTGTAGCTGATACACCAGACGAGATAGTTTTCTGATCGAAGTAGTATTCTCCATTTGTAGATGACCCACTACTGCCACTTCCGTTGCCTCATTTCTGACAGGACATGCCACTTCATGTTTTTGTTTGCCACCGAACCCGTAGCTAGGAATTTGTCAACCAAATATTTAACGTACTGGTGACTGACTCCCTTTCTCTTTCAGGATGGTTCCTATCGAATATCCTTGCCGTTTCTTTGGCACAACTGTTATTTCGAAAATACGTCGATACAATTTCGACCCTTTCCTCAGTGGAATAAACCATTTTCAGATTAATTTCAACTGACGAACAACAACAATAATGAGGAACTGATCTGAATAATAATAATATTTCATTGCAAAATGAGAAATAACAGATGACTGCACGCCAGATGGAAATGAAAAAAATGTGAACATTTTCAATGCAGAAATCAGCTTTATTTCTTCGTAATTGATGCTCCACACATCGTACCCCAATACTTTTAACAGTTTCGAATTAATTTTAGTTGATAATTTCAAATGACGATATTGAATTTTTCGAAAGCGACATCCTGTATGGAGAGCCGAACTGAATGAAATGCTTTAATCATTCTGGAATTCAAAAACCTTTCTGAAGATATGCCACTTGAATTATTTGTATGATTTTCAAGTTGGGGATGCTGAATGGAAGGGGTTGATTGCAAAAATTCTATAACCACACAAGAAAGTCCTATTCTCGGATCAAACATGTTCTCGTATACCGAAATGAACCAGTTTCAAAAGTTATTTGGATTTTCAATGTTCCTGCTTCAGGACACCCTGTATGATGATTCTGAATTTCGAAAATACCAAATTCGAAGAGAAAATTGCAGTACCTTTCCAACGAGGTGCCACTTGACCTATTATCGATCGAATGATTTTTGAGTTGGGGATGCTGGAAATAGGGGTTGATTGCACCAACTCCAAATTCACAAGTGTAGGTCGTTTTTCCAGACCGAGAATAAACCTGCGCTTGCATTATGCCAAAATAAATCCATTTCATTTAGTATTTGGGATTTCCAGAATTCAACTTCACCCTTGGTTGGGACACCCTGTATGTTAATTTAAAATTCTAAAATGACAAATCAAGGTGGAGAATGGACAGACCTTTTCAGTAAGGTGCCACTCGACCCTTATTCCCTATGATGAATTTCAAAGTTAGGGTTGCTGGGGGTAGGGGGTTGATCTGAGAAGTTTCGAATTATTTCGAAAAATGCTCCCCCTCGAAACAAAAATCGACGTGTCTTGGTATTTTTCGCTAATGTTACTCATTTCGGAGTTATAGGGGGGGTCAAATTTTCGTTGGAACACACTGTATATTATACTGAACATGACTTTCGGCATGCCAAAAATACGAACAAAATTTTACATGAACTTTCGTTGGAACGGCTTGAGATATTAAAGCATAATTACTAGAAGTTAGATTTTTTTGGTGTTCCGAAATCCGGCATATTTGGACAAAAGAGAAACCTGAAGGATGCTTCACATTGAGACGGAAATGACAATGAGCAATGATTTATAGGAAAAAACGGAAACTATAAATTTCTTCTTACGCTACTTCTTTTTGAGATATTTTACAGGTGCAACCATTAACACCTAGCTGAGCGGAAATTCAAATGAATAGAAACTATTGATACGAATTTTCAAATGCTAATTCTAATTAGACAATTATATCAATTACTATCACTTAAAAACAAAAAACGGCAACTTCAGCCATAAACATAAAATGAGACATTTTGAAAAGAGTGTCCTTATGGTTCATTAAACTATGGTAGCATTATACAGCCTAAGACCTTAATCTACCAAATTATGGAAATTAAGGTCAATAAATGATAATAATTCAATAATCACAGCAAATACTTCAAAATTACAATATCGTCCTCCTTTGACAAATCAACGCACACTCAATGATACGCGTTGCAGCCTGTTGGTCCTGCTTACATCCAAAACAGGAACAATGCTTCCTATTCTTTCAGTACGAGTATTTTATGTGGACTCTTTTATGTTTTAGATATTTTAAATTTGTGAGGATGTTTTTCTGTTTTCTTTTATCACATCGGATTTTGTTAACTGGGCTTAAGAATGGTCGGCCCAATCAGTCTTCATCTAACTTGAGTGGGGGAATACATTATTATTATTCTGTTAAACCTAACAGATGTTTTTTTTTGGGCTATGGGCAGTTCTTTCTTTTTGCCTTGATGTCGATGGCTGCGGCTTATTGGCCTGGATGAGACGTGAGGTTTTCTACATCAACAGGGTCAGGTATAAGAGCTGGTGCTTCTTTTAATACAGAAGAAGCCAATACTGTTTTCAGGAACAGCTTGCGGTTGAAGTATATACAAAATAGTCTCCAAAACTGCTTGTGGTGTTTCTATAAGACATGCATTTAGAGCAGAGAGTTGTAAGTATCATATTGAAGCACGGCTTACTGAGTTTCTTGTCCGGATTTTGTTCCATAAATACTGATAATTCTCCATCCCAGGGTTCAAATAATCGATAAGCAGCTTTTTCGAAGGGTTTCAGTTCATTGGTGGTGTTTGAAGGTAGACAGTAGAATGCTATGTCAAATGAGTCGGATACCGATATATAGGTCTGAGTACCTAGCTGCCTCATTAAATATTACTTTCATATTGAGCAAGGTGCTTCAAAAACTCTTCGAATAGTTTAATAGGTATATAACCTTTCGCAGATTCTTCAACTGATGATCTCAAAGGTAAATTATCGTTAAATGCAGGCTTCAAGAATGCATCAACACGACCAGCAAAGGTACCAAATTCGAAGTGGTACGAGTACCATAAATGGACTGTTTTGAATTTTCACAGTGCCAAAACAGTCTGCTGCTGGTGAATCATTAAGTGGTAACCTTTCTCATCCATAATACTGATCTTCTCAGGGTGAATTTTGACATCAAAACTATCATAAACTTTTTTCTGTCTCCGTAAATAATCATCTACGATAAATTTGTTTAGTTTTTGAACTCTAGCGGATATATAAACTATGGTTATTAAAGTGATATATCCAAGTTTTTCTTCGACAATTTTTCAACCCAATCTTTAGGAACCACATTTTCCTGTTGATTGAAATAATGTTCGGTCTTATTTATCCTGCAAAATTTGAAGACTGAGCGGAAGAATTCTTTGGTGTTTCAGGTAATGCTATTTCAGCAAACCTCATAATTCGGCTCACAAGATGAGGCACCAGTTCGTCACTAAATGAAGGTTTTTGATCCAAGATTTTTTTAACTGTTAGTCTGGAGGTAGTTTCGTATAGTTCTTTTAGGTACTTCTCTCAATCGTCCACACTATACTGCACGTATTGCATCCAACAGATCGTCTCCAGACCAGAATTTCAGCCTGAATAGTCCAAACAGTAATGAATCAATTATAAAACAGTTGTAATTACATTTCTGAAGACATGAAATGAACAGCAAAACAGATATGGTCGAATCTGTAGGACTTAATAAAACATTTTGTAACGAAAACTCAAAGATATCATTTTTCGGTGTTATTTATACCATTTCAACATCACCTGCCTCTCAAGCATGAAGTATTAGCGAATTCAACTGCAAAGTGTGTAAAAAGTGTGATATTACGAATATCATTTATGTTTGATTCGACCGTTATATGCCACGGATCGAGCGAATCTTGATTTGTTTGAGGCACCATCTTGGTTTATTAGCTACTTATGACAGTGACTTCGTACGGAGGTTTTATTTTGGGTTGTGGAAAAATCCTTACGCGAAAACGTAAATTCGTAGTTATTTCTGTTTACCTTTTAGATCATACTCCTAATAGAAATTTCAGAATCAGAAATTGGATAATAAACAATTTCCCATGAACCTCCCTTATCTTAAACATCGAGTGAATACGAATTATTAACTTGGTACAATAAAATTAAAATAAATTCATGGACAGCATGGAAGATCAATATAAAACAGAACACAGTTAATCTGTTCGTTAGTTACTTGAACGATGATATCTTCCTTCCTGATCTATTAATCATCAGTTCCATATTCGTTTTTTCAATCGCTTGTTTACCTGTATTTATAAACTATTCGAGGGTAATCATTTATCTTTCGGTGTCCCAATGAAACTACTCCAGTGAGTGAAACACGACTTACTCATTGTAGTTACATTTAGAATTTGTTCTTTGATTACAGATAAGAAATGAATACTTTCAATCCTCAATTTGAAATGTAAGCTTAAAATCAGTGAATGAGAAACAAATCAACATCAGTTGGGTGTCTGATACGCCAGCTAATCAAATAATCATCTAAGAATGAATTCAACATTGTTACCATTTGCGTTATTGTATATTTCCCCAATGGCCAACCTCTGCATAGTTTTTCACACCCCTAAGTTGAGAAAAAAATTGAATTTATACGATAAAGTTAGTGTAGTTCAAAGAACTTCGATGATATTTTGAATTTCCATAAAAACTAAATTCCGCAAGCTACCAATTTTCGTATAACAGTAGCGCTCCAAACGCCAAGGGTGAGTATATTTTGATTTCATTTTTTCGCTCAAAAATTGTACTCTTAATGGATGTCGAAAATGTAAAATCTGTAACAAGTAAACTGGACTGAGATTATAACATGATCCAAAGCTTAAAATGAAATTGAGAGCGATCGAATTCAAGTCGTGATCAAGTGAAAATATCCAACTTCAAATGTATTATCAGGCTCTTACTATAAGTGCACCTTGTCATAGACGCATATTTAGCTGTTGCTTCAACATTGGGATTGAGATTCCTTAGATAACCTGCTGCTTGCCGTTATTCCTCTTGCTTAACTATTTTAGGTTTTTATTACCTACTTCCCTTATGATACCGTTAATTTGTCCTTATCTCTTCACCAAATTTACAGAAATGTTGTTCTTGTTGTCTATTATTGATTACCAATATTCCAATGTTAGTTAAGAAGATTCTCGGTTTGTTCGGAAGGATATTCTAGACTGTCTATTACCTGTGTGTACTCTGATTATCTGCTCGTTGCCACAAATCCTATAGTCAGACCTGTCAGTTCCGTATCCAGGACTGCTATGTTCCTCCAAATTTCATGAATTTGTAAAATATCTCAAATATACTGCTCCTGCTTTATTCTTAGGACTGACTGTGTTTATTTTAAAATTATTTGCGATCACCAGGGTCTATTGAAAAAAAATCGAGTAGCAGACGCAGCATGACCCTCAATGCACATGTAGCTTTTGCGCGCAAAACACCAGCTGTATTAAAGAAGAGAATATATCTGACGTAGTTTGCATGAATAAATCTGGTATGCTAATGATTACTTATATAATTACGTCCAAGCAATTTAACTGAAGTAAGACATCTAGCACTAAGCTGAAGATGACTGCTATTTCGTAAACCATGTATATTATGCTTTGACGTAGTTCTAAAATGCCATAGAGCAGCAGAAGAAAAGAACTCCAAGTGCGAGCAAGTCGCAAGTGCTTCATCGGCACTAAGTTTTTCTAAATATCAGTTCTCCAAACTTCAAACATTGAATTAAGAATTTTCATTCGAGGAACAATATTCAACCTTCAAGGTGTCTACACATCTACCGATAATTTCGCAAATTAAAATTTTTGAAATTGTACTGTAGGCCTGGTTGACATCCAGATACGAATAAGGAGCGGTAGTCTTTCGACAGATCGTTTCCTTGCTAACACGGTGTGTAGCGTTGCGGTAAATAGTCGAACTGGTGTGAATTACTGAAGTTGTTTGATTATCTACCCTTTGTTATCATGGTTTCGCAGTAGCAATAATGAATGGCCTCTGTCTCGGTTCATTGAAGGGAGCAATAACCTTTAGATGTTTTGTTGCGCTCCAGCGAATAGTGTTTTGTTGCGCTCCAGCGAATAGAGATGAGTAGGTGGCAGCCTGGTCTGATGTTGTGAATGAGTATGTAATACTGACGGGGTCAATTGAGAGCGAAACTGCAGTCTACTGCTCCCATTCATGACATCCGAATGAGCAGTACCACTGATGTGTGGCTTTGTGGTCAGTATGAAGGGTGGATCGTAAAACCAGCTCCTTCAGAAAAGAATGTTCAACATTCTACGGATGGTTGAATATTGTTCCTTGAATAAAAATTTTTCAAGGTGTCTACACAAATAGCGATAATTTCGCAAGTTGTTGTTTTTGAGATTGTAGTGTTTTTGGGGTCTCAGAATTAATAGTATGATTCGTATTTGTGATATGTTCGAAAACGAAGGAATATTTGTCTGTATGTGTATGGTCTTTGAAACGAGTCTCTACCAGTTTGACGTTCATAACATGCAGTGCATTCACTGCACCTAATTTTGTAAACTGCAGATATTTCAAATTTGTTTTACTGTATTCTAGTGTAAATGTCCCTTGCAACTCAAAAAGATATATTAAATTTTTTATCTTTCTACAAGGGGGAATAGAAGTTTCGAAATCCAGTTATTATTATATTTGTTAATTGTTTCTTCAATAGATTGTGTTTATAAAATGATTTATAGTTTCTGGCTTGAAGGTACTCTCCAACATTGGTACTGTAAACGCTGTGTGAATCATGGAGTTTAAGGCTGAAAAGTTATGATTTAGGGGACTTTTCTGAATATTGTAAAAGTGATATCATTATGGATTTCTGTAGTGTAGTCTAGGAAATTAATAGTACATTTCGATTTAACGGTTCAAAGGATATTTATGTAATTGAATACAGAATTATTTTTCCAAATACAATATAAAAACTTCCTTAACCAGCGCACCTAACCTAGAAAAATTATTTTACCATTCAAAGGCTAAACTAAATAAATTTAAGAAATCTGCAGTGCTCAAAATTGAATGCAGTCAATTAACTGCATTTTATGTAGGCCTTACCGGTAAGGACTCCCATACTCCTTTCAAAGTCATACGCATAGAGACAAAAATTCATCCGTTCTCGAAAATTCCACGAAAACAAGTCATATTTCAAATTCTGAAACCTGAAAATACCACATATCTGTAATGAAGGAAAAAGAATTGCATCTATTAGAAAGTTTGCAAATTTACAGATTTAGAAAAAACCCATAATGTCAAACTCAATTAAATGGTGGGAAATAATTTCTCATTAATTAATCTTCAATAACCTCCTCGCCTTCTGAGCCTAGAATTTATATGAATTCTGAAAATGTCATCTAGTATAAACACTCGAAAATGAAGTAATAATCGAAATAAGTCGTGTACCTAAACAATGAATAGTTTATCATTCACCTATTTGAGATGGATTTTCACAAAGTAAATCAATCGACAATACTTTCGATGAAAATATTTCTGCCGCGAACAGGATTACAATTATTCCTACTCCAGATTCTTATACACTTATACGTAGCGCTCATCAGCTTATTGGATATTCGTCGGCTGACAGATGGAAGACATATCTCTTCGACTGCTTTGAATCAATTTTGGATAAGGTGGTTCTATCGTTAGCACCTACTATATACGCAAATTCAGTCTGAGAATACTCCTTTTTTTTTCTTCTTGAATCGCGTCGACATCTGTGTGGCAATATGTGCTAATATAAATTCTCTGTTTCCCCTTTATAGAAAAGGAGATAACGTCTATTTATGTAAGTACTTCTACAATTTCAAGTAAAAATATCGAAATAGAAATTTAAAACACAAATGAGAGAAAAAGTTTTCAAGGATGAAGGAGTAATTCATAAGAATTCGAGTTGCATTGAAATACAAGAATCGAAAATAAAAACTCACATGTCATATTCTTTTTGCGAACCATTTAAATACTAGGGTTTCGTTGATCATTATTGTACCACTGCCGAATCCGTCAACATTATAAGAAATCTCTGTCTTGAATGAAATTTCAAATGAAAAGTCAGATTATTATCACACAGTCAGATTTGATCTATCACTACTTCGAAAAAAAAAGAATAACGAAAAATTAGAAAAGAAATCTTCAAATAATCTTTTTCGGAATTACCGGATCATATTCATCAATTGGTGTTCGATGTACTTTTATTTCTAGAATGATATTTCTTCAGTTGGACAGTTTTCTTTCTATTTGAATAACCTTAAAAATCGAACTAATTCATCAAATACATGTGACCGCATCTCAAATAAGAAAAATTCAGCACTGTCAAAACCTGCTGCGTTCAAATTGATTAATTGATATCAGATAGACGGGGATATTCTCAAACAGGATCCAGTGATCCAGACGAATACACATGTTTGAAATCAGCACATTCTGGATATACTCATCGAGTGTAGTATACCGAAACCTCCTTGATTAGTTCATTCACAATGATAGGATGTACACTGGGTTAGTAAAACTATGGAAATGGTACACCTTTTCATTTCCTGTTATATGATAAAATCAATATATTATTTTTTTATGACTTCTCTTTGTGCCAACTGTTTGAATAATGATTTCATCATGATGATAGTGAAAACGGAGGAGGCTTATAAAGAGAAACATACCTCTGATACTTAATAAAGATATGCATTTTTTGCATCTAACGAACATTAAGAATTTTTTAATAGTAAAATATGAAAGGCTCAAACTGGTGAAGGGTAGTACAGATCGGTAACCATTACAGCTTGAAAACAATGTATTGCAGTTTCAATCTTTTTATCAGAGTTAAAATTGTTATTTCAAAGTTTGTTGTAGCTTCTCGGTAGGCGTCCCATTCACCTGTTCTTTTCGCTCTATTGAATGCTTTTCTGGCTCTAGCTTTGAGTTGAGCAAGCTCCTTGTTCCACTAAGGCGTATCCCTTGAGAAGTGATTTTTCCTCATTGGGCAGCTTTCTTCGAATGCTTATATTAGTGTTTGGATTAGGTGAGTAGAAGTATTTTCCAGTTCTTCTACTGGGGTCATGTTATATTTGGAACCATCCAGTTCAGACTAACCTAACCTCTTCTCAAAGAGATCCTATTTCGCCCTTTTTGGTGCTCTAGATTCTACTTTTTGAATCTTATCTGAGTCAATTTCAGAACCAATCATGTGGTGGTCCGACAAAGATATTTCGTCCATGACGCGCCACTTCTTAATTGATTGTAGTATAAATGGCGAGGTAAGGGTGACATCCAAAACCTCTTGTCTAACCTCATTTATGAAAGTGGGTTTATTACCCCTATTTACAATGTCTATGTTATTATAACAGATGTATTCTAAAAGATATCTACCTCTTTCATTGACGTCGGTACTGCCCCATACGGTGTGGTGAACGTTCACATCGCAGCTCAGAATTAAATAATTGTTTTCCTTGTGGCACCAGCTTATGAGCTTCTGTACCTCTTCTAGTAGTGCGGAGGATGTTTCTCCTGGGAAGAACGCAGAGGCCATGATGATGCTTTTACCCTTATCATTGGCACTTCTACTAGAGCTGTTGCTAGATCTCTAGTGATGAATTGTGGGACAGAAGCAAATTTTATATTTTTTTTCAGGAACTCAAGAAATCCAAACGACAATCATGGAAATCCTATTGCGAAGGGATCAATGATCTTTTCCCTGCTGCACGAATTCAAAAGGTATCAGCCAGAGACCATACGAATGCACTTGGTACTATTAAGGAGCCTGGAGGAGAGTATTCTAGGGACTTCGGCAGAAGATAGACAGTACTTATAAATACCCACTTCCCGGACTCGAAAATACTCCCCATCAATAGCACCCAACAACAGGAGCTAGAAGTGTATAGCTCCAGTAGGTGGAGTAGAAATCTAGCGGGCCGAATCTTCACCCTAGATAGGGTAAAGTGGGCCACCAAGAGCTTCAAACCCTACAAATCACCAGGGGCGGACGGAATCTATCCGAGAAAACAAGCAAGAACACAAGGAATAACACTTAAAATCGAGGGACAAACTCTCACTATACAACAATTGGAAAAACAGAAAACCGCTGATGAACCGAAAGATTTTAGTGAAAACTTAATACAACCAGATAACAAGGAAGAAAAGGGACCAGTAACAAGGTCCACACTTAAGTATTATTATATTGATATAGTATATGGATGCCTACGTCAGGGATCTGATACCTGTAATTATAGAGACAAAAGTTATTGATGATTTGGGGGATTGTAACGGATTGATGTGCGTAATGGTTTCAGGGTCTCTCACAATAATATAAGAAGTATATCTGAAAATCTGGATGAATTGAGTATTGCTTTGGATAGATTAAAAACTGAATTTGACTATATAGTATTTACAGAAACGCAACCAGATAATGTTGACCTGTATCGTTTTAAGGGATTCAGCTCTATTTATAATGAAGGATATATAAACAGGAACGACGGAATAATACTATTTATTGATGAAAAATTTGAATGGCAACATCAAATGATGAAAATCTCTCAAATAAATTCTATAAATCTATGTATCCATATCTCCAATAAAGTAACCGTCCAGTTACTAGCTCTGTACAGACCACCTTGCTTGATAGCATTCAACTTTGTCGATAACTTAAAGCCATTTCCCAGTCAGTGTCGGGGCAGCCATGACGTGTCCATTCTCCTGGGGAATATCAATATAGATATCCTAGATCGTGAGAATAACGTAACATAAGAATATCTCAATATACTTCATGAGGAGGATTACGTTTCAGCAACAAACACGTATACTAGATCCCAGGGCAATACAAGGACATGTCTTGATCATATTTTTATGAAGAGTTCATTTCCATTCAGTGAATTCTGCCCAATAGTATGCAGAATCAATATAAAGGATCACAATCCTACCCTCCTTGGTATTAGATTTTCTTATGCATTAGCGCTTCAGGACCCTGATAACAATAAAGAGTTCAAAAACATAATTAATGTCAGAAAATTGGAAGGATGTCTGAAGGAGGAGAAATGGGGCTTTGTTTACTGTGGTACTGATAAGGAAGAGATTTCATAGGTGTTCGCCAAAACTGTAATTGGTTATGTGAAAACGTGTACTGCAAGCATGAAACTACAAAAAAAAAGCATAAAGCGAAAAGAGTGGGTCACAGGTTTATTATTATTATGGTTCTTTCCATCAATCATAAAAATGAGATGTACAGGAAAATCCTTTTAAATCCAGGTGATATTGAACTGAATAATTCAATTAGGAAATACAGGAAAAGACTCAACAATTTAATGAAATTAAGTAAAAATAACTATTTCAAATCAAAATATATATGAATAAAAGTGGTTCTAAACTTTTGTATGAGACTGTGAAAAAATTAAGGGGTAAAATTCTGAAAAAGACTAATATTGATCGCAAACTGGGGGATAATGACAGTTACCTAACAAACAGAGGAGATATTGCAAATTTTTTCAACAAATATTTCACCCAGATTGGAACCAGGATGGCGTCAGAAATACACAAACCGTCAAGAAAAATTTGCGAGCCTCGTCGAACTTTCAATTCTTTTGGATTTGTCGAGACTTTTCCCGAGGAAGTGCAATGTTTAATTAGAGGATTGATATCTGGTAAGTCACCAGGTTACGACGATATAAGTGCGGAAACTGTTAAGCAAGTGTCTGAATTGGTTTCTCATCCTCTGGCATTTATCTTGAATAAGTGTATTAACGAAGGTGATTTTCCTTCGATTTTCAAGAGCGCTATTGTTAGACCTATTTCGAAAGGAGGTGATGGGACGCTTCCATGTAATTATAGGCCAATTTCAATTATCTAAATGTTCGGAAAGATTTTTGAAAGAGTTCTCAAGGAACGAATTAATAATTTTTTCGATCATCTAAACAATTCGGTTTCAGAAACGAAAATTCGATAGAGGATGCAATGGCACTCCCATTATCAAAGATTTATTAAGCAATGGATGGAGGCGTCCCAGTCTCTTGTATATTTATTGACCTGTCGAAGGCTTTTGACACCGTCTGTTATTGCGATTTGCTTAAAACACTAGAAAATATTGGATTTAGACGTAACTGTCATAAGTTAATGAGAAATTATTGAAGTAAAAGAGCTAGTTGTTGAGATAGACGGTGTCAGAAGCTATGAGATAATAGTTCAATGTGGGGTCCCTCAAGGGACAGTCTTAGAACCAATATTGTATTTTTTCTTGTTAATGACCTCTTTGTCTTGAACGCTTCTGGGGAAATAATATCTTTTGCTGATGATACAGCTATCCTTTACCGGGATATTTCCTAGAAATCCCTCAAGGAAAAGTGTGAAGTTTACCTTGAATTTATCTCGAGTTTTCTGAGGGAGAAGGGTCTCACTTGTTCTCCTGAAAAGACTGTATATGTACCTTCCACAAGTTAAATAACCTCACTGCCACCTTACAATCATTTAAATATTCAATTGGAGAATAATATTATTCAAATAAGGCAGACAAGATCAGTCAAATATCTCGGGGTGGTGTGGAATTCTCATCTTCGATGGGACTCTCACGTATTATTAGTGTCAAAGAAACTACGGGGTCTCTTACCTTCATTCAGATACTGTGGGGAATTCTGTGATGTGACCCAATTGAACGTCCTCTACTCGGTTTTAGTTCAGTCTTTGTTGGTTTATGGGATCCTTGTATGGGGTGGTGGGGTACTTGCTACCTGAAGAAATTAGAATTATTACATAAAAGAGTCATCAAATGTATATTAGGAAGGGGTATTATTTACCCCTCAGACGAATTATTTCATGAAGCTGAGCTACTGGATTTGAGGCAGCTTTTTTTTGTAGTAGAATGCTTGTGTATTTTGTAAACAATAAACATGAGGATCATTTGATTTCTCATGGTTTTCGAACCCGATATGCAACCGAAATCTATTTGCTTCCTAGAATAGCTAAGACAGTGGGTCAGAAATATTTCACATTTCTGGCGCCCTGAGCATTTAATATGCTACCTTTAGAATTAAAAAGTTTAATTTCTATAAATATGTTCACGAAAAATGTTAAAAAATTGCTACTATCGAATCCACACTCATTGATGTTCCCTATAGTCGTCATCAAAAATGCTCCAATAAGATAGATCGATCAAAAAAATAATAATGTTGTTTTCACTGGGTTATTTTTCTTTCTCTTCGTTTTGTTTTTTCGTGTTCTGTATCGATTGAATCTTAAGTTTTGAATTTCTGTTACTGAAGCTTTTTTGTTAAATACTTATCGCATATTAAACCATGCACAAGAGCTACCTCCAATGGTTTTCTATTGCTTAATTAGGTATAAAGAATAATATTAAGTTCATTTTACCTCTTCGCTTCATTTTCACAGTTGTTCCATATTTAATATAAACATATTAGAATATTAACTTATGCTGTAGAGTGAATGAAATGAAGAAATTATTATTATTATCATAATTATGTTGCAAAGAGGCAACACATATATATCCCCATGTTTGAGAGCTATATACAAAGCCAGCTACTCACCCCAGTCATGGAGGAAAGTCAAAGTCTAATTTATACCGAAAATGGGCGAGAGGTCTCCAGATGAGCCTAAATCATATCACCTGGTGAGCTCAATCTCCTTTCTTCTAAAGTCAATGGGAGAAAATTCTCGACAACCATGTGAAAAGTTTCATCAAACTGCATAAAAAACAATTTGCCCACCAACCGGGCAAGTCCACAATTGATGCCCTACACGATCTAGTCAAAGAAGTGGAAGGAGCACTAGAGGCTAAAGAAATAGCCTTAGTTCGATTTGGAGACATCGAAGGAGCCTTCGATAATACCTTTTATACATCCATTAGCAATGGCGCAAACGACAAGGGAGTCGAAACACTCACCATCAAAGAAATGCTTAAGGACCGGATCATAACGGCCACTTTTGGAGACACTGAAATATCGGTGTCAGCAGTGAAAGGATGCCCTCAAGGGGGTGTCCTATCGCCGCTACTATAGTCAGTAGTTGTTGATGGCCTCTTAGAAATACTGAACAACGCTGGCTTCAACGCACAAGGCTATGCTGATGATCCAGTAATCATTATTATAGAAAGTCATGATGGAATTTCATTGAACCTCATGCAAAAAGCCCTCAACATCGTAAATGAATGGAGTGCTGAAGAGGGGTCAGCATCCATCCTGAATGAACCATTCTAATTCCATTCACGAGACGTAGAAAGTTGAACTTAAAGCCCCCATTTCTGAATAGACATACTCTAAAATTTTCGGAACAGGCTAAGTATCTAGGTATAATCCTATATCAGAGACTCAACTGAAATTCACACATTGACAAAACTCTTTCCAAGGCTACATCGTGCCCATGGGCATGCCGTAGACTCCTCGGAAAGACCTGGGGGCTTCAGCCAAAAATAACTTACTGGTTATACTCAGTTATAAGACCCATTGTCACAAATTCATCCTTAGTTTGGTGGACGAAAACATGTGCTATGAGAAGAACCCCCACTTCTGTCCTGGAGGTAATCCTAAATCTCCCTCCTCTTCGAATAAAATTGATAAAAGGAGGTGTTGTTGGCGGCACTACGGCATCAAGACACAAAAAACTAATACCTAGTGATCTGGAGGGACACCTGGGGATTACATAGCGCCAGAAATCTCATCACAACCATCGAATATAATGCCGCTTAAGTTCTATTTTCACACACTCTTCGAAGTGGCCATAGAAGACCGTACCAATGGAAGGGAAAAATAAATCAATTAGACCAAAAATCCTCCATTTGGTACACGGACGGATAAAAACGATTGACGGAACAGGAGCAGGCATATATGGACCCAAGAACTCGTCATCAGTGCTACTAGGCTCTACTCCCACAATTATGCAAACATAAACCTTTGCTGCCAGGTGGGACTACGGAGCAAACTCAAAGATGCAAAGATTTACATTTCAACGGACAGTCAGGCAGTGATAAAAGTGCCAAACTCTTACAGTTATCGAAGCATCCTTGTCTGGGAATGCCGTTAATCCTTGAAGTAACTTGTTGAAGGGAACAAACTTTTCCTGTGGTGGGTGCCTGGCCACGAAGGCATAAAAGTAAATGAAGCCGCTGACGAACTGGCCAGATCAGCTGCTGGAGCCCCACCCATCGGATCTGAACCGTTCTGCGGTGTTGCCACACAGGCAACAGGAACTGGAACGATGGGAAGAATCTAGCAGAAAGAAATACTGGAGGAAAACTCCCGGCTAAAGGCAAGCGAAAAAGTTCATTGGCTATTCGCCAAAGAAGATAAAAAAACTTCTCGATCTTTCTATGGACGAGCTGAGGACCACAACAGGCCTCCTTACTGGACACCACCCACTGAGATACCGTCTCAGTAAAATGGGAAAATCGGAAACAGCAAAATGCAGAATGTGTAAAGAGGGCGATGAAACTGTCAAACATATTTTTTGCGGTTGCATCGCAACTGTTTGTCAAAGAAATATACACTTCGGTAGCGACAAGCTAGAGCCGTTCGAAGTCAAAGCGAAAGCACCAAGGGATATTCTTAATTTTGTAAGGGATTTAGATCTATGGGGAAATTAATAAGAGGAGTTACGAACAAAAGACCACCTTGGTCTCAGTTCCCAAACGACCCCAACGAATGTAATGAAAATGTATTTCAAAATTTCATGTCCTTCCAATATGTTTTGTTCTAAAAATTTCATAAGTAATCGGAATAAATTGTCGACGAACTTCTGCATTGCAGCGACGTAACCGGTGGAAATAAACTCGTTTGAAATGTTGATTTCAACTTTAACATTCATGTGACAGTCAGTTTTCCTTTGATACTTCAGATCAAATAATTGATTGATTGTTTACAATTGTATGATAAAGTAAAGTCTTGAATTATTTGCGAATTTATGGGTCCAGAATGACATGATTTTGAACTTATTTTAGACTAGGCAACGATAAGTGTTAAGTTTCATTTTGGAAACCTAACATATTTTCTCTTCTACGTATGTCTTCTAGAGAATATGTTGCTTCTCTGAATTTTGTGGTTTTGAGAATTGTAAATCTGTATAGAGGAATCTATGATTGCTAAAAACCTCGATTCATAAATTTAGGATTTGCTCTCGAGTGGATAACTTAGCGGATAATTGACTATGTGAATTTTGTGGAATTTCGAGGTATACATCATTCATACTAGAAGAAAGCACGTTTGCTTCTGTATTATCTTGAAAAAGCAAGATACCCCGATTAGGTGGCATACCCATAATAAGCGGGATGAGCATAATATACGAAATGAGCTGGGTATATGGAATAGAGGGAGGAACAGTGAATGAGGAAAATTTTGATAGAAGCCAGGATTAAATATAGACCAAGCAACTTGGATAGAAAGCGGTTGACACTAGAATTTTTTTTAAGTTATACGTCCATCATAGGCTTCGATCACCAGGTCAGATAGGATCCTTTCTTCATAGTAGTTGATTATCATTCGTTTGCTTTCATCATATTGCTACCGCAGTAATTTCTTTATACCCGTAGAAAAGGGTTTTGGTTGATTCACAAAAACTGATCTACTTTTTCGATCATGAACATCTTTTTATAATGTAAAAATATTCCTGCTTATGGAAAATTTATAAGCTTAGATACTCAATGCACATAATTGAAAGTCTCAAATAAGCATTTCGTTGGTTTGTATTTAATTTGTCTTAGAGTGATAATATTTGATATTTATCTTCTGTATATCAATATCCTTGATTGCTCATGCCATGGTTTACATAGATTATGATATCATAACGACCCTGACAGGGCACATTGCGGCTGTAATTCATTGCCTGGCAGTGGTATGTATCAATTATCGAGTAATGGATTAGTACTAGAAACCTCCTATCTCAATATATATTGATCTCATTTCAAATTCTATTCGACAAGTGTGAGTATCTCTGTTCATTAAATTCATTGAAAAATAATATCGAATAAACTTTCTCAAAACACACCCCAAGTAGTTGAAAATAATTTCAGACTACGTACATCCGTATAATTGTATGGTTTTATGTATACATTGGTGTGCCTCAAACTCTATGACACACTTCGAGAGGAGGTTCCAGAAAAAATTTTTAGACAAATTAGTGAGAAGAGCATACTTCATTTCGTTTCAAAGTCGAAGCTTCAAATTTGATACTATCGAAGATTTCCTCAACGACATCCTCATTTTTAAAGTATTTACTCCAGTAGTTAGATGACTGAGAAAAAGATTAACATTTGAGCCAAAACATGTCCGATCTCGTAAAGCCAATATACAGAATGGGGAGAACATTGTGGAATCATTTGCAAATTCCCTAAAGCATCGTGCGGTATTTTTTGAAAACAGAGGAACTGCATTCTTATCATCGACAGGGAGTGCATGTAGGGGACGTGCAGTATCAATTTATATTTCATCTGTTGATTCTGCAGAGACCGTCTCAAAATCCATATTTCATTTAGTCTGATGTATCATGCTTCATAGGAGATGGTATAAATAGTGATCAATTACGAGCCCTGCATAATCCTAATAGGTAAAATCGTTATCATAGGTGATTCAGTATCATTGTTAGAGATGACTCTATGATAATAGATTTTTGCTCATTCATGTTTTGATTAACATATTAGAATTTTCTATAGAAAACGTTGTTGAATTGAACTGATTATGTCCCGCTAAACTTCATTCAGAATATGTATTATCATCTTGACAGGGACCTCAACATCAAAAACTAATACACTTCTACACGTTTGGGGATACATAAAACATATCGTGAATATATAACAAATTTCGACGAGTTATAAGAAGGGATAAACAATGACGCCGAAAGAGTTAGAAATGAGAATTTTCACCACATTGTCCTGCATTCATTTTTTCGTAGATGTGAGCTGTGCATTCATGTTGAAGGCAGTCATGTTGATCAAACTCTTGTTATAAATCATATGATTTAATTTATTATTTCTTTGAATAAATTTTCGCAATTTTGAAACATAATATCAATACAAAACAATTTAACAATTTGACTTTTTGATCAAATTAAATATAAATGACTGCTGACTCATCAAACTTTGTTCCGCCTTAAAGGCAATAAATTTCGATTTCGGATTTTATTAATTTTATTTCATTTTTCATTGAGATTATAAATATAAATAGAAAAAATCCAGTATTTTAATGATTCTCTATGGACCATGAATTTTGATGCATGGGTTGCACTCTGCAATGAAGCACCTTGGGATTTTACGTTTCATTATTAGGCGCAAGAACATATAAAGCAGATGGAAATTATATGAATTTTCTAGGTTTAGAGCACAAACTTCAAAGGATTTGCCTGGTGATTTGTTATTGGTCATGGCGATTGCAAGACGAATCGGAAATTGAAATCGTTCAAACTCAAACGGTATATCGATTGGGATCATTTGAATCTTCGTAATAAGAATTTCTTCACCTTATGAATTTACCTCTGAGTACCATATAGCTGCGTAGCTCGCATTGTTCATCAATTTACTTACCACCAAACGTGTTCCGTTGCACAGTTCTGATTGGTTTATATTTCGAAGGATGATTACTACTGAGCCGACTATAAATTGTGCAGTGGTAAGCCAATTCAATTGAAACTTCATTTGTTACATAGTCAATAGATTTGAATGAATGCAGAGTACCAATGATCTCATTCTGAATCATAAAGTTTGAGTCATTTATATATTTATTCTCAGCAGCTAAAATTTTAACGATTCATAGTTTTGATGTCTGGGAAAACTATGTTGATGGGTTCTTTTATCGATGGGATAAAATTATAGAAATTAGGAAGAAATTGAATTAATTCGCTCGTTTCGTCGACAGGTACTTGAACATTAATAATAGTCAGAAATTGCTCAGAAAAATCTTCAGCACATGTATCGTTCAGCAATGCAACTCTCATGTTTATTGTCTGCTGAAGGTTCTTCAAATAGCGCCATAGATACGATGATTTCGGAAAAGCATTTATGTCGTCTGCAGAAGTTGATCTCGGAATTTTTGGCAGTGTTAAGCGGTAATCGCCAGACAGAAAAATTATTGCATCTTCAGAACATAATGAGTTATTGAGTCTTTCAGTATTCGATTAAGTGCTTCCAATGCACGTTTATGCGCCATTGTGTATTCATTCCAGGTGATGTTTTTCGAAGCCGGTAGAACTTTTTCAGAATTAACATACATAATACATAGAAATATGTATAGTATGTTTCATTATATTATATTCTGTTCAAATAGTGTCAGACTAAATTCTCGTTATTCGATAATTTCTGCCTCAAATGATGTTTTTTGGAGACAACCATCGAATTTCTGAGTATTTGCTAAAAAATGTTGTGATTCAGGTGTTTTGTCACGAAGCAATGAATGATAACATCACTTCAATATTTCAATCCAAACGACGTCCATTGGCCTCATTCCAATGCTAGTATGTAGGCAGAAATCAGTGCAGAAATCACATCGAAAGGCTGCTTGATTTATACCATTACCTGATAAACTCATTTTTGTGCGTTGTAAATTATGTTGTTTTTCATCTCCCAGGTTTGTTCGACGATTTGGCATTGACAGCTGGGCGTTCAAAAGCTGCCTTCCTTTGCTCTCGTATTTGAGATCGAAATCGAGCCATACAAACGCGGCGCTCTTCACGTGTAATTTCTCGTTCTTCAATCTTATCATTCATAGTGTCTCGAATCCAGGTTGCATTATAGCTTTATCGCGGGATGGAATCAATGATGATATTGTATAATATAAGCTAATAGTAACTCGAAAATAAAACATCAATCGGTCAAGTTCGAAATTTAAAATTTTCAAATTTTCAACCTTACTCAATCATAGACAACATTTCGTTTAGCTGACAGTTGCGTTTTGTTATTTCATGTCAGATGCATTTTTTCATAATACCATGTTTTTTGTGACATCACATGAAAACGAAATGAAAAGTATTCCATGAATGTCTCCTGGTTTCGAGCCACCTCCCCACCAATTTTTAGCCAAATCGGTTCACCCGTTCATGAGCTATAAATAGTGTAACTAACACGGCTTTCTTTTTATAGATATATATTTCAACAGCACAGAATAGGTCATTTAGCTTTTATGTTATTTTCTAAGAACTTATAAATTAGATCATATCTACATAATCTTCAATAACGAAGGAATATTCAATTCGAAATATTCAGGATATCTCAAAAATAATTATCGATTGAAAATAGTTTTTAGACAATAATTTATCAAGAGTAACTCAATATTCTTGATAATCATTCTACTACGGTCACTAATGTTAGCTTCTATACAACGATATATGTATTTCATTCTATACAACAAGATTTGTATTTCATTCTATGTATTTTATCACCACATAATTGCTCTCTTCTACTGAAAATTGTGGTTTCAGGGTGCATGAGAATCAAATTCTCGAAACTGAAAATCTCCGGAGTTGAAAAGAAAACATGCTGTTCTCAGTAATTTGTCTAAGCATTTCTTGAGAAACCACTACTAAAAGTTTGTCAAAGACCTTGGGAGATTCTGTATTTCAGTGAGTCTATTTCAACGAGAATATTTAAAATAAATTGAGAAGAAAACAATAATCCTAACGAAAAATAATGATTTCAAAATGATGAGTATACAATATGCGTGGTCAATTTAAAGGATTTTCCATTTTATTCGTGCAAAGCACATAAATTATTAGCAAAATTTACATCAATTTCGATAAACAATTAGTGAGCCAGTAAGATTCGTTTCTAAGAGAAGTATAATTTCGCTCTGTAAAAAATGTAGAATTTACGGGCATGGCATCAGTGCTCATGGACATCCTCGAACTGTTGACGCCTCTGAATTCAGAAGAGTTTTCTAATCTCAATTTTTTTCAATGGATATTTTCTAGTACCCACACCAGACAGAAGAGGAACTTATATAAAGCAGATATCTCCCAAATTCAAAAGTGTCATAAAATGTGAAATCACTTTTCAATATGGGACAGTTATATCTTATACCCTATTAATTGCTACACTCGTTTTTTTATGAGGTGTTTGGATTTACGTGATTATTTACTCATCAAATTCATTCATTTATCTTATTGGTGAAGAAAAAATAATTCCTTAGTAGGTCTCAGTATCAAGAAGGTATGAAGTGAAAAAAAATCGTATTGTAGATAAGGTTGTATAAAAACTCAGTTCAGGATTGTTTTCAGCATTAATCGATCCCATTTTGAAATGACATGGCAGAATCGTTCCAATATCTAGATTCTAATTGGTGGAGTAAAAATAATTTCTTGGTAGGTCTTTCTATAAAGAAAGTATGAAGTGGAAAGAAAATAAAACGAACAAGAAATATGTTGCACATACATTTACAGGAACCTCACAATTATCAACATTTCAGTCAAAACTTTGGATATGTCGGTCTACTACTATATTGACAGTGTGAGGAGAAATTTTGCTGAATAAAAGAAGTATCCAAAATTTTGTAGAGTGTCCAAAAGTTTTCTGAAGAAATAAAACATTTTAGACAGCTTGATGAAATTTGTAGCTCATGAATACAATTCGAGGGGCTGACAAAAGGTTCTGTAATATTTCTTCAGTCTTTGTAGAGTATTTGCTGCTCAGAATAGATACAATTAGTAAATTACCTATCAAAGAAGGGAAGACAAGAAATAAGATCATTCGTTCCTGCTCTATTGCGATTATATGGTTTCCTACTACCAACAGACATTTTTTGCGATTTCGTTGGTTTAAAACCAATATGCAATTCAGATCGGTACGAATGTGGTATATCTATATTTTTTTTTAATAAGGGGCATCCGTTTTCAAACATTTTTTGTTGAAATTTGTCCCATCTAAAATTAACAACTATTGATATTTTCTGTCCAAATTTTCGCAATCATAGTGACATCTTCTTTGCTCAAGACCCTGAGTTGAGTAGGATTATAAATATTTTCTTAATTTTATGAAAAAAGTATTGAAATTGAGGGGAATTTACTTCCCGATGCTCTTCAACTCGATAAAACTAAAGTACCAAATACAAGTATTTTTAAATACGAAGTCCTTCAGATTTCCCTGAACCTAAAAAGTATCGTTTTCAGGGTGAGACAGAGTGGATTTAATTCCGATGCCAGTTTCTCTGTTCCACAATATTTTATGTAAGTTTCTATAAATGTTTGCCTCACTTTACGTGTGGAAAGTTTTTAAAACTAGCAAAAACACTAATTCTGTTTGTGTATAGTTTTTTGTTAAATAAAATAACAAATGAATACTGTAAAATAAAATTATGGATTTATTTATCATTTTTGGTCAATTTCAACAATTCTCAAATCGAACTTTCAATCAATCAATCAGTGTTGTAGGTGTAGTAGGTGGTTTAATGTAGGATGTTTTTAGCTTCCTCTGCAATTTTTATTGTTGGTAGTCTTTTCATGCCTTCAGGGATGTTATTGTATAGCAGGATGCAGTGGGTGTTTGTACCAGTCTGGGTTCTTGTCAGTCGATCTAACTCAGAGCTCAGTTCATGCTTGTCCCTAGTGACATATGAGTAAGATTGTTCTCCTGTTCTAAATTTCCTCTTATTCTCGTGGGAAAATTGTAGATATTTAAGCATGCACAATAATGGAATGGTGAGTATTCACTGGTACTGAAATAGTCCCCTAAACCTGGTAGATCGATTAACAGCACACATGATTCTTATGGCCTCCTTCTGTTTCAAAAAAAAAATTTTTATCTCAGATCTGTGTCCCAACTGTATAATGCTATAAGTGGCGACTGACTAGAAATTTTATAAATAAGTAGGTTTGCATATATCTCGATTGGATATTTGTTCCATCCGTCTTATAGAGGAAAGAACCAATGATAATCTCTTTTCTTAAGTTGGAAAATGACTTTTCCTTGTCAGATCTTCATCGAAAATCAAATCCAGTAAACTGATAGTCTTCACATTGGTATCGCCTCCATTCACACCGAACTTGAGTATTTGCGTCCTATCTTTATTCAACCCCAGACCATTTGTAGAAAACCATAGCTCATCTGTTGTAAGAGCTTCGGCTTTCTTGATATGTACTTCTGTGTGGGAACCCTCAACATTCAGAAAAGCTGTATCGTCTGCATAAAGGCAAGTTGTGTGACAATTAACATTAGCTGGTAGATCGTTAATATAAATAATGAATTTGAAAGGTCCTAAAATTGAACCTTGTGGTCACAAAATTTGTGGCAGAAAGTTTCTTTTCCAAAAGACAGCCTGGGTTCTATTTTGAAGATAAGATATCAAGATTCCCCAGGATTTTCCCCTGATCCCATAGCAGTCCATTTTTTCTGAAAGTAATTCTCCTATAAGAAAATCAAAAGCTAGATCATCTAAGTCTCCTTTCTTATGTATTGGTAGGACCTTTGCCACTTTCAGTTCATTCGAAATTTTTCCTGCTCGAAGCATTGATTTATAATTCAGAAATAATTGGAAACTTTTTTAGAAGTTCGGTGCTCATACCATTAATGTCAGCAGTTTTTTTGGTTTCCATCTTCTGCACTACATCTTCTAGGTCTGCTCCATCAGATGGGTAAATGAACATGGAGCGAGGTGATGATTTCATGCTGTCAAGGTGTTTCTTGTTCATTTCCATTGAGTTTGCTAGAGATGGCTTACATTGGTCCATATACTTCTCGGCTACTGTCGCAAAAAAGCAAACTGTCAGCAGTTAGAAGGTTTTCATTATTTTTAGTCTGCTGAGATTTACCCGTTTCCCTGTTGTTTAATTACCAGATGGCCTTCGACTTATTTGATGCAGATAGCACGAATTTATTGTTCTCTTATTTATTATTTTTAGTATACAATGCCCGTAGATGTCGTTTAAAGATATTCAGTAGATCCCGGGAGGACTCATCTTTGCGGACTCTGTATATCGTCTGAGCTGCATCTGTCGCTTTCGTTAGAGCTAGGCAAGCTAAGGATGACGTATTATTTTTGTTTTCAGGAGATTTCCCTTCACCAGGATACTTGGAAAAGCAATGCAATTCAATCGACTATTAATTTATCAAGAAATATACCTGCATTATTTTCGTTGATCATGAATTGTTCGACTAGACTAGGCTGTAGGTACAGCTGCCAGCTCCTGCACGCAGTGGTCAGACAGATGGGGTTCATAGGACCTGGTTTAATAAAATTTGTCATCAATGTTCAGAAAAATGTTATTTATATTGATTTTGGATATGTGTGTCTTTCTGTCTGCTTCATTTAGTAATTTTTGCAAGCCAAAGGACTCGAGCATCTGTATCAAGAACTCTCTGATTCTTCTTGGAGTGGTTAAGTCTATTTTTAAGTCTCCAGCCAGGCAAACTTCACAGAAGGGAGCATTGATGATCATATGTAATGCTGTAGTGCTTTCTTAAGTTGCAACACGAAGACACCAAAATCTCCAGAAGAAGGTATACCGAACTGTCTCTAAAAGTTTTTGTGGTATTTCAATAGCCACCATCTCTATGTGATTCTTTGCCAAGAGTTCCCTGACGTCTCCCAGCTTCAGATACTTAATTCCACGTTCAATGGCAATTGCAGCCCCACCATATCATCCTTTCTGACGCTATTTCAAATTCGCCCATATCAAGGCTCCTCAATATGTCGCAAAAGTCCAATATTCTGTAAAACAGGATATATAATGAAAGACATGTTCGCTAATTTTCCATCTCAAAATAGGATATATATATATATATATATATATATATATATATATATATATATATATATATATATATATATATATATATATATATATATATATATATATATTTTGAGATGGAAAATTAGCGAATATGTCTTTCTTCATTCTAATCGACTGCAAGTTGCGATTCGATATTACCAAGGAGTTTTTGTCCATTTAAGCCTTGGCCTCTGTATTCGCCCTGTTTTACCCATTGGAGACGAAAACATTCGAAGCGTCTTATGCAGGTAATGATTTTCTAGACTTGGTTGTTGAAGTTTATGAACCATTTCTAATTTCCATGTTTGCGAGCAGTCATCTTCATCAACTGACAGAACATTTAACGAAAATTACCTGGAATTACGACCATTCTGCAAAAACCAGTTCAGCAAATTACAATCAAAAATTATTGTCAATTATGAAAAATAGACAGCGGATAGCGGTAGGTTCATTACCAACAATGCAGACATTGCAGATACCGTCTTGGGATATTTTCATGCCAATCGGTAAACGTGAGGACATGCTGTAGTTGCAGTGGTGAAATCTTTTGTTAAAATGTCGTTTCATAATTCATGTCGCCAAAACGACATTTTCATCATTTGAGGTGAAAGCTACTCAGTTTTGTTTTCTGTATTTCTCACGTGATGAAAGTTGATTGTAAATTTTTTCAATTGCTTTCTAAAAATTGGTTCGTCATACATTCGATAACTTTTGTTAAATGTTGTGCAAGTTCAACTTATTGTTTGTTGACATTGAACATGAATAAAAGATACATTCATGATAATTATTTGAGAAAATAAAAATAAACTTAAACAAAAGTAGTGTTATTTCTATTTTTGAATGGTTTCCGAACGTTTAACTGAGGCCGAACTTCATAAAACCTTGCATTGAATATTGTGCAACATTGTGGAAGTGGTGTCAGATTTAGATCTACTATGTTCCACGGCCAACTGATTTAATTTTCCTATGGAACTGAGCCGTTTCAGGTATAAGGTAACCTAATACCAACCAAAAAAATTTGAATATGGTTCTAATGAAGTAGAAGAATATAGTACTCGTATTTGAAAACCCATTGTTCCACAATTTAGTTTAATTGAGTTGACAAAAGATTTTTGGGCATTGTGTATATAAAATTGCTTTTTTAGAGATCGTAAATATTACAGAAGTCATTATTTGCTACCGAATACTAAAATATACTTACACGTGTTCCTGAGGTTAGCATTATTAAAAGACAGACGAAAGAAAGGACAATGTAACAAATGATTTTGTAATAGTTCAATTTTTTCTATTTTGGACTTCGTAAACATAAAATTCACATTTCAGGATGGAAAACTATTTATTATTATTCGAAACTGTAATATTGAGCAATATATTTTTGAACTGAGAGGAGTCGAGTACCATTCAACAATTCAGATCAATATTTTTGCACCAGACTTTCAGCATCAACTTATTGAATACATGGTATGACGAAACAATAGAACTTAACTAGAAATTCATGCCACCATAACGGGTTAATAAAATCAACGAAAAATAAAAATAAATAACTTTTTCATTCTTATTCATTATATACATTTAGTAAATCTTTTTAAACAAATGGAAGAATTATTCTTTTAGTAGAACTCAATGTCGCATCAAAAGCTACAGAGAATGTTTCCGAAATGATAAATGATGACATTGTTTATCACAGCATATTTTAAACAGGTGAAAGGTGAATGGATTCTATGAGAAGGTGGAAGATTAAGAAAATTAAACGGAGCATTTTTCATATGATTCAAATACTGCCTAATGATTTCCATATTGTATGACATACTATTCTGATGTTATACATGCCAAAATACAGATAATATCGACGAATATTGCAACTATATACTTTAGATTTACTTAGACTTTTCAGCAAGTTGATATATTATTTTCTGATCATTTTCAATGAAATATAATTTCACTTTTTCCATCATATTACAGCGTATACATAAATTTAGTCAACTGGCCTGAAGATATGTCATTTCAGCAGATAATCCTTCAAATAACGTCAATAATTTCGTCACTAGCGAGGCAGGATATCAAATCTTGTATGAAATAGTGGGTCGGAAGCAAGGACGATATCCATGATAAATTTGATGAACGACCAGGATATCAGAATATCGAAAATCAATGCTGAAGTCATCTTTCATGATTAATGCCTCGAATACCCAGGCGAAAACTTACTTCAGAACATGAATATATTTCCCCCAACTTACAGAGAATTCTTATTCAAAATAAACTGATATATTAAGAAAAATTCTTCATAAATATTGACGGTCTTTCAGACTATTTATTAAGATTAAGTATCGGTTCATTTTCGTGAAAAAACATTGTGTTGGGAGTTGAAAAATTATATAATTCTGAAGTGTAATGCCTTTAATTCTCAATAATCTATCCTCTGATATTACTTCCAAGGGAGGCTACAGGCTCGAAAGCCAATAACAAAAATAAATGATGAATTAGTTGCAGACCTAGTGGAGTAACAAAAGCATAACTTTTGTGTTATCAGAAACAATACCGAGGGACAACTTCATTTATTGGGCGAAGCAATATTTTCCATCGTAGGATAGAAAAGGGATTCGAAAATCGTGCAATGAAAGAAAATCCCAGTTCGAAATGTTTTTATTTCAAGAACCACTTCAAAAGTTGCCTTGAGATGATCCATGCTGACAGAAGCACCAAGGTAGAGTGGTATCCGTAATATTGAATGCTTTATCCTGTTTTCTTTAATTCTCTCAATCACCTTCAGTATATCTCATTTTGACCACGTATGACGCAAAGACGAAAATAGAAGTTTCAAATATTTATTTTTTCTGTAATGAAATTAGGTACGATAGTATGATATCTATCATCGCACTCATGCAAGGTATAAAATATTTGCCGCTCCATATGCATTTCAACTTTGAGGTTATCTCTCTTTTGTTGTTTCTTCTTTTAACAATGTGCTCGGGAACTTAGCCCATTTAAACAGTGGACCTATAGGTTATGGTGGATTCCGAACTTCTCTCCTAGACTGTGAAATGATAACTGATTACAAGTTATCTGGTCTTCGGAAATTTATGCCTCCTTTAGGCCACTCTTTTCAAGTATCACTTTTTTGTTCAAGAACAATATTCATAACTTGAACCCCGATCCGAACCAGCCACCCCGGCTAAGCATATTCCTACATACTAGCTAACTAACCGCGAGGCGGTTAGTTAGCTAGTTAGACATTCGTCCTCAACGCAGAGGGCCCGAGTTCGAATCGCAGGTGGATTTGGATTTGGCATGAACATAGATTGACTTATTCCATAGATACACATAATTAATAATTTGACAAAGAAATATATGGATATTGGACACACAACTAAACTAGGTTGCGTATATAAGCATTGAAGGCCAGATAACTTGCAATGATGTGGCCGTTATCATTACAGGGTCTAGGTCACTGCACTATATGATGTATGTCCATTGAACCAATAAACAAAGAAACAAATGGTTGAATTTTTTTGCAGTATTCATAACAAAAATTAACTGCAAATGATAGAAATTTAACTGCAAAAACACTTTCAACCTAAAATTTTTGATTCAGGAATCATATAATATTAACAAATACAAAACAATGAGAACAAGCCTTCTCAGAAATTATGTTTGTATGTTAGTTAAATAGTTTATCTATCCTGTAACCTGAATATGTTATGCGAACTAAAACAAATTGGTAAGCATCGTTAAAAATCGATGTGAACAATCCTTCATTCCGGAATTCATGTCTTGAACTTCAAATTGTTATTTCGTTTAGTTAGGTCAAGTGAAACACACAAAGTGATGACTTTTCCATGAAGAGTCAGGTAGTGGAAATGTATTTTCACATCCTTGATAGAACCTCCATTATCTATATAACTGTTATAACGAAATTGTCAGTTCGCAGTATATGTGAAATATTCAACATTTTGCTCTTTTTCCTAGTTCATGGCACTCGTCTTAAATTCAGCTCTAAAACAAAAAGTACAACTGATAAATGAAATTAATTTTGAGTATTCGTGAGAACATACAATAGGCCTTTAGCATATCAAATTGTATTTATGCTTAAACATCATCCACAGTGGTGGGGGCATTGTGACTGATTTTCAAGCTGAAATATTCGCCATTGACCACTGCGTATTAACCCTTATCAGACTGGTAGAAGTGAATGGCTTCCGTACCACTCGGACATTGAGAGCAATGAGAAGGCCGACTCATTGGTCGTTCGAAAAACTACCTTTAAATTTAATAGTCGGAGCCTAGGCTTGATCTGGATGTCACAAGGTTAAAAAATAATAATTGGTAGTCCTGAAGTAACGAAAGCACTGCCTGAGCCTCACATATGTCCAACTCTCTCAGCTTGAAATCAGTGATTCGACCTTCCATTTCGAGAGCCAAGGCTTGGCTAAAACTGTCCAGGCTCAGATTTCCGATTGTCATATTAACAGGGCAGTACCCACTTAGTTCTAAAGAGCTCTAATTGATCGAAAACCCTTCAGAGAGACTACGCGCGGAGGAAATAAAATCGGTAGAACACATTATATGCAAATGCACAGCTGAGGACAGAATTAGGCTTGAGGAACTTAAATTCAACAAATTGAAGCAGACTGCGCTTATTAAGCTTTCACCCACAAATCTTGAGGACGTTACATAAAGGATGAAGTTCATCGGTGAAACCTGAACACTGTACCACAATAGACTACTGTATTGCAGTGCCAAGGCTGTCAACCAGCCCCTACTTAAATTTTGTGTAATCTTGTGAAAGTTCGTGCGGAGTTTTTGGGATCCTACAAATATAACTGTAGCATAAGTGGAGATAGCAGCACTATAGGATACAGTAGACACTTCTTAACTAGAAACTGCCTATGTGGAGGAAAAGTACAGCACCGGAGTTCACTGAATGCACGTACTGCGTAATCTATAAATATGTCAGTATGAAGTTTTCGAGATCCTACAAATACCATTTTATCGTGTGTGCGCACAGAATCAGCGCAAAAAGAACCGCTTGAAAATTAACTATTATTAAATCAATAGGAAAAAGTTTTTTGTAGTACCTAATTTCCTTTATACAGCCTTCACATACTTCGTGTTTGCCAAAAACACCATACACCTGTAAAATATCTACCTCAATCACCTAAAAAAGATAGCATAACCAGGCTTTGTGAATGTTCCAGTATATTCCAGATCGGTAAACATGGCTGACTATAAACTTGGTGGTGGTTCCGATTACTTTTGGCTGAAACCTGTTTTTATCGGGTAACTACATACAGTATCATATTTGGTACACTTAATTAGTCAGAACACAATTAGGGTAACTCCGGGGGAGATGGTCGTACGGGAGAGATGGCCAATAAAAAAGGGTTGCTGTAATAATCATAGGTGGTACTACTTTTGATTTTAGTTCAATTTTGTTTTGGCACAGGCAACAAGTGTTAGTGGATTTTTGCAAAAAAATTGTAAAACGTGAGTGATTTAACTTTGAATAACAGGTTCGATTTAAAGGAGTTGACACATCAAGTGGTAACAAAAAAAGTCTGAAAGTTTTGTCCGTTTTCGTGTTTCTTTGTGAAGTGAACAACATTCTCGTGTGCTTACCTCAAAATTACCAACGAAGAAAAAGAAAGGTTACTTTTATTACGTAATGTGGACATCTCACCCGGACTATTGGGAAAAAGGCCATAGTATTTACGGGAGAGATAGCCATAACATTTAATGTCTTAATTTAAATTTATTTTCAATATCAGTTTTTTCTACAGATGCTAATCAATTCGTATGGAAGGCGGCTGTGTATGAGGTGCCTGGAGCGAAGAGGACTTAAGAGGTGCTATGGCAGAAGTACCTAATAGAGGGATGACGGTTTATAGGGCCTCTTTTATTTAGCATATTCCAAAAAAAAATGCTAGAAAGAAGGTTAGATAGGCTTTCCGTTTACTTTCGATGATTTGAAAAAAATTTCATTCAAGTTTGCTGATGAATCAGAAATTAAACACAGATTCAATATGAAATCTGAAAAGGCAGGCTATGATTGGGTGCAAATATTTTTGAAAAGGAATCCCGCTATTTCATTATGGAAATCAGAAGAAGTGTTATATGCTAGAAGTCAAGGGATGAATGAAGCAGGGGTAAATGTCTATTTTGTAATGCTGGAGAGGATTCTCAGTTATAATGACCTAATAAATATACCTGGTCACATCTACAGCATGAATCAGTCTAGAATACAATTGAATAATCGACCAGGTCAATTTTCAGCTGTAAAAGGATCCAAAGCTGTAACTTTGTCAACGTCTACAAAAAACGGAGAAACCAGCACGGAAATTGGTTACTGCAACGCTGAAAGTAATTTCGTGCCCCCTGCATGCATTATGAAAGGTCATTCTACACACTGCAATTCGGTTTAAATCCTGGATTTTGCTGAAAGAATGGCATAATATTAGTGCCGATGCCATCACACACATCCCACTATCTATAGCCGCCAGACGTGGCGGTTTTCAAGTCTCTTAGAATATTCTTCTCTGAATCCTGCAAGTTATGGAAGATGCAGCGCCCAGGACAACAATTTGGCTTCTAATTGAACAAAGCCTGGGCATAATCAGCGACAAGTTGAAATGCAATATCACGATTCAGGACAACAAGAGTTTTCCCATTAAATCTAGGAGGCATTCTGGAGTATGCCTTCAGTAAGAATTTTGAGAAACCTGTTGAAAGAAACATCGAACATGCAGCGCAGGTCCCGTTAGCTTCAGATCCAGACCCAAGTACATTAATTCAAACCATGGACCAACCAACACCAACTATCGATCGGAACGATCGATCGAGAGAAAATTCAGAAAGAAAGCCCCGAAAAAGCAAAAATAAAAAAGGTTTCCGATTTTTTGCTAGTGGAGGGGGTAATTTCGTCGGACTTTTATGTCTATATATGTTGCGCCGCAATAGTTTCATTCCCGTCAAACGACAGGAAAACTGGAAAATCTTCGATTCAACGAAGGGCTATTGGCGGACTTTTGCAAAATTTCGCTCCATTTTCCTCATTCCGAATTCAATATGTTTGACAATGTTTAAGTTTGAACCAAAGAAAATAAGAACACAAATTCGCACAAAAGGTAATTATTGTGAGTTCCTTCTGTTCATGACTCATAGATACTGTTTCTCAGAAAATTTCATCAAGGTTGTTGAATAAATGACAGGAATGCCTCATTGATTTGGAGTTGAAAGTTTCTCTGTCATAGGTGTCTGCTGTGGGAGGAAAACAAGATGTTCAAATATGTAGAAGTTGCATACGAAGTTTCATTTTGTACAACCACAACTTTCAATCAAGATTTATGAAAGTGACAGGAAACATGCTGCTGCTTACGTGAATCATAATTTGGAAAAATTAATTTCAACTCCTAATTGGAGAATGCTATCCAATTGACAATTTTTGTTATAGGTAGCTGTACTATAGGTATTTTATAGAATTGTGTGAAATAAGTACGTTCATCACGTAGTATGAAAATATGAAGTTGTTCTAATGCAATTTCTTCCTTTCATTCTTATTTCATAGTATATTATAAGGTTTTACAAGAAAATTAATTGAAGGAAGTAAAACTGAAGAATAGAAATTTTTGATTATTAGAGAGCAAGTTTATAATAAGCTGATTGCTCGAAACTAACTGCCTACTCGACAGTTAAGGATCTAGGAAATGAACAGTTACAAGAAACAGTTTCACTGAAACTGATATATAGTTAACATCATTGTATTGTATATGAGGGTCCATAATGTAATTCACAAATTTGTGGATCTCATTTCTGCTTTTCACAAGAACACTTCAATTCAGAAGATGTTTGTTCTTTCTGCTGTGCAAATTATATAAATTTTGGTCAATTTGAATTAATACAAAATAGTTATCTATAGGGCGTTCACATAAGGTGAAATTTCTATGTATTCAGTAGTGTTTCTCGCTTTTGTCTTTTGGATACTCCCAAAAATTTTAATTTGAGAAGAACTTTCATTTTCTATGTCATTATTATACTTGAGAAGTAATTCTTCCATCATGCTGTTCTATCTAATTTCTAATCTTATTCGATTCATATCTGATCTAATACGTTTCAGAACTGTTGAATACAACTTAAAATTTCAGACTAAAGATCTTCATATATCGATCTTTCTGAAGTATATATTCAATATACTTTGGGAACTAAAATTTGTAATATTGTGAATCAATATTAGAGTTGTTGATGATCGAATTTCTATGCCTAAAGGGTTATTGAACAATTTTTTTTTTTTTTTTGAATCAATGTTGAAATGTTCTTAATTTCATCTTATGCTAGCTCAATTGGAGAAAGTTGAGATTTTCAAATTGAATGTATCCCTTTGAATTGGGATAGTAGTGAATAGTGTTGAAATTTGTGTGGTTGATGAGTCAGTATCCATAAAGCAATACTGAAAGCTGCATTACCTTAAGGATAACTGAGGTAATATATGAGAGATTTCCATGTAACATAAATAACTATTAAGTAAAATAATGAATAATGAAGGGAATATAATAAGGCGTTCCGTATAGAGTTGGATTATATGTATATAATATATTAAGCGTTTAGTATATTGGCTGTTTAGATATAAAAGGTGATCTTAATGGGCTCACTAGTTCTAAATAAATCTCTTGTGATAGTATAATGCATAGTTGAATTTCTTTTTTCATCATGATTAATTATCACGTAATAACCGCGGAATCAATTAACCATAATTTATGTAGGTCGTGATCTCACCTATCAACCCCAATTGAGAGAAACCGTATACTATAGATAATTCTCATCATTAAAATATAAACTTTTTAGCGAGGAGTCAATAATTTCATTAGTTTCTTTCAACCCACTAATGTCGATGTATTCATTTCTCCCTCCTTTTGATATGAAATTTAGGTAGCGTGACTCTGTACGTAATTTATTAGTTGGCGCTTTCTGAAGCGCAGATATGGGTTTCGCCTAACCTCACTAATAATACGCACGTTGTATGAACACTTTCCCGGAAAGTAGTAATTAGGTAGGCAGTGCAGCTTCCTAGTCTCTATATCATCATTTTCCGATGATGCTAACAGAGTTAGCGTAATACGAGTCCAGTATGGAAAAATGAAGTTCTGGTGCAAAAGCCATAAATTTTATTCGTTATTAAAAGACGAAAGTTCAGAATCTCTGACACAGATATTCCCTTTGGAGCGAGCATTGCTATTGTGCTGTATAATACTTGCAACTTCTAGATACCATGAATGATAAACGGAAATATTATAACCATACACATGAAACTGCTGCCACTAAGTCGTGTAGCATGAACTTAAATTGATTTCCATTAGACGAAGCCAAACCTCTGAATTTCAGAGGGAGTTTTTGCTCATAATATCAATTAATAGTACAGAATATTCGTAACCGAAAGATCGAAATAAATTTCTTTTTTTTTCGTATAAATAGCGAAATCCATTAAGGAAAACGAGCTATTTTAAAATATTAATGTATAAAATTAAGCTCGCAAACATTGTAATCACCAATTAGCCCTATGTAAACATGATTGAAGTTTCAATTAATTTAGATTCATTTTCGATAGCGAAACACTGTATAGCTAAACCAGTATTTTACCTGAATTTTAAACATGGGCAATGTTTATTTTAGGATAGAAACGAGGTTTTTCATTAGAATATATTTCAGGAGTGAACTTCAGAGCAGAATTCTTAGCAATATGAATTAACGGATTAGAAGTTGTGGCTGCATAAAGTTTACAATTTTTTAACTCATTAATCCTTGGGAGTATAAAACGATCGCTAAGGCATAGATTTAACATAAATACAAGTTGACCTAAAATGAACATGATATTCATAAAATTTATACTGTGCAATGAATCCATTAATTGGAGCTGATTATGTGGTGGGTTAATAATTTTAACCTCAACCGACGTGATTCCAATATTTTTCGTTAACTACGTTGTGGGTCCCTGGGACCTCAACTTGTTAAAATGTTAAAATTTTTGTCTTTGTTTAGTTTTGTGAGATTCTTCTTATTGAGATTCAAAGAAAACATGACAATGTAGTAAAAATTCATTCAATAGTTGCAACCACTGTAACAAATCAACAACAACACAATGAAAATTAAATATTCGAAATGAGAAAGATTCTTCTTCTTCTTCTTCCAACTTTATTTTAGGCGAAACCGCCTGTTTATTCTTCGGTCGTTTGTCTGTTACGGAACGTAACTTTTTCGTGGTCGTCCCACGCTTCTGCGCCCCAGTGGAGATCTATCGCGGGCGATTTTCACTATTCTTCTGTCATCCATTCTGTTTATATGGTCATTCCACTCCTGTTTTCTGTTCAATACCCAGTTGTTAATGTTGTCCACCTTGCACATGTTTCTAATATTCTCACTCCTCTTTCTGTTGAGCAGTGTTTTCCCGGCTATCCTGCGAAGTACCTTCATTTCGGTTGTCTCCAGTAGTCGCCTGGTTTTCGTTGTTTCTGGTCTAGTTTCTGCAGTGTATGTCATAATGGGCCTCACAGTTGCTTTGTGGATTCGTGTCGTGGCTTCAATTCCGATATGCTTATTGCGCCATATTGTGTCATTCAGACATCCTGCTACTCTTGTTGCTTTTGTTGCTTGCTCCCTTACCTCCGCCTCGACATCGTCGTAGCCCGAAATCTCTATGCCGAGATATTTAAATTTCATTTCCTGCTGGATAGATTTACCATCAACCCCAAGCTTGCTTCTCAATGGTGTTTTCGATGTAGTCATGCATTTTGTTTTAGAGGCAGAAATTATCATATTAAACGATTTGGCTGTACGGTTGAACTGGTGTAGGAGGCGCTGTAAATCGTCCTCATTTTCTGCGTCATCGGTGTAACACAGGATAGTTATCTCTTTGTCCCCCATTTTGTAGCCCCTCATTCCTCTTACTTTTTTGATTATCTCGTCCATGATGATGTTGAACAGAAGGGGGCTTAACGAATCTCCTTGACGAATACCACTTCTCACTGGTATCTGTGTGGTAAGCTAATCTTGCCTGGATCTTGTTCGCAGTATATATATTTTCGATAGTTCTTATTATATTACGTGGGATTTGCCTGTTGTAGAGCAGATGTATAATGTCTGACAATTGGACCTGGTCGAAAGCTTTGAGCAAGTCAACAAAACACATAAATGCTGGCTTATTATATTCTATCGACTTTTCTGTTACTTGTCTTATGACAAATACGGCGTCGGTGCAAGATCTTCCAGCTCTGAATCCTTGTTGTTCATCAGCGAAAGAGGTGAGGCTATTTATTTTCTTTGTTATACTTTTCGTAGTAAGTTTCAGCGTGGTGCTCAACAGATTTTATCCTCTATAATTCGAAGGTACTTTCTTGCCTCCTTTCTTAAACATAAGAATAGTAGTGCTTGTACGCCATTCATCTGGGATCCTGTGATGGTAAAGGATTTTTTGAATTAAAATTGTCAACTCTTGAGTAAGACGTTGTCCGCCATACTTGAGTAGTTCGTTGCTAATTCCGTCCTGTCCGGCACTTTTCCTATTCTTTAATTTTTGTAGGGCTAACTGTTCGTCTTCCACATTCACCTCAGCATCTTCGCTCACTATTATTTCCGGTGTACTTAGGTCTTCTTCTGTATCCTCTGTCGAATATAGATCAGTCAGGTACTCGATCCAGGTATCGCTGGTTATATGCTTTGTTTCAACCAACTCATTTATTTCTTTCCGTTGTGATCGGATTAGTCTCCATATTTATTTTTGTAGCCCGTAGAAGTCATTCTCCATGCTTTTGGAATAAGTTTCCCAGTACTGGTTTTTAATTGAACGTACTAACGTTGTGGTCTCAATTCGGATTTTTTGATATTCATTGTACGATTCTGGTGTTCTTGATGTTCGATATGTGAGGTAAGCATGTTTCTTTTCCCTGCACTTTTCTGCAACTTCCATACGGAACCACGGAGTTCTGTTTGTGTTCTTCTTACTGTTATTTGATATCCTAGTGCCCAGTGCTTCGTATGCAGCAGTGAGTATGTTGTTTTTTATCTTTTTCCAGCTGCGTTTGACATCATCTTCCTCTGTTATCGGGTTTTCCTCGATTTTCCCATTTAGCCTGTTCTTGTAGAGTTCTTCTATGGTTGGGTCCCGTAATGATTCAACGTGTTACGTGTTTTTACAGTTGGTTTAGTATTCTTTTGCAGCATGAATTTGATTCTAAGTTTCTCTAACAGTAGACTATGGTCGCTGCCCACATTAGCAGAGTTTAGTGTTCTGACCTCTAGTATTTGTGATGGGTGAAAATTTCTATTTGTCACAATATAGTCAATTGTTGATTTCTGACCCCTAGTATTTGTGAATGTATATTTCTACTGTTCTTCATAATCGAAAAATGTGTTATTGATTCGAAACTCGTTGAAAGTGCAGACACTGATCATTAATTCTCCGTTATCGTTTAACACGTTTTCGTTGAATCTTTGTTTAATTCCTGGTACTATATCATTACCGATACGGGCACTAAAATCCCCAAGGATAATCATCGGCTGATCGCATGGTAAGGAGTCAATTGTATTCTGAAGTTGTTCAAAGAAAGTCTCTCTCAGCTTTCGGTTTACTGTCTTCGGGAGCATAAAATGACAATATGTTTAACCTTTGGTCTTCTGTTTTCATTTTGACAACTAGAATTCTAGGTGAAATATAGTCACATTCTTGTATACAGTCTCTGTACATCGTGTGGATCACTGGGGCAACACCCTCCTTTGCTCTGTCATGCTTCTGTACTTCACTATAGATCACTGTGTGTTGAGCATGTTGTATCTGGCGCTTGCCTTTCTTCTTGGTTTCTTGTAGAGCGCAGATATCTATTTTGTTATCGTTAAGTTCTTTCAGTATTCCCTGATCCCTGTTGTTGAGTGTCTTTATGTTCCAAGTAGCAACACGTAGTAGGTTTTTCCTTTTCCATTTCTTTATCCTTTTTCTCGCATGGGTCGTCGTAGGTTGATCAGTCCTGTTCCGAGGCAAATTTCCGGTTCTGTGAGCCAGTAGTGCTTTTTTACCTTAGGTAGGGAGCTAACCTGACCTAAGAACCTTCCTCCTTTATCCGGGCTTAGGACCGGAAACACAGCTACTGAGCTACTCAATTCACCCAACCGCTGTGCAGACGGAGTTAAATGAGGAAGATATCAAACAAAATTGTGTGAAAATTGTATTGAAAATAATAAAGAGAAAAATTAACGAAAAAATGACAATAATTGAAATTCTAAACTACAACGTATTCTATGGAATGAATTTTCATTGTGCAAGCACTGTCACAAAAATTTCTGCAGTACCTAAACATGAAATACATTCAGTAGGTCATGCTAGCTCCTTCACGCAAGTTACACATACATTTGCACTACACTGTAAGCAAATGGCTCTTTTGCATATTTTGCACAGGTATCTTGTCTTTCTTTATAGTTTCGGATCGCATAGATTACACACTTTCCTCGCAGTTCTAGGCATCTTATCGGAATCATTTGTCAAAAGTTTCAGAAAATGCAATCTTGTGTACTGTTTCTGAAACGCTTTGGCGGATTATATAAGAGTTCAGGGCACTCATGTCGATAATACGGAAAATAAGGCAATCAGCCAACGTCTTGTTCTTCTGCTACAAGAATACTTCGAGTATTTTTCGTCAACTAAGTCCACACCTGCCTTTATTCTATTGTAATATGAATTTATTTCCGCCAACCCATTCTCAACATCATCTTTTTTGCTATGGTGCATTGATGAAATCAAAACACCATTTTTTTGGGCACCCGAGATATGAGGGTTTTATCATTTGTAAATCCATACAATTACGATCCAGCAGCTCTATATTTAGAAAGCCGAAACTCATGAGGGATTTCTCTTTTATTTTCTTCATAGTTCCTACATATGTCAGTTTATTCTTCAGCAAAATGTCTACAACTTCAATAGATGAATACCAGTTATCACCAGTGATATTTTTGTCGCTTCCAAATATTGGCTTGCATAAGCGAAGAACTGCTTGAGTGGGTATTGCAAACTTTTTTTCCTCATGTGTTTCATCTTACAGAGCATCTGTTCCCTTTCCACAGTAAATATGCTTATTGTAAACGTAGTGCATTCTTGTTTTTTTCTGATTTTGAAGAAATATACATCTTGAACTTACATCGCCCCCTAAAACCCACAAGCATTTCATCGACTGTGCAATTTGTTCCAATCGTAAACGAGTTCTTTGAATTCTTATTGAACTTTTTCAGAATATGTGACACTGCTGCAGCTGGATTGTCTTGAACTAACTCCTGTCTTTCTTCCCGAGTATCAGATCGTAGACACATCAAAAGTACCTAAAACGGCGCGCAGAAGAAACCAATCTGAATACTTCCCTACCAGTACCATCTGTGGCAAAAATGGCTTAATTTTCTTCATTATTTGATTTGAAAACAGACGTCAACAGAAGGAGACCCAAAAATCCATTTGATTTCCGTTTCGTCCGTATCTCTGAATTCAGTACGATTATCGTTACCTTCTTTGTTATGATACTCCAGTAGTTTTATGTTCGTGTTATACACAAATATTTCCATAATCTCCTTAAAAAAAATTTCTACCACGATTTAAATGGTTCCAAATCTTCAGCATTTCCTCTTGGATATGAAACCTTTATTACAATGAGGATGCTAATTGATGATGACATTGATCAGCATGGATCTGTTCCATATCACCTCACCGAAAATTAAATCGTCTCAGGGAAATGGTCTTCCTTATCTTTCAATTAAAAATGAAAATTCGCTCAAGGCAATGTAGACAAAGATACCACCTTTCTTTTGAGTCATCACTCGACCCATCTTCCCTATTCAAAATGGTCAAAGATTGCAGCCCCTGCAGAGGGTTTGATATTTCAGGCAATTATTGTACCCCAAAAGATGTCCCCTTGAAACAAAATTGCCCTGCATATATATATATATATATATATATATATATATATATATATATATATATATATATATATATATATATATATATATATTCTCGATATATATTCTTGATTTTGAGTTAGTTTCAGACATAGTACGTCATTCTTCCTGAAAAGTCGAAAACATTATATATACTTCAACATTATAATCATTATCATTCACTTGTCTTAATTTTCATCGTTTCCTTTAAGAATACAGGTAGAGAGGTAAAATGGAGTTGTACACTTGCTTGTTGTTTTCTTTCATACGAAGTGAAATAGCGTGGTGTTGACAATGATTTGCTCTCTGTCTTGCTTCGATTAATTAACATAAAACCGGTTATTCAGATCATTGTAGTTCAATAAATCAATAATAGTTTAATGCAGTTCATCTGGTAGATCCACTATAGAATGGACAGCGTTGTTACATTAACTAGGTCCAGTCAGTTGTCTCTTTCATAGTTAATTACCATCATTTTCTTCCAAATTTGTTTTGATGTCCCATGGATTTAGAATTATCCGATATAGGTTGTTTTTTTTCATTCAAAAATTACATTACATTCTTCCAAAATTATGTATATATTTTCAGTATTTTGGTATTTCGAGCACTTCAATGGTTGTTAGTTTTCCGAGATTTTGAATAATAGTAATTTCTCTTCGTAGATCAGTTATAGTCATTTTCTGTTCAATCCGAGGTTATATATTAGCAACTGTAGATTTATATAGTTCTTTTCCATTTGGATTTTGTGAAGATCAAGTCATAAGTTTTCATTCAGATTCAACGATTGAAGTGAAGTCTAGACTGCAAATTATTAGTAATGTGTGGAACTGCAGATAAATTTCAATTAGAAACGGCATGAACGGATTGTTCCGGATATCCATTTGAATTATTCCAACTTATTTTCCATCTTAAACCCGAATCCTCGGAGTAGTAATTTTATAATTTATAGATTTTTGTGCTGGCGTTAATGTGAAACAATTAACTGAAAATAATCGACCACGTGGAGGATACTTACCTAACATTTACCATTGAACTAGTATTGAACCGACAGCATTTTGGGAAGACCACCATTTTATTGATGAACAGTTTGCCTTGCCATTTAGATAGTCGAAGAACCCTCGTACATCTTGTCCATGAACTACTTTTTCGAACACAGCCTCAAAATCTACTTGGGACTGTTAGTTAAGTAACTTTAATTGTGATTGTTCATCGAGTGGCTGATTGAACATAATCAGTATATTTAAATTCAATTTGTACGTTAAACCTTTTTCAAATTTCATTTATAAATAGTTTCTTTATACCTTAGCTTGTCATAAATATCTTATTGTAGTTATTTATCGTTATTTGTAGCATACTCATTTCCTTTTATTTCTGTCTAGCTGAGCTATTGAGAGGAGAAACTCAACTGGGCATAATTAGAAAAGTAATAAACTGTGTATAACCTGTCATGATTTGCTTCATTTAGGCCTGACCTTAGGAACATATCCTAGGAGAAGAGGACCCAACTCTGCAGAGAACGTCTGAGTTGAGCTAGAGCCCTTTCGGCTATTTTGTCATTAGCCATTTATTTTACAGTGTAATTTTTTCTTATTATTAATTTTATTTTTCGATACTCTTTCTTATTCTTTTGAAGAATAACGTAGCACTGTAAATAAATTAATTCCAATTTAACTTTGCGATGAAGTGAATAAAGGTTTACTCTTTATTTTCAGAACTCGAGACTTTATTCCGTTTATTGTTGATATTTCATAGCTAGTGAATAAATTATTACTTTTGAAACCTGAGTCAACCGGGAGCACAACTTCTGACTGACAGGAGCAATTAGAATGTACATAAAAGAGAATGTTTCAATGTTTTTGAGTATTAAGATCTCGAGCAATATAGAATTGTATTTCACGGTTAATGGCTTTAATTAAAATCACCCCTACTCCTGATTAGGTCATGACCTAAGCGTTTGGGGGTTCTAATGAAAGCAAAAAGTTTATTTTTCTTTTAATAGAGTTTACGTAAGAGTTGGTTTCAAATGGATTTAGTATCTCCCTTACCTATTACTAAGTGTATGTTCATAGCGTTTAATGTTTCTTAAAGCACGATAATTACTATATATATATATATATATATATATATATATATATATATATATATATATATATATATATATATATATATATATATTATATATAATTTATCGATTCCGGTAAGTACATTGACTAGTTATGTTAGATTTCCTAGTCCAAGTTAGCGAAAATAAAAGAAATTATTTTGTTTGTTTCAATTGAATGAACACCCTTGTTTGATTGGATATCAAAATAGCTTGCTATAACTTAGTGAACGTTTACTCAAATTGAACTTTGAAAGGCGTGCGTGCTGTGATTTACCACCTTATATAATAATATAACGAATTAATATATGATTTCAACAGATACCATCTGAAAATATATATTTCATGGTGTGGAATACTGAGAACAGTGAAGGGGTGAAACCAAATATTTCTCCTAAACAAGATGAGATACATTTCTTACCCTGCAATTCAATTATCGTTCTACTACAGATGCAATATATTGAATGTTATATAAACATCAGTGCCTCTTTTCAATATTTTGGTTACGATCAAAGCTATCTAGAAAACAAACACTATTGAATCACAGACAACGTTTCGAATACGTTATCCATCATTTTATGTCAGCAGTCATATCTATTATTGAGTTACATACATACAGCTTAATTATCTTCAATTTAAAGAAAAGATTAATTAACAACCAAGTGGTCTTGAGATGAGATCACCACTAATCTTCCTTCTAGCAGATACGAGCATGTCTAGTAGAGAAAAGTATTAAATTCTTGCTTGTTAGAATGCATTTTCGGCATAAATGAGTTGAATAGATAGTTATTTGCCTAAACGGTACACCTAAACAATTCCATTCAAGTATCCATCAGACAACAAAACTTAAATTCGGAAAACTATGAAATAATTTTTTTAGTTCTTTCAGTTTCACAATCAAATAGCGAAATTTAGCTTGACCATCCTCAACCTGTTATTCAATTACGCATCACAAAAACACGGAGACTGTCAGCGCCCCCACCTCTTCAGTTGAATGTTGAACTGAATATTGCTGTCTCAGTTGCCTCTTAGCTCTAAGTGAGTTAACATATTTGTTATTGGAGTGCGAAGTTCGACTTGGTGATTTTCACCCCACAAGACCACTGACGTCATCGATTATAGACAATTTTGGTGATAATCACCCCACCACACTATTTCTTTTTGTGATGAGGGGTTAGTTTTAAGGTACAATTAATTATTTTGTTGGTTATTTAGAGAAATGAGTTACGAAGAACAACAAAGGAAGCTCCTCGCCTTATGGCATGATCTGGAAAATGATGAAGACTGTCGATTCGAGCGATTCTGAAAATGAATATATAGTTCAAGAAAGTGCACATGATTCTGAATCAGAACTGGAAGATGACTGGGAACAAGTTGACGATGACGGAGGCGTTCATTCACAAAATGAACAGGATGATAATTGAACAACATCATCTAATACAACGTCATCAGAAAATTGTTTCATCGGACGAGATAAGAAAACCATGTGGTCAAAAATTCATCCCAACCGATCAGCACTAACCAGATCGGAAAACATAATTAGGGGTGAGTTCTTAGTAGTACGGCCTGCTACAAGGAACCGCAAAACAGCTGAAGAATGCTTCGATGTTTTTTTTTTGTTGAGGTAATTATGACTAGTATTATAATATATACTAATCAGCGTTTGGCTACTATTCGGGATCTTTATGATGATCAGCACAAATATGTGGTCAAAGAAGTGGATGCTGTCGAATTTTTTTGGGTCATCTTTTCTTATCTGTGGTGTACAAAACGAATCGTTTGAATCTAGGGGACCCATGGAAAACTAATGGTTTGTGTATTGATATATTCAGAAGTTTTATCTCTCTGTAAAGATTTCAAATACAACTCAGATGCTCGCATTTTGATAACTCTTGAAAAAGACAAATTCGGCTACACATTGATAAATTCTCCCACATTAGAGCATTGTTTACTAGGGCTTTGGAAAATTATCAAGGCGCTTATTCTCCTTGCGAGTACGTCAACGTGGATGAACAAATGCCTGCATTTCGTGGTCGATGTCCTTTTCGAGTATATATGCCATATATACCTTCAAAGTAGGGATTGAAAATATCCGCTTTAGTTGATGCAAAATCATATTACGTGGTGACTATGAAACCATATGCGGGTCAACAACAAGATGGCCCATTCAAAGTATCCTATTCACCATTCGATGTTGTTGACAGATTAGTGGCATCTATCAGTCAAACTGACCGAAATGTGACTTTCGACAACAGGTTCACCAGTTTTTCGCTGATGACCCATCTGTTGAAAATTCACAAACTTACTTCCGTTGGCAGCATAAGAAAAAATGAAGCTGAGCTTCCACCTTCGTTTGTAGATACTAGAAATCGAGAAGTCTTTTCTACCAAATTTAGTTTTCAAAAGGACACTATCATGTTATCAAATATAACGAAGAAGAAAAAAGTAGTACTGGTTGCCTCCACGCTTTACCACGACGATTAAATAGCTGAAAATCTTGAGAAGCGAAAAAACCTGAGATAATAGATTTTTATAATTTCACCAAATGCAGAGTAGATGTGGTCGACGAGTTATGCGGAAATAATGAGGCATCACGTAACAGTAGAAGATGGCCACTAACCATTTTTTTCAATTATGAAGATAGGACTATCAATGCTAGAACAATATATCAAAGCAACACTAAGAAAATACGAAAGACAAGAGAATTCCTCATAGATTTGGGCAAGTATCTTGTGCAAAAGCATCTCCTTTATCGTAAAGATAATAAGAGGTTGCAATTGAAAAATTCAATCAAATCTTCATTGAATGGGAACGAATTAGAACAAATGAAAGAGAGCCAAAACGCCGAAAACTATTGGAAGATATGGAATGTGCCCCAGATGTAAAGATAGGATGTGCCAAAAGAAGTGTGCCAAATGTGAAGTTTATTTGTGTCTAGAACATAGTCTTATTCTACGTCAAAATTGCTTTCAATAGAGCACACTGTAAAATTTTTATCTTTCAATATTCCATTTCGCGTATTTCTCTTTGACTGAATCATATATTTCTATTCATTCATCTGATATTCGGATTCTACTGAATGAATACTTTTTTTTTATATTCCGAAGAAAGGATTTTTTTTCATAAAAATTATGTCGTGAAAATTTTTTTTCTATAATATTCTGTAGCTGGGTGAATCAAATGCACCTTTTTTTTCTGAGAGAATATGGTGTCTGTTAACACATTCAAATATCAAATTTCCGAAACAAATTGTGAAAATAATATTTTCACACGAAAAACTAAATAGGGTGAATTTCACCTCACAACATCAAACATGTAACATCAGTTCACCACACCAACGCCGGGTTAACACCTAATCTAACTTAACCTACTAGCCATCTGAAATTCTAGGAATTCCAACTACCCATATTCACATAAAATTTCAGCTTATAATATAATGATTCACAGAGCTTGATACCTTCATCATTGGAATTTCTTGAAAAAAAAATTGAAACCATTTAGGCCATAGCTCACAGCAACAGTTTCGGGATCGTGACTCAATTGCCGAGATTGTGAAAGGAAAATAACTACATATATCTATTAGACAAAAATATCTTAGTATCAATATATCCAAAAATTCATCGCTTTGATATATTTTGAACACTCAATTACAATTTTCGCAAATAACCTGCCAGATTGAAATACAAAATTTTCCACACAAAATATTTTAAAAATAGGTTACTTGGATATAGAAAAACCATATATTAGGTCTGTATTCAACAACTATTGTAAGGGATTACAGACCCTAATATATGGTTTTCTATATCCAAGTAACCTATTTTAAATATTTTCACTCAGTTTTCGTACTGTTCGACAATGAGCGAGAGCTAATTGGATTCATATTGGATTATTCGTTTGCGTAAATGAATTAATAGAGCCTACATTGAAGCCGATACAATAAAATTGACTGAAAAATTAATATTTTCTGTTTCATTGACCAATTTCTGGTACTTCATCGACAAGATATATTTTCATTCTATAACTAGATACGGAATGAATACTCCGTGATTGAACCAAACATCACCAAGAATCTCAAAACAGCGTTAGTGTCAGACGTAAATTTAAACATCGTAATAATCATCTTCGAACTAGTTATTCTTGAAATAAGATTTTGAGTGAACAAACGAGTGTATTAGATTAAGAACTTGAAAATATTTCACATGAAATGACGACTTATGCGAATAATTAGATCGAGAACATAGTGCATCAGAATATGAATTCGAAAAGTTTTGTTCAAGCAGAAGTGAACACATTTTCTGATGATTAATTAGAATGATGAAAATCCTCAATCTTATGGAAAATTCAGTCAATCCAAAAAAGCAACAAGGAATGTGAGCCACGATATCGTTATTTCAAAACACAAGAACTTGAAATCTTTGTTAAATACTATAAAACTGAGGAGAAATCGAAAACTTTTACAGGAGAAAATATTGAGCAATATTCAAAAAAAGCTCCCGAAGACATATATTCAGCTAAAAAGGTGAAAATGTTATTATTTAATCGAATTCAGTTTATATTTGTAGGTCGTCTTTATTGGTGTTTTAGGGGCATGTCTTAAGAATGAACTTTATAACATTGAAATTTCCGACATTGAAAATTTGGGTTTTTCAATGCTAGTTACAATTTGTAATACAAGAACTAAGGAACCAGGACAGTTTAGAATCATGGGTGATTTTTATAAAATCGTAAAAAATATTGGGCTCTGAGACCTTGTAATACTCCCTCTGATAATTTTTTCAATAATTTCCAGAAAAACAAATGTACACGGAAGTAATTGGAATGAAGAACTTGGTGATATGCCTAAAATAATTGCCACATCTCTGAATCTAAACAATCCAGAAGAATACACTGACCATTGTTTCAGCCGTACTTCAACGATAACATTGGTAAATAATGGTGCGCATACTACAAGACTAAATAAATAGATATGGTGACAGGAGATCTCCTCATATAGCAGAAGGATGTATAGAAAGTTCTTTGCAGAATCGGAAATTTCCGCAAATAAACTAGTTTCATCACTTTGTTTTCCAGTTCTTCATGTTACATGACTGATCAATCTACTCAGTTCAAGTTGACGACCATAAATTATATTATTTGATTATTGATGTTTTGAAGGTCCAATGAAAGAAAAACCAGTTTGATTAAAAGGCCAACATTTTCGATTTATATTTTAAATCTTCTTCAGGGCTCTAGAAGGACGGAAAAAATATAATCAAACATTTATATATCAAGATACATATTATACAGATCATTCGAAATTTGTGAAAGTATTTTCAAAAAAAAGTTGAGCTAAAATTAATAAGAATTCAGTTCAATAAAGCCACAGACACACAACTAATATATAGATAAAAATATATAAAACTATTTAAGGACTGACAGACCAGAAATGACACATGCAACCACTATTGTATAAATAAAAGTAGATAAAAATTTTTATAAATGTGGAAATTGAAAAGTACAGTATTCATGGGTTGAATAAAAGAATTTCAGAGTTGTGACTAATTTTTATAATCGTTTAGTTCATCGGGTCACCAAAACAAATGAATATTTGAACGAACGAACGATACATTTCCGTGCTACAAGACGAGACGAGTGCATATCTACTGAATATTAGGCAGCGGACGGTCTTCAGAGATTATCAACAACAACAGAAACACATATTTTCTGAAGGATAGCAATTGATTTAAAAACTTATAACACTGTTTGCGTTTTCATTCTGATTTTACTAATAAGTTTGAAGTATTTAGATGATCGATATCGGATCTCTTATTAAGTGAATTACTCTCTTTTTTGATTTCAATCATCTCATTCAATAATCTTTTCTTTAACACATTTTGTCTACCCAGTATTTCAACCCCATTGAAATTAAAATAATGTAGACTTTCAAATGCATGTTCTGCTAGGGCTGTATTATTTTATTTTCGTTTTGTCGGATTATGAATATTTAACATATCCCTCTGATGTTCATTTGTGTTTTCAGGTTTTAGGTATCAACAATATTCTCATTACCATCTTGTGAGATTCTTTTTTACTTCAGCGGAAAGATTATTAATAAACGGTACTAATTTTTTGTTATCAGCATTCACACAGTTTCTATCGTTCCATCATCATGTACAGTCCTACTCAAAATTCGGTCAATTAGTGTAGAAGAATAATCATTTCTTATAAGGATCTCTCGAATTTTATGAAAGTCAGAGATAAAGAAACTGTGATGTGATAATTTTGAGAAAGAAAGTTCAAAAATCTTTCTGAGAATGTCGGTTTATGATACCAATTTATTTTTGATTTTTAATCTCTTTTATGAGCAATACATCTAAAAACGGAAGCTTACCGTCCATTTCTATCTCCACAGTGAATTGAAGTCTAGGATGAAAACTATTAAAAACATTAAGTATTTCTTCCACTCTGTCTTTAGGAACTGCGGTACTGATATCGTCGACAAATCTTCGATAAAAAGGAACTTGAAACGATAATTTATTCAGACATACATCCTGTAACTCAGACATAACAATATCAGAAACAATAAGAGAGAGACAATTTCCCATTCCTAGACCGATGGTCTGTTTGTAGACTTCACAATTCAAGATAAAACAACTATTCTTCACACAAAATTAAAACAACATAAGAAGTTCATCCATATTAAGTCCGTTATGATCTTCAATTCGCTTCTAGTAGTTTTTAATGAGTGATAGGGAAACCCCGATAGGTATATTCGTCAATAACGATATAACATCCAATGATATCAGAATATAATCATCAGGAAGAGAAACGTCTTTCAAACTAGATACTAATGTGAAGGAATCGATCACATGTTTCTACCCTACCACAAAAATATTCTTCAAAGGATTAGAAAAAAACTTACTCAAGTTGTAAAGTGGACTGCCTACAAAACTAACAATAGGTTAGGTCTTCTTTGTGAGATTTGGGTAAAAAATATATTTAAGGACGAACTCCATTATTACTTTTTAAATATTTGAATGTTATATTATATATATGTTGTTTTTTATTGAGTTGGGTTATCAATCTATTCAATTTATTCTGTATTGTTCAAACCTGAAAACACGAATAAATGCTTCTTTTCCAAACTCAAATCTAAATCTCCTAGAAGCCTTATGAGTGATATCGTTTATAGAATTCCGTGTGTTGACTGTAATGGTGTTTATATAAGCGAAACAGGGTACGACTTAAGTACCAGGATCTCCGAACATCAGAGGGATATGATTAATTTTCATAATCCGTCAAAACGCGAATCCAATAATACAGCCCTAGCAGAACATGCATTTAAAAATCTACATACTTTCAATTTCAATGAGGTTGAAATACTGGATAGAAACAATGTGTTAAGGAGAAGATTATTGAATGAGATGATTGAATTCGAAAAAGAGAGTAATTCATCTAATAAGAGATCCGATATAGTTCATCTAAAGACTATATGTTTCAATCTTATTAGTAAAATCAAAATGAAAACGCATAGAGTGTTATAAGTTTTCAAATCAATTGCTATCCTTCAGAAAATATGTGTTTCTGTTGTCGTTGATAATCTCTGAAGACCGCCTGCTGCCTAATATTCAGTTGATATCATGCACTCGTCCAGTCCTGTAGCAGTGAAATGTATCGTTCGTTCGTTCAAATATTCATTTGTAATGGTGACACGAATAACCAAACGATTACATAAGTAACTCACAACTATGAAATTCTTTTATTCAACCCATAACTACAGTACTTTTTAATTTCAATATTTGAAAAAATTTTTATTTATTTTTATTTATACATTAATGGTTGCATGTCTCATTTCTGTTCTGTCAGTCCTTAAATAGTTCTATATATTTTCTCATTTTAACTTAAAATATTTTATCTATACATTAGTTGTGTTTTTGAGGATATATTGCACTAAGTTTTTATTGATTGCAGCTTAACTTTTCTTTTTAAAATAATTTCACAAATTTCGAACAGTCTGTATAATATGTATCTTGATATATATGTTTATATATATATATATTTTCCGTTCTTATAGAGACCTGAAGAAGATTTAAAATATGAATCGAAACTGTTAGACTCTCAATCAAATTGTTTTTCTTTTCAATTGAACCTTCAAACCATCAATAATTAAATAATGTTCAATCAACCTCAAACAATCTAGCCGATTTGAAAAATATAACTAAAAATGTGTCCAATGCGCCAGTTTTGATTTCAATAACTATTCAAATAATATCAATATTGATAATAATAAGATGTAAATACAAATGTTCCAATAAATAGCTAGTCTTATTATATTCAGAATTAATTTATTTGTTTTTGATTCATGCTTTGTGGTCATGGAGAAAAAACAGTTTGTTACTCGGTAAGAATTAAATGTTCTATACTTGTGGTTCCTTGTGCTAGCTGGAGATCGAGCTTGACACTTTCCACTCATATCAATTTTTTTCATTCTAACCTAGTTCCTCTATATTTATTTACTACAAAAGCTAAATTATGCAGCCCTCATTCAGTGCGGATACTTTATAGCATAATATTTCAATTTCACTCCAACTATTTCGATAAAGTCCAATTAGAAAGACGAACCTCCTTTAGATCTCTAAACTTCACACAATCCGAAATTGGAATTAGACCTGTGCTTAAATTTCACCGACGCTGTTCGGCATAATTTCGTAGTTTCGCATAACCATGCATGGAATACAAGATTGGCTGTATCGAGGAACGCGTCGAAATAGTTTAACACCATATGCAATCACTCTTGTTCCGTGCCTTGTTTCCACAATGGGGACCAAATGATACAGATATACTGCAAGGGTTTAAGTACCGTTGTAAATTTCCCGAGAAAACCTTTGAAATATTCGAGAGGAACTTTCGCATAAGAGCAGAATGTTGTAGTTTTGCGCGGTTCATTGCTTCTGAAATCGGTACGAGTCTCGTTTAAGAGGCAAAATTAATTTTGGGCTAATCAAGTTTATGACCGCTCGAACGTTCTGGAAGCTTGACTGATTGTTACATTCCATTTCAGAAATGAGTGCGTGATTCTGGTTACTTTGTTTGTGACAATGAAGATATTTCTTCCCCGCCAACTTCTCGAAATTATTCTTTGTTTCTCTGTTCAACGACAGATCTCTGAAGTTTGTTATTCAGTATTTCAGATGAAAATGAAAATTTATCCTGACATGTAGGCTCAACTCGGGTGGTAGAAGAGTATGCTTGGACAATCATATTGATCTGGTGTTGTTGTTAGAAGTAGTAATTATCTGTTTTAATAATTACAAACTATATACGAATATACACTGCGGCAAGAAATAAACGCACAATGTCAAAACTTCAAATTTCTGCTTATGTTGGCAACTGATCATTACTATATTTATTTTTCTATGACCAACGAAATTCGATGTTTCTGCTCAGGGTAATACGACAATGTGTCAGACAATTTGGTTTGAGGTCTCGTGTCGCAGATCGAGGCCCAGCTCTAAGTGCAGCATATCTAATAACCTGATTTAACTTGTCTGGGAACGTGTCAATTGGTTAAAAATTGACTGGGAGTGAATTTTATCCACAGATGAATTGAGTTATGTATTTTTCATCGCGATCTATGTTCTCCAGTAACAGTGCAACTTTTCACCCACCTATTGTTTAGGTGGAGGTTTGATAATGGGGTGGGAAAAAATTTCCTTAAACGTCCTTACCGAACATTGAATGCTCAGATATATGTTGCAACGTTTCAGGAAAGCATGTTGAACCATTTGGGGCAAACATCGGTGAAAACTTTTGGTTTATGCATGATAATGACAGACCTCACTAAGCTCATATTGTTAGGAACTACCTTCAAGATCAAGAAATCACTTCACCGAACAGACTGATCGGAATTTTGAACGTCAAATATCATAATGCTTTAGAGCCAGGGTGCTCAAACGGACGATCGCGAGTGGTTTTTGAGTAGAAAATCGAGAATGAAAAATTTTTCAATAAGTAGGAAACTAAACTACAAAATGTTATTACGTAATAAAATAACACTCTGCTAACGGCAATAGGCGGCTTGATCAAAGGAACGCGCGGTACTTGTCAAAGAAAAGCCGCGTTTTTATGCTGCTTTTCTAGAAATTTCGGGCGACGCGTTTGACGGGAACATTCGAGACTTTCGTTCACGTTGATATAAATGTTGCGCCTGTAGGAACTGGAGTCATTCTGCATTGTAACTTGAAGGTAATACTACATCGATGATTAAATGGTACAAAATGAGTGCAGCGAAGAAATCTAAAACGTATCATTTTAGTAACGATTGGGAGGAAGAATTATTCTTCTTTATGGCGAAGGATAAGTACATTTGTCTCATATGTCGTGCGTAAGTTGCAATACCTAAGCCAAGTAACCAAGAGAGGCATCATAAAAAGGTTCATAAGAAAAATAAAAAAGATTTTCCGCAACAGGGTAAATTAAGAAAACGAAAAGCACGTGATTTGATATCTCGTTTGAAAAAAGGACAATTCATGTTCACAATACCAGCCAAAGAATCAAAAGCTGCTACGATCGCGTCATTTAAAATTTCTCATATATTGGCAAAACACAAAAAACCATTCGAGGATGGATCAGTTGTGAAGGAAGCATTTATTGAAGCGGGTGAGACTTTAATTTGAGATTTTAAAAATGAAACAGAAATCATTTCTGCTATAAGAGAACCTCAGTTATATCGTCCGACTGTCACAAGGCGTATTGAAGTCATGAAACAGGACATGGCAGATGAACTGAAACATGATATCATGAAATGTACATATTTTTCTTTACAGTTCGACGAATCCATCGATATGACAGGCACTGCCCAGCTATGTATTTTTAGTCTGATTGTGTCCAATGACATTTTGGCTAAGGAAGAATTTTTGACAATCATCCCACTGAAGGGGATGACCTGTGGCGAAGGAATACACGACGTTTTCTTTAATTTTGTAAAACACTACAATATATAAATTAGTGTGCATTACAACCGATGAATCATCAGCAATGACTTGAAACAAAAACGGTTTTGTGGCATTGTGTCGAGTTAATGAAGATTTCCCTTCATTTTTTCATTCCATTGCATTATACATCAATAAGTTTTGTGTTCATAAATTTTAAACACGAAGGAAACTTCGGGTATTGCAACAAAAGTTGTGAATTCCATCCGTGCACGTAGCTTGCAACGGCAGCTCTTTGAGTTGCAGTTGGAAGATAGGGAGGGAGTCAGCTTAACACAATGATTTAGTTCTTCACATGGACGTCAGGTGGTTGAGTTGCGGAAGATTCCTAGAAAGGTTTCAAGAATTATTGCCCGAAATAATAGCTCTTCTAGACGAAAGAGGTGATGACACTAAGATGTTGAAAAACGAAAAATGGCTGACTGATCTAGCGTTTTTGACTGACGTTACAATGCACTTAAACACCATTAACTTGGAGCATCAAGGTGAATGAAAAATTATTATTGACATGGTTAGCGCAGTGAACATATCCACAAGTAAATTGCAACCTATAATAGATCAACTGAAAAGAAACACCGTGGTTAAGTACCATCTTATCAAAAGTATGCTGAGGGCATGCAGTGCCACGCTTCAACATCCAAAGTCACTCCCTAAGTTCAACACCATATGTAACTCTTTTGTTTTGCAATAACAAATAAACTCGCAATTTTGAAAAACTATGAGTTTTTTCATGGATATTATAGAGAAGAACCTAACTAAACCTAACCCAAACCTCAACTGAAATAATGTATATTGTGCGGAAAGCTAATATCTTTATATGCTACGGTACACCCTAGCTAGGTAGGTAGAGTTTATCGTGTATGTACGACAACCCTGCATCACACATACTTGCAGCCTCTCCGAGTCGATCGCAAGTAGTCTAAAAGTATTGAGGTAGATGTCCAGCAGTTCAAGTTTGAGCACCCCTGCTATAGAGTCTTAGATTTTGAGTATGAATGGTAGATGTCATGCAGTAAGGCTCGCTAGGGGTGTAAATTTCCGTTATTAACAGGAAATGGAGTACTTAAATTTTTTCCGAAAATTTAGCATATTTCGTTGATAATTTTATTGAAGTATCTATGAGAATTATCATCATTCTGATTGTTGTTAAGCATTGCTTAGTGCAAGTGCATTACTGGAAAGAGGATTGTTCAACAAATCTGATTTTTTCCCCAGAATTGATTCGATTTTGTGAGCTTATTTCTTGACGTAGTGTAGATCTACCGTACTTGAAACATATGAGCAAGATGCTCACGACATTTTATATCTTGTGCTCCGATTCCTCAGAATTTGACTCCACAATGTGACTACAAATATAAATTGGTGGACAACCTATGGTCAATGAATGGTCACAGAAATGCTGTCTAACCAACAAATAATGTAGGTGTTGTGAAAAGAATATTACAAAGCGGCAGCAACGTTCAGACGCCTCTGTGACGATGATCAATAATTGACTAAAGTTTTAACTCAATAATCATTAGGAGTTATCATAGTTCGATTCTATTCAATTTGCTCTGACTTGGTCATTAATTTGTTCTGATATCATAGGTTTTTGATTTAGTGGAAGAGCGAACAAATTAAATGTTTATTGATTTTGTTAGTGTATTTCACAATAAACTGAAAAATTAACTCGTGCAGTACTGCAGATACAAGGCAAATTCGTTTCGATTTCGTACTGCATTTAGGTAAGATATTACAGTTACAGAAAAATTTTTTCCGTTATCTTCACCCGTTTTCGATGTATTCAATTTTTCTCGATTTCTAAGAAAAGCGCTGAAAATTTCTGGTGTTCAAGAATGAGTTTAATAGGCCCTTTCTTGAGTGACATAAAGTGGAGGAGAAAAAAATTCTGGCTCAGAGTAACACTCATAAGTGACACAAAATGTTTTGCATTCACTTCCCATTTCCGGAAAAAACGTGAAGCTGTCTCAATTTCATTCATTTTCAACTGAAATCTACAAATTTCTTAGATTCTGTCGAAGATCAAGGTTGTTTCTATGATCAAATTGAATTCCGACGATAATAATTATCTGTGGTCTGTCGGATTTTTCTAGACAGATTTAAATTCATTTCTATTTCTCAAGAATCTATGATTCGAAATTCAAATCGAAATTTTCCCAATAATTACAAAACGATTTTTACCAAGGAAATATATTAGTGAAACATGGGAACAATAACATTAAACTTTTGTCAAACGGAAGCAACAATCCTGTATACGATAATCTTCAAGTAAAAGATAAAATGTTTTACTGGTGTCAAATAAGAGAAAACAATATAATAGTAAACATTCGAAACTGGGGCCATTGGTTTAAATGCTTGAATTTCATCGCCGAGAAATACTACGGCGGACATTGAAAATATGCTTGTATTATACAGAAATTCTCATTCTTTTCTCTTGTACAATTAAGATTCATTAAAAAAAACTCCAAAGGAAGAAGTCTAGTTACCTGAATTAAGCGGAAAGAGGTTGTCAATTCGTTGGACCTCGAGCTTCCATCCAAATACAATAATACCCTGGTTTACTCGATCCCGTTATGCGCGGTTTCACTTTTACGCGAATTTCAAATTTCGTGCTAGAATGCAAATATAAATGTTACAAACTTGCTATTGATTCCTCTTTGGTCTCAGGAATCCACGCTTTCTCTGATCATTGTGATTGAAGAACGTGGAATTCCCCGTTTTATGACTTTGTTCTATGGGGATTCCCTTGATTGCTTCGTTCATTCCTTATGCTCGTCTTGACTGAAATTTGTGTTTAAACACATACATATTGATACATTCAATACTACGTTTAGCATGCCTCGCATTACGCTAATTGTTTACTTCAAACATAAATGTTACAAACTTACTATTGATTCCACTTCGGTCACAGGAATCCACGCTATCTCTGACCATTGTGATTGAAGAACATGGAATTCCCTTTTTTATGACTTTGTTCTATGGGGATTCCCTTGATATGCTTATCTTGACTGAAATTTGTGTTTTAACGTTTGGAGGAGATACATTCAATATTAAGTTTAGCATGCTTCCTAAAAAAGAAAAGCGGAAAGTGTGACTTTGGAATTATAGAAGGTGTTAAGAAGAATGTAAAATAGACGCAAAGCAATTTTTGATGGTAGAGATTATATATATAATATATAATTTAAAATTTCATTGTAGATAATAATATAACAATAATCTACAATAAAGGAGTATAGCCACTAAAACATAATGAATATTTGCGCGTGGCACTCAGATACAAACACAAAATTACAAATTTATACTAATCATTAAAAACAATCCAGAGCTAAAACTACAGAGAATATAAAACAATTCGAATTCAACTCAAAATTATGTAACATATTCAATTCGTACAAATAAAAGAAGAATTTATCACATGATCAAAACTAAAAATTTCAACCTATCAATATACGCACACCTATGAACGCCAGTAACTAAGTAGGTAACAATTGTTGAAATATGACATTCATTTCAGATAATTGATATTTATTATATTATCCGCGAAGGAGCGATGTTGTTCTAGTAAAAAATTGTTTGCAACCGAATTTGAAGGATTTTTCTCGTCTTGATGCCATTTGTCGCGGCACTAAGTTGAATACTCTACGACCAAAATATGCATATGATCTTTGTCCAATAGTCTTATTCGCATGCGGAATTGCAAGAATTTTGTTTGGTCTTGCTACTCGTATTGATTTCGTGCAATATCTGTTCTCTATTTTTCGCTTTGATCCGTACATACATTTTAAGGAAAAATAACTGGCTGATATCCAATATCTGGCAGTCTACGAAAAGAGCGTCATTAGAATAACGAAGTGTTATATTTGACATGATTTTAAGAATCTTTTTCTGTGTGATTTGAAGTCTCTCGGTATGTTCATCCAAAATACCCCCATCCCAAAATTTCATATCGTAAATGTGACTCGACGAGGACGAAATAAACGAGTCTCTCAGAATCGATTGTAAAAACCATTTTCAAGAATCGTGGAAACATGAAAGTTCTACACCTAACAGAACTCGTTCAGGATCCACTATTTTCGTCAGAATGAAGAATCACAGTCTAGATTGAATATTTGTATAGGTAGAACACACTACTGAGTCAAGATGTCATATGCACAAAATCAAAATCTTGGTATAATTTGCTAATAATATAAAAAAAAAAAGGTACACTTCCATTCTTGCTACAGCAGAAGCTGTTTTCATCGGTTCAAGTAGCGTTTAAATTTGCACAATATCCACATATTCGTTGAGTCTGCGAGCGCAACCCACTCAAGGTGCAGCTGAGTTTCCGGACAATTTTCATGAGTCGGTAGAACGAAAACATTTTCTGCAAGTTTCATCTTCAATGCAGATAAGACCAGCACTATTGGAAAAAATTCCATCTCTATCATACGTTTCCTATTAAGCCGGAAGTTTCAAAGCTGCGTGGTAATATCACAAGTGATTTAAAACTGAAATCTTCACTGGTATACCATTTAGAGACACCACGTGTATTGAAAGATATCGATAAGATGACGTTATTTGGCGGTTCAAAAGAAAGGTGTTGGTTACACGGAAACAAGATAGGTATTTCAATAATTATTGCCTATGAGCGAAATCCTGCTGTGACAGTTTCTGTCTTGGCTCGAACGTGAAGTCATATTTCTTTAAAATAATGCTCCAGCATATCCAACCACACTTCATACGCAGAGAAAATCTAAAGTATACGTGAAGCTCCTTCCACCAAACAATACGTCAATATTGCAACCTACGAATTAGAACCCAATAGCAAACATCGTCGTAGATTTAACCAACTAATTCAAGAAATTGACTGGGGTGGAACACATTCTGTACTAGAGTGGTGGAAGTCATCATGAAGGATATTCACATCATAGTTGATTCTCGGAACAAAGTTAAATAGAATTATATGAACGGAGTGTGCCGTAATATTTGGCTAGATGTATTGTGGAGGCTCCTAGAACAACTAATCCGATGTAGACATAAGTGCTTGAAGGCATTGTCACTATGATTGGGAGTTCTAAAATTGAAGATTTCAAGGAAGGTCTCGACATCTTGTAGTAATGCAAGACCTCTCAGCAATAAAGATATAATGAATAATATAATACCATTAAGTATAAGGAATAATAAGTAGAAGAAAAAGACTTTTATCTACTGTAAAAAGGCTCTTTCAAATATTTATTCAGGTTCAGACTCACTGAGGAACAAATAAAAACAGCGTTGGGTTTTATGAACTTCTACTCAAGAACGTAAGAAAAATGCAATAGATGTATTTTTCATAAGAAAATCTCTGAAATACTTACTGCTTGAAGTGTTTTTGGATTGAAGTGACTGATTCAAGTGTTTTTTTTTGTGTTATTTTTGGACTATGTTTAATGTTTTAAACAGAATTGATTCAACAACAACGACCAAATGTTGGCCAATCTTCTCAGTCCTTTACTAGCACAAACTTTCATGGATAATATTAGGGAAATAATTTATAATTATCCGCTGTCAAAACGCTGCACTTATTGATCTGGAAATGTGAACGAACAAATAAATATTTAGATTTGTTTTTTACCTTTATAAATTCAATTCACCCAAATAGAAAGTTCACTCTGGAAATGTAAACTTTTAATTCCACTATTTTTGTAGATTTAATACTATAACTAAAACGACCACAGACATTATTCATCTATTTTCCATAAACCATCGCGTACAGACATTACCATTCACAATTCTTTTGCATATCCACATTAACATGAAATTGCTGCCTTTAACAGAATGATATATAGGCTCATAGATGCCAATGTCAGAAAATAATTTCTTGAAACAGCTCTATATTATGGAAGATTAACGAATCCAGATAATTTTAAGTTTAGTATAATTAATAGTATGATTTCTCGTGAATATTTTCAACATGCAATCCAAGGGTGTTTCCTGTTGTTGATGAAACTAATCAAGAATATAAAATATCAAATCATTTTGATAAAAGAAATCTGAATTCAAAGTCTTTCTTCTTATTTCATATTTGTTTATTCAAACTGATTTTTGTATTTCCAATGAATAAACTATATTATTATTATTTATTTACGTGGACTTATGCACTATCTCAGCTAGTAGCTGTATATAATCTACCTTTCCCAGATTTAGCAATCAAAGGGAATAGGCTCGATTACAATATACTTGACATAAATTTCCTAACTATCCTACATGTATTAAAAATTACAGCTTTCTGCATTTCTATATAGGTATTCTTATGCAATTCTAATTTCTTAAGGCTATCATGCAAAGTTTTGGGTATTAAACCAGTCGAAGATACGATGACAGGAACAATATCTATTTTATCGAAGTGCCACATTTGCTTGATCTCAATAGCAAGGTCGGTGTATTGGGACTTTTTCTCCTGGAACTTGTTCAGCACGTTGTTATTATTCGGTATGGCGACATCCACTAGCATTGCTGTTCTGGCTCTCTTATCATACACCACTATGTCCGGCCTATTATTCGTCACCATTCTGTCAGTGATAACAGGCCTATCGTAGTATAATCTGATAGAGTCATTTTCCAATACGGGCGCCGGCTGATACTTGTAATATGGCTGGAAGGTGTTCAGAAGTCCGCACTTGTGTGAAAATTTCTGGTGGATAATGTTGCACACTTGATTATGCCTGTGAAGATACTCCGTATTGGCCAGTTGTTCGCATCCGGACGTAATATGCTGTATAGTCTCCGATCTTATATGGAATTTTCTGCAGTTATCTGTTTGTAATGTTCCGTCCTTCATTATAAATTTTTTGTAATTGTTTGTAGCGATCACTTGGTCTTGGATGGCCATAAGGAATCCCTCTGTTTCTACGAATAATTCTCCTTTCATCAACCATTTGTTGGAGGTTCCTTTGTCGATGTGTGGTTGATTAATCTCATGGTGATGTCGTCCATGCAATTCCTTTCTTGACAATTGCTCTTGTTTTTGAGTATCTGATAGGAACGGTAGATTCCGCAGGTCATCTCTGGTAGCAAGATTTAGTGGTGTATATCCCCTATCAGCCAACGATACCACTCTATGGAGGTCAGAAGTGAAAGCTTTCGCAGAGAAGAATTCTCTGAGATTTTTTAACTGTTCGGTGTGTAAATTGACAACATCTATTAATCCGCGTCCTCCTTCTTTCCGCTTCAAAGTTGTTCGTATCACAGACGATTTTGGATGATGATTGTTGTACATTGTCAGCATCGTTCGGGTCTGCCTTTGAATATCATTCAGTTCTGTCTAAGTCCATCTGATTATTCCAAATGAGTAAAGCAACACTGGAATGGCGTAGGTGTTAATTGCCTTTGAATTTGGGAGGCTTTTACTTGGTAAAATTCCATTATCAATAATCAAAAACAAGTACTGTGTTTTAAGGAATTTTACTTAATAATTGCGATTCGTAACGCGTTTCACTACACCGTAGCTTCTTCAGACGAATGATCATGCAGGAAGAAGCTACGGTGTAGTGAAACGCGTTACGAATCGCAATTATTAAGTAAAATTCCTTAAAACACAGTACTTGTTTTTTATTATTGTTAATTGCCTTGACTAGATTCTCTGAGTTCAACATCGATTTCAGCACGGACTTCAGACGCTGACTGTATTTTGAACGAATCTTCTCCTTCGATTGTTTTTGGTCTAGCAATCTGGCTTCTTGGTATCCCAGATATTTGTATGTTTCTCCATCTCTCATGCACTGTAGAATATCACCGTTTGGAAGTTGTTTTTCACCATCTATGACTTTCCCCCTTTGAATGTTTCGGGTCTTACATTTTTCAATCCCGAATCTCATATGAATATCTGCCGAGAACTCACTGACAGTTTTCAGCAAATCAGCTTTTTGCTCGAAGCATATAATTTGATGTCATCCATATACAGCAAGTGGGAGATTGTATGATAATTCCTTTCTGCTTTTATCCTAAATCCGTATCCTGTTCTATTGAGCATTGAGGACAATGGATTCATAGCTAAACAGAACCATAGTGGACTCAAAGAGTCTCCTTGAGAAATTCCACGACGTATGGGTATCTCGTCGGTTTTAATTGATTTATTGTTCATGTTGACCTGCAGAGACGTTCGCCAGTGTGTCATTGTTGTCTTCAAGAACTCTTCCAGGGCTGGATGAATTTCGTATATCTGCAATACTTCAACAAGCCAAGATTGGGCGGTACTATCGAATGCCTTCAGATAATCGAGAAAAGCTGAATGAACATTCCGATGCCCCACGTGTGCCTCTTTCATTATCACAGAATCGATGATGAGTTGTTCCTTGCACCCGTGGTGTTTCTTTCTGCATCCTTTCTGCTCCTCTGCTAATATATTGTTGTCGTCAAGGTGTTGGTATATTCGATTGGATATGCATGAGATGAGTATTTTGTAGAGTGTTGGCAGGCAAGTGATTGGCCTTTATTGAGACGGATCCTGTGTTCTATCGCTCTTAGGTAGCATATATGTTAAGCCTTGCGTTAGGAAAGTCGATGTTTTCTTGGGATGTTGAAGAACATACGTGAGCTGTTTCGCTTGGGCTCCATGGAGCTTATCAAACTTCTTGTACCAGTAGTTGTGGATATTATCTATACCTGTGGCCTTCCAATTGTTGGTCGCTCGAACTATTGTTGTGACTTCTTCCTCCGTTATTCCATCGAAGTCCATATGTCTGATATCGAGGCGTTCTTTTTCATTCGTTATCCATTCCGCATCTCTATTGTGTTCTTTGGGGTTCGACCATAGTGATGACCAATAGTCGGTCAAGCACTGTGCGTCAGGTACTTCTCTGTTATTGTTGGTCGCAGTTTTGTTATTTTCCTTATGAAAATTGACTGCGTTTTGGAGGAACCTTTGGTTTAGGCAGTTTATTATTATTTATTATCGTGGACTTATGCACTATCTCAGCTAGTAGCTGGATATAATTTACCTTTCCCAGATTTAGCAATCAAAGGGAATAGGCTCGATTACAATATACTTGACATAAATTTCCTAACTATCCTACATGTATTAAGAATTACAGCTTTTTGCATTTCTATATAGGTATTCTTATGCAATTCTAATTTCTTAAGGCTATCATGCAAAGTTTTGGGTATTAAACCAGTCGAGGATACGATGACAGGAACGATATCTATTTTGTCGAGGTGCCACATCTGCTTGATCTCAATAGCAAGGTCTGTGTATTTGGACTTTTCTCCTGGAACTTATTCAGCACGTTGTTATTATTTGGTATGGCGACATCCACCAGCATTGCTGTCTTGGCTCTCTTATCATACACCACTATGTCCGGCCTATTATTCGTCACCATTCTGTCAGTGATAATAGGCCTATCGTAGTATAATCTGATAGAGTCATTTTCCAATACGGGCGCCGGTTGATACTTGTAATATGGCTGGAATGTATTCAGAAGTCCGTACTTGTGTGCAAGTTTCTGATGGATAATGTTGCACACTTGATTATGCCTGTGAAGATAGTCTGTATTGGCCAGTTGTTCGCATCCGGACGTAATAAGCTGTATCGTCTCCGATCTTATATGGCATTTTCTGCACCTATCTGTTTGTAATGTTCCGTCCTTCATAATAAATTTTTCGTAGTTGTTTGTAGCGATCACTTGGTCTTGGATGGCCATAAGGAATCCCTCTGTTTCCGCGAATAATTCTCCTTTCATCAACCATTTGTGGGAGGCTTCTTTGTCGATGTGTGGTTGATTAATCTCATGGTGATGTCGTCCATGCAATTCCTTTCTTGACCATTGCTCTTGTTTTTCAGTATCTGATAGGAATGGTAGATTCAGCAGGTCATCTCTGGTAGCAAGATTTAGAGGTGTATATCCCTTATCAGCCAACGATACCACTCTATGTAGGTCAGAAGTGAGAGCTTTTGCTGAGAAGAATTCTCTGAGATTTCTTATCTGTTCGGTGTGTAAATTGACAACATCTATTAATCCGCGTCCTCCTTCTTTCCGCTTCAAAGTTGTTCGTATCACAGACGATTTTGGATGATGATTGTTGTACTTTGTCAGCATCGTTCGGGTCTGCCTTTGAATATCATCTAGCTCCGTCTTAGTCCATCTGATTATTCTAAATGAGTAAAGCAACACTGGAATGGCGTAGGTGTTAATTGCCTTGACTAGATTCCCCGAGTTCAACATCGATTTCAGCACAGACTTCAGACGCTGACTGTATTCTGAACGAATCTTCTCCTTTGATTGTTTTGGTCTAACAATCTGGCTTGTTGGTATCCCAGATATTTGTATGTTTCGCCATCTCTCATGCACTGTATAATGTCACCGTTTGGAAGTTGTGTTTCACCATCTATGACTTTCCCTCTTTGAATGTTCAGGGTCTTACATTTTTCAATCCCGAATTTCATATGAACATCTGCCGAGAACTCACTGACAGTTTTCAGCAAATCATCCAATTGCTTCTTGTTCGAAGCATATAATTTGATGTCATCCATATACAGCAGGTGGGAGATTGTATTATAATTCCTTTCTGCTTTTATCCTAAATCCGTATCCAGTTCTATCGAGCATTGAGGACAATGGGTTCATTGCCAAACAGAACCATAACGGACTCAAAGAGTCTCCTTGAAAAATTCCACGACGTATGGGTATCTCGTCGGTTTTAATTGATTTATTGTTCATGTTGACCTGCAGAGACGTGCGCCAGTGTGTCATTGTTGTCTTCAAGAACTCTACCAGGGCTGGGTGAATTTTGTATATCTGCAATACTTCAACAAGCCAAGAATGGGCGGTACTATCGAATGCTTTCAGATAATCGAGAAAAGCTGAATGAACATTGCGATGCCCTACGTGTGCCTGTTTCATTATCACAGAATCGATGATGAGTTGTTCCTTGCACCCTTGGTGTTTCTTTCTGCATCCTTTCTGCTCCTCTGCTAATATATTGTTGTCGTCAAGGTGTTGGTATATTCGATTGGATATGCATGAAGTGAGTATTTTGTAGAGTGTTGGCAGGCAAGTGATTGGCCTATATTGAGACGGATCCTGTGTTCTATCGCTCTTAGGTAGCATATATGTTAAGCCTTGCGTTAGGAAAGTGGGTGTTTTCTTGGGATGTTGAAGAACATACGTGAGCTGTTTCGCTAGGGCTCCATGGAGCTTATCAAACTTCTTGTACCAAAAGTTGTGGATATTATCTATATCTGTGGCCTTCCAATTGTTGGTCGCTCCAATTACTTTTGTAATTTCTTCCTCCGTTATTCCATCGAAGTCCATATGTCTGATATCGAGGCGTTCTTTTTCATTCGTGATCCATTCCGCATCTCTATTGTGTTCTTTGGGGTTCGACCATATTGATGACCAATAGTCGGTCAAGCACTGTGCGTCAGGTACTTCTCTGTTATTGTTGGTCGCAGTTTTGTTATTTCCTTATGAAAATTGGCAGCGTTTTGGAGGAACCTTTGGTTTTGGTGTTTCCTTTCAGTACACTTGACGTATCTTGAAAGCCTCTTTGCTTTTGCTTGGAGTTTCTGTTTCAAAGTGTCCATATACACGTCGATGTGTTGTTTGTGATCAGGGTGTTTTGTGTTCGTACCAATTTTCCTATAAATTTTGCGTATATGTGATTTCAAGCGCCTTGAGGGTTTTCTGTTTCTCAGGAATTCTGTGAGGCGACCGATTTCTGCTCTAATATTATCAATATCCTTCTCCAGTCGTTTTTGCCATGGTGGTTTTCTGACGCTTTTTGGCTCAGCTTGAATCAGAGTTGTGGAGATTTGTTGTTTGTGAAGTCGAAGAACCGCTACTGCTCCACAGTAAATCAAAGTGTGAATCTTCTCCAAGGTGTTCTGGTCGGTATATTCTTCAAACATTGAGTTTACACTTGCTAGGATGATATTGGTGTTCTTGTTCGTCTTGAGTTTGGGCAGTTTAGGTCTTTTAGTTGGGTCACTACCACTGAATTAAGTTATTATTATTATTATTATATTTTCTGAACGGATAATTCTCTAGGTAGATATATTGAAGACGGTAAATCTAAAATTCAGAAATGAAACAAATCAGGTATTTCTAGTTTCCATTGGTAAAAATTTGAACATTAGAGTATAGGAGCATATACGTTGTTTTGAAGATAAAATTTGATTCTCACCAAGTAAATCCCCACTTGAAGAAAACTATATTTTCAATAATATTTTCGATATTTTTAAAATTAAAATAATATATTGAGATCCATTAAAAATCAAGTATCAGAAAAATACCTTAAATTTCTTTACTAGACAATTAGACCTAGATCTTTAAGATTACCTAATCTTTCAGTTCTCAAGAGAAACAAACCTGTTTAGATTTTCTTCCTATACAGCTACATACCTACTTTCAACATATAATATTAAAGGCATATCATCCTTCAAAATGTATTACTTATCTGAAGTTTTTCACACAGATGATAGTTATTGAAAAATACAATTCTGAAAAATTATACAGAATAATAAACAAGAACATTCATATGGTATTATTAACTAAGAGATAGAATTAAATTGCCTCTAGGCAATCTCTGCATGAAACAATATTTAAATTTACTTTATTGTTTGAACTAAGGAGGTTGTATGATGCTATCAGTTCATTTGTAATTCTATCTATAGCTATTCTCTACTTATCAATATGTTACTATCATTAGGACATCGAGTACTGACACTAAATTTCAAATGAAAGTTTCTTATATTCTTTTCCATGAAATCTAGCCGCTTATCTCGACAAATATCTTCGGTTAACTCTATGAACAGTGAATTCTATTTAAAAAATAAAAAAGATTCCACATCGGAAATTAAAAACCTCAAATTCGATAAGGGAAATATTCTAGCCCGCCCGGATTTAATTTCTCTATTTCCAAACATACTAGCCGATGAAGCGTTAGATATAATCTCGATGGAAAACTGAATCAGTATTAACGTGACCAATTTAACAGACTATTTTTTTAATATAGAAGATTCAATGAAAGCCCTTAGTAATGAAGAAGCGTAGATATGTAGATGACAAAGTTTTTTTATGATTTCTTGGCGGACTAAAACTGAACATCCCTGGTACCTGAACTTCATTTCCAATGGATATAGCAATTGTTAAAAAAATTCTTTGGATGGATGTGTTACTAATGAAAAATCAAGACAACAGCCTGTACTTATACTATATTTCAAACACATGTTTTTAATTGAAATTCTGTAGTTACATACACTGAGCACCTATATACCGACAAAGATGTATAGCAATTTCTGAAATGTTTAACTTAAAATATTGATATATGCTTCAACGAAAACTTAACAAAGGCTTTATCTACCGAGATATTCATTTCTGATCAAATCGCAAAAACAGGTCAATTTTTGTTTCACGAAGGATATGTTCTGGGGTACAAAACTTGCCTGAAATATCAACCCCTTATTCGGGGATAGCAATCCTTGAACATTTTGAGTGGGAAAGATGGATCGAGTGATGACTCAAAAGAAAGATGGTATCTTTGTCTACATCGCCTTGAACGAATTTCCATTTTTAATTGAAAACTGTAAAAGATACAGGGTGAACAACTGAGAGATAGGAAAGACAAATTCCCTGAGACTATTCAAGTTTCAGTGAACTAAAATGGAACAGATCCATTCTGATCAATGACAGTCATCATCAAGTACCACCCTCATCTCGAATTTCAACCCTTAGTGCAGGAGAAACCACCCTTGAAAATTTGGAAGAGAGTAGATGGGTCGAGTGATACCTCGAAAGAAAGTTATTTTCTTTGTCGGCATCCCTGTGAACGAATGTTTTTTTTGATTGAAAACTGTAGATATACAGGGTGAGCTATTGAAAAATAGAGGAGACTATCTGTCGCCCTGAGCTTTTCAAGTATTAGTGCAAAAGAATTGGACAGATTCATTCCAGATCAAAGGCTGTCATCTTTGATAGAATGAATCTATTCCATTTTTTCGCACTTATACTCCAAAAGTGTTGGGGTGATAGTCTTCTCTATTTTTCAGTGGCTCACTCTGTATCTTCTACAGTTTTCAATCAGAAATGAAAATTCTTTCACGGAATTCAGACAAAGCTGAAACCTTTCTTTCGATTCATCACTCGACCCATCTCCCCCCTTCCAAATTTTCAAGGGTACTCACCTGCTATTGGGGTTGAAATTTGAGAGATGGTGAAACGGTTTAGTATTTTTAGGTTAATGCAGAAGTACCTCAGGGCTCCATACACTCGCCAACTCTTCTACTATGCAGATTTATGATCGCCTTCAGTACATCAAGAGAAGGATATTTAGGTTTGTGCATGGTTGTACCTTGGTGTGCTTATTTTCTAAACAGCGTCCTATAACCCACAGAAAAATATATCAACAGACTAAGATACTGAATTCAGTGCACAAGAAGATATCAGAGTGGGACCGATTGAACTCGAACTATTTTAATGTGTTCAACACGCAATTTTCCATATTTTCCAGTAAACTCACTGCTGGACCACGTCTTCCAATGATGACAGAACATTAAATTGCTTCAGAAAGTAATATGCATATGCTCAGCATGTCATTCAACACCGGAGTTTGCTGGCATGGCCATGTGACAGCCTATGTCAAATCTACTTTTGCTGAACTTGATTATTCTTCAGGGCCTCTCACTCAATGCCTCAAGTCGATGATAAATGCTCAGGAGAACGAAAATGCTTGATACCGGAAAGAATCGAGTTCCAAAAAAACCAAGATTTGTGGAAAACTCATTAGCGGATGGTCCAACAAACATCGTTCCTTCTTTAAGAAGCGCGCGCGCTCACACACACACACACACACACACACACACACACACACACACACACACACACACACACACACACACACACACACACACACATATCACACAAAACATCTTGGGCGGCCACAAGAATTGCCTCCTTCCATAAGATTATATAGCCATTATAACTGTTCATCGTGAACTGTAATATCCGAAAAGGCTTTTCTAGTCTCCCGCCAAATTGTAAATGAAATTGTCATAGCCACTGAATGCTTGCAAAAAACAAATTCTTACTTGTTCACACAGCTCGATAATAGCACAAAATGAATGGAAACATTGCGATACTGCAACAGAATGACCTCATAAAAGAAACCAATTAGACAGTCATCACAACTAACTTAATGCTTCTCACATTACTCTTAAAAAATGTTGAATACACATTGAGCAGTGATCAAATTCTATTCGAGACATTAAAATTCTTATTGAATCAATGTCGAAGGTGTCTGTCCACTTCAAAATCATGGAATATTGGTCTACTTAATAGCCACTGAAATAAATCCTTTCATACCAAGGCAGTCTTTTCTGAAAAAGCTGAATATCTCATCAAGCTTCGAAATACGTGTTCCTGTATCCGTCCCAGTTAATTACGAAGCTGTCGTCCGTATCCAACTGGACAAAGTCTGGTTAGGCCTATTCAATAGCTCGGTAATTTAATTGGGTATGGTTCGAAGGAAAAAGTAATTTTGTACCAATACGAGCATTTATGTAAACGAACATTGCAATCCTTGAACTTTGCACCGCTAATAACTCGAAGGTTTTACCCACATATTTGTGTGGCATAATTTGAATATTAAATGGTTGTTAAATTTAAAACGACCACGGATTTCGAGGAGATCCATAATTGCCTAGGTAAGGGTTGTGCTTCGTTCCTTTCATTTCGTGATTTGTTATTACATCTTGCGATCAGATTAGATGAGGCTTTTGTACAGTTTTGCATGATATTTTTATAATTTTTGTGAAATTCAACATTACAGTACCTGAAAATATCCTTTGGTCATATGGAAGAATGTTCTTTGATCAATGAATTGATTTTCAAAAATGCAAACTTCATCAAGGCGGTAGTCGAGGATACGACATTTCACTATTTTGAGAATAATGCGGGAGTGCTTCTGGATTCCATAATCAATCTTACCGTTTTTCTGCTTCCAACGAAAGATATATACTACTCTTCCGAAATTAAATCTCCAGTGTCTGCATTATTCAGTCAGTGTAACTGAAACAAGGGGCACCCCTTTAACTTTTCTTCTATTTAGAATATTTTGATGAAATGTAGGAATCGGATAGAAGATAACATTTTTAATTTGATAACATCAATATATTCAACATTTCGTTTTCGGTTATGCCGGAAACGATACCAACTCTCGATTTTCAAATGGGACACCCTCTATTCTTCAGCTTATTTTAATTGTTCATCTTATCCTACGACCTTTCGACATATTTTCGAAAGAAGAACAAAACACAATATTTTTTTTTGCAATTTTCATATTTCGTTCTAGAAGGCCATGAACAGTGACAATTGGCTTAGCTCAATATCTTCTATCATGAAAATACAAGATTGTATCTAAAAATTTAATTCCTCCTTTGTTACAGGGTGTCAAAGTGTTAAATTTCAGTTTTTCTCCAAAAAGTTTTTGTTTCTGAGACAACCTTATCGGGCCACCATATTGGGCCACCCGGTATTTTTTTATCTTTGTTTTATACCACTCACGTCACTCTATTCTTACTGATTTCGGAGTTCAAGTGGAAAATACCTAGGCAATTTTTGCAGAGTTTCCCTATTCGCTAATAACAATAATTACGTTGGCGATGCAAAATTTTTGTTCATACTTATAATATTCTGTGATCTATTTCCCTAAAGTTTAACGAAGAGTTCGTGAGGTGAACTTGCTGAAGAGGATTACGGTATCCATGAAGATACCGAAAAGTCGTTTTGACATTTGTTTCATACTCTCAACTGAATTCATTAATTCGCAATATCGATAATTAACAACGATGGAATTTTGACATGTCATACTGACATTTTTATGATCATAGAATATTAAGTATGAACAGAAATTTTGCATCGCCAACTTAGTTATTGGTATTAGCGAATGGGGTAACTCTGCAAGAATTTCCTAGGTATTTTCCACTAGAACTCCTAAACTGTTAAGAATAGAGTGACGTCGTGGTATAAACAAAAAATATAAAAGAATATCCGGTGGCTCGATATGGTTGTCTCAGAAACAAAACAAACTTTTTGATGAAAAACTGAAATTTAACACTTCGATACCCACTAAAAAATGAGCTATTAAATTTTTAGATACAATCTTGTATTTTCGTCATAGGAGATGTTGAGCTAAGCCAATTGTCTCTGCCTTCTAGAACAAAAGTGAAAATTGCAAAAAAAGATTGGGTTTTGTTTTTCTTTCAAAAATATGTCAAGAGGTCGTTGGATGAGATGAACAATTTAAATATGCAACAAATACAGAGTTTCCCTTTTGAAAATCGAAAGTGGGTAAAGTTTCCGGCATGTCAAAAACCTAGTATTACTAGTCTAACCCTCTTGATCAATGAATAAAAGGAATATTCCCAGCCATACTAAAAGTAGCCTGGATTGGAATGATTTTCAAGAAAGGAAATGAAAAGATAACAGAAAATTATAGGCCCATCACATTGTTTCCTGCTATTTCTAAAACAGAGTTTTATTCCTTAAAAAAAAGAAAGATAAAAAATTAAAATCTTTGGTACTCTTTATATACACACGACACAAACACAACATAAACAGACACGCTATTGCTAGTGCAATAGCGACAGGGAAACGAGTTTTTTCCTCAGGTTTTTTCACAAGCATTTATTGTAATAAATTATTCAAAGTTTTGTAAATCCTCTCTTTTCAAAAGTATATATATATATATATATATATATATATATATATATATATATATATATATATATATATATATATATATATATATATATATATATATATATATATATATATATATATATATATATATATATATATATATATATATATATATATATATATATATATATATATATATACATATACATTGCTTGTTATTAGACTAATTGTACCGTCTTTTACTGTTCGTGACAATCAATTGTTCTCAAACGTGTCAAAACCAGTTTATCTTGAATTTTCCCTCAAGAATTCAATGGCTACTAATTCATCTAGTTACTTACTGAGAGTGAACGATCAATCCAACAGGTTCAGTCAACGAAGTTCCTAGGCATCACAATTGATAACAATCTTAGCTGTGTCATCACATAAATCAGTTGTGTTGTGTGCTGTCTCCTGCATGTTATGCTTTGCACAGATTGCGTGTGTCAACCAATAGGTAGGTGTGTCTGTCATATTCTAGGCACATTTTAGATCCAGGATTACGTATGGAATTTTGTTTAGGGGTGGTTCTCATGTCTGTGACAGAATATTCAAGTTGCAGAAATGCAGAAGAGAGCTATTAGAAATATAATGGGAGTTTCTCGTAAAACTTCATGTACAAGTCTCTTCAGAGACTTGGGCTTATTACCGTTGGCTTGTATATATATTTTAGAATTATCGAAATATCTAAACCGTAATTCTAATTCTTTTGTGCCAAATGGATTTTTTTACTCATATGAAACACGAACATCGAAATTCCTCGTCATACCTCAACACACTTTATCTCGCTATAAGAAGGGACCCAAATATATGGGAATTAGAGTATTTAATGCTCTACCCCAATAACTTAAGGTGATCAATGATATAGGATAGTTTGGGAAAGCAGAAGAAATAATATTGCTCTCAAAATGTTTCTGTACATTAAGTGAACTTTTGCAATTGTAAATATAGAATGTAAGTTGTTTATTCATTATTGTATTAATTGTAATTGTATTTTATTATTTATAGTCAGAGGACAATATATTTATTATTATTATTTTTTAAATAATTAACCTTTTCCAGATTCAGCAATCAAAGGGAATAGGCTCGATTACAATATACATGACAAACATTTTCTAACTGTCATACATCTTCTCCTTTGACTGTTTTTAGTCTAGCAATCTGGCTTGTTGGTATTATAGATATGTGTACGTTTCGCGTTACGCCATCTCTCACGCACTGTATAATATCATCGTTTAGAAGTTGTGTTTCACCATCTATAACTTTCCCTCTTTGACTGTTCAAGGTCAGACATTTTTCAATCCTGAATTTCATATGAACATCTGCCGAGAACACACTAACAACTCTCAGCAGATCACCCAATTGCTTTTTGTTCGAAGCATATAATTTGATGTCATCCCTATATAGCAGATTGTGTGATAGTTTCTATCTGCTTTTATCCTAAATCTGTATCCTGTTCTACTGAGCATTGAAGACAATGGGTTCATAGCCAAACAGAACCATAGTGGACTCAAAGAGTCTCTTTGAAGAATTCCACGACGTATGGGTATCGCGTCGGTTTTAATTGACTTATTGCTCATGTTCACCTGCAGATACGTGCGCCAGTGTGTCATTGATGTCTTCAAGAATTCTACCAGGAATGGATGAATTTTGTATATCTGTAATACTTCGACAAGCCAAGAATGGGCGGTACTATCGAATGCCTTCAGATAATTGAGAAAAGCTGAATGAACATTCCGATGGCAACCGTGTGCCTGATTTATTATTACAGAATCGATGATGAGTTGTTCCTTACACTAGTGGTGTTTCTTTCTGCACCCCTTCTGCTCCTCTGCTAATATATTGTTGTCAAAAATTATTATTTTTATTATCATTATTATTATTAATGTTATCAAATACAAAAAGTTGTCTCCTATCCGATTCCCAAATTTCATCAAAATATTCCAAATAGAAAAGAGGTTACTAGGGTGGCCCTAGTTTCAGTTATTTCCGGTATATTGCTTAAAGAAAATTTTGAGAACGCTGATCTACAAAAAGTTGAGATTGGATATAGTGGAGACAGTTAAAAAAAGAGCGCAGAAGTTCTCAGAACTTTCCTTTTTTTTCATGATTCTTATTTCTTAGGAGACGGTGACGCCTGTCTTGCTACAGATATGGACGCCGTAGATGACTGAATTTGTGTGTGAAATATGTTCGACGAAAGCAACACTAACCATGTAAACAGAATAGGGAGAGTTGCTAGTTGGAGTTTTCGCAGATGAGAGTTTCCTAACCAATAAACTAGACAAAGATCAGCAACCTCCTGCCTTCGAGCGAAAGGCTGGAGTTCACGTATGATCGATGATGTGAACTCCTCTCTTCTGGATACTATCTGTTAGATGTATTAAATGTTTGGTATCAGAGTCCTACACATAAGGGCAGTATTCCAGATCCGGTGCTTCGTATGAAGGCATCAGCTGTGATGGCGTGAAGTACTGCTCATTCCTGAAAAAACTGAGTTCATCAAATGCAGATTTAACCATGCCATCTCATGAACATAACAGCAAACTCGGTTGTTGAATGTGATGCCGAAACCATCCAAGTCCGTTTATTCAATCGATGTTCTTGCATGATAAAATGGAGGTTCTCTAGCAGTGATTTTTCTGTAGAACGTTGTTGATTGAGTCTTCTTGCGTTTAAATTGAATAAGTTCAATCGACCCTACTCTGATATCTTCTTCAAATCTGATGTCAGTGACATGCTCTGTTGGTATCTTCGTCGGTGTGATTCCTAAGCAGTTATAGCATAATAATCTAAACCCAACATTTTCTTTTCGGTGTATTGGAGCAGATCATTAATCTGCAACATAATATGAGTTTGCGGGAGTATGTACTGGGGTACTCTTGCGTTAACATAAGTAGATGCACCCCTTAAACTATCAACTACCACCTGAAGTGATTGTTACAACACCGACTTGAATTAGTTCAGATTGGGGCCGACTTAATGTAAATTGAAATTGGTGTTTCTACAAACTTTCGAATTTATTCCGAACGATGGATCACCATGTTCCAATATTCCTAGTATTATTTAAGAACCGAATATATAATGGTAAAATCATTTATTCGTTCTAGGATAAAGTGAAAAATAAATAATTGATTATGTGCAGTGCGAAAATTATTTTCAGTTTCTGTTGTCATCTTGAGACAGTTTGGTATTCTAATGCAGTCGTATATTTGATGTAGAATCAGTTGTGAACTATCATAGAATTACTTTTTAGAACGAACCTAGAGATAAATTCTTAAAACTGTATCTTAAACATCTCCTCACACGACTGGTCAGAAAGTTATTTTAATTAATTCATAATTCGTTACAAAATGATTTTTTCTGCTAAATACTAAAGCATTTCATTTCGAAAGTAATCATTCAACATACACTTTAACAGAACATCAATTTTCTTTATATTTCATACATGTACGGTCCATCATTTCTGAATCTTCCATCAACATATATAGAGAGGATATTATGAGCGGTGTCTCTTTTATAGTTTCTCAAATGTTTGAAGTTCCTATTGTTGATATTTATGATCTTCTAGAGTTAACTGTTCAATTTCGATGTAATTTTCCATATTTAATTTTTAGCTAGAGTCATTTATTATTCTGTCAAATGAATCGAAATATCAATCTTGATCTCAGCTTGGTTTCAGGGAATATTGAAATCGATCCAGTATATGTTAATCTAGAAATTTTTTGTGATTTTCGTAACTACCAGCGTATGTCAGTTTAAGTGTAGTTGGGTTCTCAGCTCTTCGCATGGAATTCGATGGAGAAGTCTAAATAGAATTTTAGGAATTTCAATTAAAATAATTCTCCTAAATATGAAGATACATGAGGAAGAACTATTAAAAATTCATAGGCATCTCTATAAAATTGCATGGAAAATATATAACTGGTTGAACAGAGTAATCGAAAATTCTATTCAACAATGAAATCCTTCCAGTGGGAAAACTCTGATGATACTCTCAGTTGGTTGAATTCTACGAAGAATAAATGGAATAACTTGATGAATAAAGTGGATTTTTGTCATTCTAGTCGATGTTTCAAGATTAATTGCAAAAATTGATTCGAATTCAATGATATCTAAACTTGTGTTTTTCCAGCATTGCTCAGAGGAATGAATATTTCATTGAGACTCAATATATTCTTCATATATAAATATTCTTCATCGATTACATTTAACACAATAAATCTGAAGGATGTCAAAGCTAAAATCGAGGGACTGAATGTCACGAAGGATCCAGGTCTGGACTCCATCCCACCAATTTTTATAAAATCGTGTTCCGCTAGTTTGACGACTCCACTTCAAATTATTTTCAACAAAACTTTAGTACAATGTGTCTTTCCACATAAGTGGAAGGCGACGAAGATCGTATCTATTTTCAAAAGTGGTAAAAAAAATGAAATAAGTAATTATCGACCTGTCTCTTTTCTTAGTTATTTCGGTAAAATTTTAGAAGCAATAGTAACTGATAAATTTTTTCATTCATCCGGTTCCAAGTTGATTCAATCTCAACATGGGTTGAGGTAGGTCGGTGTTAACTAATTTAACTCTTTACGTTCATTTCATAAGTAGTAGTTTCGATGATGGTATTCAAGTTGATGCCGTCTACACAGACATGCCTAAGGTCTTCGATAAGGTACATTATGCAACTTTGTTGTTGGTTCTAGAGGACTTTGGTGTGGTAGGGTCCTCACTGAAATGAATAGGTGTTCCTCAAGGGTCACATCTAGGTCCCCTTTTATTTTCAATTTACATCAATGATATGTCGGAATGTTTTTTTTATACAAAACATGATTTATATGCCGACGATCTATGAGTGTACAGTGCTATTCGGTCCTATGATGATATTTTGCGGTTTCAGAGTGATCTTGACAGACTTTTCTCTTTTTGTCAAAGTAGGTATTTTCAATTAAATATTGATAAATGTTAGCATATAAGGTTTACAAAGAATGTCAATGTCTTCGATGCTATTTTTTCTGTTGATGGGCTTGTAATTGGTAGGGTAAACCAAATTGAGAATCTTGGTATATATCTTGACTCTAAGTTGTCCTTCGTGTATCATATTGATCATATAGTTTCAAAGGCTTTCAAATTGTTGGGTTTCGTTCTAAGAATTACAAAAAGTTTCAGTGATCCAAGGTATTTAAAAATGCTATATTTCTCGTTGGTGAGGAGTAATTTGGAATATGCTGCACCTGTTTGGTCCCCTCACTATTACAAGTATATTGACAGAATTGAACGAGTCCAGAGAAAGTTTGTCAAAAGTTTCAACTGTAGATTCTTCAGTCCTAATCATAATTATCAATTAAGTTTGCGTCATCACAAAATTTTCAAGCCTGAAGCGGAGGAGAGTCCTTTTCGACACTGTATTTCTTTATGGAATTTCAAATCATTCTTTTAGTTTTCCGCTTGTTAATTATCCCACTCTTAATGTTTCCGTGTATCCTAGTCATCGAAATGAAATCTTCTATGTTCCGAAGGCCTATACTAGTTTATTTTTTCATTCTATTTTCTTGTGAATTATGCGTCTGTACAATTAGCATATTGTCAGTATAGATATTTTTCATGAACCTCTTTCTTCTTTCGAAAAAAATGTTATTGCATATCTCATTTGATCTGAATCATGCTCATTGTAGTAGTTTTTAGTTTTCATGATATTTTACTTGATTCTGTAGTCTTAGGTGAGTCTTTTTTTCTCTCCTGAATTTTTATGAAAAATATAATTTTCATTTCGTATGACAGTTTCACTTCTGTATGTTTTTCTGTTATAATTTTTTGTGAACCCCGATAATTGGGTCTATCCTGTAGGGGTCCCTATGTTTTTTGACAATAAATAAATAATGAACAGGAAACTCCGTTTTCGAATGAGCATTCACCTAAGCCTTCCGTATGGAAATAGATTAAAAATAGTCGGTAATCATCAAGAATAAGTAATGCTACACAGTTTGATAGTATGTTCCCAGAACAATATGGATGATTTTTTTAAGAAATGAACACCTGCATATATTTCTCACCTAATTATGTAGAGTGTCGCAACAGATTTCAGTTTTTGTTATAAAAAATTGAAAATGCAGCAGATGCGACGCTGCCTTATAATCATTTCATGTATTCAGTGTTCGAAATCAGTAAGTTGGCACTTTGTTTCTCTTTTAAGCTCAAATAAAAGTTTCAAGTTTTGTGATTCGACCATGGAAATACGACATTTGACTAGAGAAGAGATATTACGAGCCGTTGGCATGCTCCAAGCTGGGAGCTTACAACGGGAAGTATCCAGGGTTCTGGGAAGTAGCCCAAGTGTCATAAACCGTTTATGGTCGCGTTTCAATGAAACAGGTAGTAGAAGAACGCCATACAGGTCGTTTCAGGATTACTACAGTCGCCCAAGACCGATTTTTGAATTTACAAGCCAGAAGAGGTCGTACTACCACATCATCTCAATTAGCTCAAGAGCTATCACGAGTTCATAATGTACAAATTTCCGACCAAACTGTGAGAAATCGACTGCACAAATTTGGAGTGAACTTTACTCCAGACGTCCTTTAATAGTTTCACAACTGACCCATGGAAATCGCGCTGCTCGTTTAGCTTGGTGCCAAGAACACAAAAACTGGGAGCAAGAGAGGTGGGCCACAGTTCTCTTCAGTGATGAATCTAAATTTAGTTGTTATCCCGATTCGAGAAGAATTCGAATATGGAGGGAACCTGGAAAGCAAAACCGTCTCCAGCATGCTCGAGAAGTTGTTAGACAGGGAGGCGGATCAGTGATGTTTTGGGAAGGTATACGCCTTGGTCGAAGAACTGACCTCGTTTTCATACACAACAACCTCACAGAAATTCTTACGCAACTGAGATAGTTTTACCTGTAGTGGTACCGTATCTCCAAACAATGAGTCAAAATTCACTCTTCCAACAAGATAATGCCCCTCCTCATCATGCAAGAGTTGTCTTGAATGTTCTTGAAGAGAATGATATCGATCTTCTACTGTGGCCATCCTGCTCCCCAGATCTGAATCCCATCGAGCATGTGTGGGACACCCTAAAAAGAAATCTCCTGCGTCAACACGTCTTCCATTATGAACAGGAGCTTTTGTTAGCTGTTCAGGGGGCTTGGAATGACTTAGGCCAAAATGTATAGACAATTTAATATTGAGCATGCCGCGACGATGCCGAAGTGCCATTAATAACAGAGGTGGACCTTCTGGGTACTGAAAAATATAAGTGCTCCCATATCGTTTCGAAAATATTAGTTCAGGATTTTTTTTTTGTGTTTTACCAAATTTCGTCATTTTCAAATTTAAAATTTTTTTTCTATAATAGGTGCTTTGGAGAAGTCAAATATTATTTTTTTCTCTTGAGAATACATTATATATAATACATCCTAATAAAAACCGAAAGATTTCTATAAATTCGAATCATCAAATTCATATTTTAAAGATATTGGTAAGTGTTCCCTAGACTTTTTTGAGGTGTTCATAACAAACTATAGCATCATCAAACAAATACATCATTGTACCAATGAGTAATGTCAGAGGCTTTCTCCCCGGAACAATCCAGTCTACGGACCTTAGCCAAATAACACTGAATGTTACTTATTCATAGTTTTCTTTGCGTGAAGTGATGAGCGATCGAATAGAATACTGCTCTGACTATAAGTATGATAAATATGTCAGCTAATTATATCACATTTATATATACAAATAATTTAAATATGAAATGAGACTCTGAGCAGTATAAATTAAGAGAAAACCTGTGACGCTACCTTATTATTTGTTTCGGAAAGAAACCTACAAAGAATATTACAAGATTTGATGACTATTATTCTCTGTAACTGTTCAAACAAATTTATCTTCAGACCCAAAATCTCAATATTTTCGTGAAGATTTCCAGGAATAACACCGGTTGTAGAATAATAATCGGTAGAATAAATATTTTCTTCAATTTCCACATTTTTAAATCTCGTCGCCAAGCATCATTTATGTAGAAATTTTTCATTATATTATGTGTGTCGGGTATACCAATATCAATTATTCATGTTATTCGATTCTGTTTATCAGTAAGATATATATATATATATATATATATATATATATATATATATATATATATATATATATAGGGGTTTTACCCCGACGAGTTGCCCATATATCTGTTCATGCAATCAAACTGATTTCATGAAAAATATAAATCCACCACCCGGTAATTAATACCATTGCCAGGCAATGATTATAATTAAAATATATCCTGGAGTAATTATATATTAGGATAACGTTAAATGTTATGAGAATATATCAATCTACCAGAATATATACATACTATAGCATCATCAGACAATGATATCAATGTACCAACGAGTAGTGTCAGAGGCTTTCTCCCGGAAAAATCCAGTGTACGGACCTTAGTCAAGTAACACTGAATGTTACTCATTAATAGTTTCCTTTGTGTGAAGTGGTGAACGATCGAATAGAATACTGCTCTGAATATAAATATGACAAAATTGTCAGTTAATTATATTACATTTATATAAACAAATAAATAAAATATGAAATGAGATTCTGAGCAGTATAAACTAAAGAGAAAACCTATGACTCTACCTCATTATTATTTTCGGAAAGAAACCTACGAAGAATATTACAAGATTTGATGACTGTTATCTTTTGTAACTGTTCAAACAAATTTTTTTTTTTTTTTTTTTTTTTTATATATATATATATATATGTGAACGTGAAAATACTCCTTCCAAATTTTTCTGTTTTACATCAAACGAAACACTACAACACATCTGGGATGTATTATCAACAATGTATTTTCCTCAAAATCGTGAACGTAAATTCACATATGAGAAACCTATATTTATAGATCACAATTCAGTTCTATGAAAACAGAACCTTAATTGTCTTCTATAGCTTAAATGAATAATTATCGTTTTCATTGTACTCGTTATCTTCATTCAATCATATTTTAAATCCTCTAAACTAGATACTTTATTCTGTAGAATAATGATATTTTTCTACTAATGTCGCTGCTCTTCCTGTGATGTTTATTTACAACTAGGAAAGCCATGAATCTCAGTCCGATTTCCTTGAGAAAATGTTTTCCAGCATCGGTGAGTTCAAGCTTGAAAAATGGAAAAGGATTTGGTGATTTTTCAAAGTGTCAAAGGAATCATTAATTAACGAGTTCAGTTCTTAATTCTCTACAAAAGCATTGTAGACAAACTATTCGAATTGCTGAATTTGTATTCGACGAATAAATAGAATTGGAAACTTTGGAACACAACCCCACGGTGGCTCCGAAACAAATGAAATGTAACCTACATCCGTTCGGAACATAGGATTATCGTCACTTTCATGGTTTTAATGGTTGATGAAAATTTTCATACATATCGGGTACTAATGAGATGAGGTGTGGAAATGTCAATATGAAATATTAACCTGGAATTTTGGAATAAGTTTACCAATTATAAGTTACTTGAATGCATATGTCACACTGCGAACCAATTCTATAGGATGATATACTTTCATGTGCCATTCCCAATTATCTCCTCTTAATCTTTCTTGCGGTGCTCCATTTATAAGTTCGAAATATCAATATCGTTTTTCTATTTAATTCAGGAACTTGTTGTCCTATCTGGTAGGCTTTGGAATTACTTGGATATTTATTGGGAAACTTGGAAAAGACTTCTTTTAAGAATTTGAATCTGTCGCCAAGTTTATTCATAGCCTTCACAAGTGTGTGTGTTTACTGTGAAGAGGAGGCAGTGACATATTAGGAGGCTACAAAAGGTCTAAATATTTTGAAGGTCTGGTTGAAATATATTTCTTTTTGGCCAAATCTCTTGGTCTATAATGCCATTTTACTCCAAGACTTCTCCATAGAAAAAGAAAACAGCACTGTTTTATAAATTTTCCCTGCAGTCCCACTAAAATTAGTACAACTTTGAGGTTCCCACATATTTACCACTCATACGTGTTATGTTTTATTTTATTCAAAAAACTGCGTACATTTTCTTAATTATCTTTCATCGTCACTCAATGTGAACTGGTGTAGAAGGGTTTGAATTTCCATTATGCCATAACACAGTTTTTTAACTTCACTAGATGAATCGATAAGTGAAATCATTCAGAGTTAGAATGCTCAATTTCAAGTTGCTGCATTCAACCTTCTGTATCAGAACACGAACACAACGATTTTTCCATGCAAAATGCAGAAGACCGAGCATGACTTTTTATGAAATTTGTAGTTTTCGTTTAATTGGCTAATGAGTTCCATTTCTCGAAACGGTAACCAAGAAATGCTGACTGTTGCTTTCACAACCCCAAATCACGTATTAAATCATTTAACTCGCTTTGTATAATCAAATCTAGCTAGCCGGTACTGGTACCTGGAGTGAAAATAGGGCCCGTGCGCTGTTCTTCGGAGCTGTCTGATAATAATTCTAAACAATATTTTACAAATTTAAAGATAAGATCTCCACTGAAAAATCTGCATTATGAGAAACAGGTCGCATGGCAGGCCACAAATTCGGAAAGTCCATCTTGCTCTTTCCTTTTTGGTATACCCTTTAGTCTGTGTCAGGCAAAGATGGCAGTCTTCTAAATAATGGGTTGGTTCTCGCCAAACCACAGAGATTGCAACTAGCAGACTTTTTCTCTTACCGTTTATACACTGCTTCAGTGCAATTGAAAATTAACACATCACACAACAGAACCATCTTGATCTCAAATTGAAACACCAAAATATTTGGGAGTAGGCTTCATTAAAATTTGGCATGTAACATCACCTTAAATTCTCCACAAATGTAACAAAGTTTGTCAGGAATGATGTTGCCACTGCGTCGCAGATGTCCCGACATTTCCATACTTGAAACACTTTCTTCTTTACGCACAGAGAACCTCTCTCCTCGAAATTCAGAGGACGGATTTATAATCTCATTTTCATGTAAACTACTGTAAACATCAAGGTTCAGGTATAAAATTTATTCCTGCTAACCGTCCCATCATTACATTTTCTGCCTGCAAATGTGAATGGATCTCATTGAGCTATTGAAAAGCGGTAGATGTTAGGGCCTTGGAAATAATTATCAAAGAAGTATTTCCATTTGAAAAATAAAGCTTTGTGTTACGAAAATCTTGTTACCCAGTGATATCAGACGACAAGTTGTTTGGCACATCTTACGTTACAGCCAGTATAATGATTCTAAAACATCTATAGATCATAATCGGCATCACTTGGAAGACTGAACCTGGCCATTGGGGCTCTCTCAGTCAAACAAAGAGGGAATTTGATGAAATATCGCAGGTTTTGTATTTTTTTATTATCTCCTTAGTCCTTTGCATGACCTTGCTTGCTATGTAAAATCTTTTCTTAGATTCTTTTAGACATATAAGAAGTATGATTGTTGAAATATTTTTCTGCTGGTTTTCTTTTTCCATTATTACAGATTCCTGTCCCAAAGTCCCTTCCTTTCACCCTTGTGAAAGCGGCTAAGCAAAAAAATCTTCGGTACTCTTTATGTACACACGACACGAACACAACACAAACAGGCAAGCTATTGCTAGTGCAATAGCGACAGGTTTTTTTTCTCAGGTTTTTTCACTTGTTTATTGAATCATATACAAGATAGTATGGTTCCCCTGTTACATTTTTTGAGCTCACAGTTGTGTTTTTTCTGACACCAAAATTATAGAATTATAGATATAAGCATTTATTGTAAACACAATCATTCAAATTTTTGTAAATCCATATATATATATATATATATATATATATATATATATATATATATATATATATATATATATATATATATATATATATATATATATATATATATATATATATATAATAATAGGCAGATGGGAATTCATGTGAAACTGTCTAAATAAATTTTCTGGAGTTGTTTTCCTTGAATGCATGTCATTGTACATGCATGGTGAAGCCACACACATTATTTGATTCGGCTCGAGAATATTTGCATGAAGCATAGTAGGACGAGTTTGACTTCCACTATAGCCTCCATAGTTCCATAATTTTTTTCCTATAGGAACAGTGTAAGCAACACTGGAGAATACAGTTGAAGTACAATTTCGAATCATAAATGAATTTGAAATTGCAATAAATATTCCTGAGGTTAGATTTCAAAGATAGAAGAAAATTTTTGAAAAGATAATTTGATGCTTGTGCGAGGGTTAGAGGATGTGTCTTGCCTTTTGGCAAGACACATCCTCTAACATCATCCTGGAGCATCATCAAGCCTAGAGAAGTTAAGATGGCGATTCACTCGCGCGAGCCGTTCAAGACACCTGGGAGGATTTCACACACCTGTCATGCTACAGCAGATGATAAACATCCTTTTTCCATACTTCAGTAGACTCTGGTTGTATTCATCCATATGGTAGCTAAATCAATCTCACATACTAATCATTCATACTGATATGTCTCGTTCTCAAATCCTTCAAGTAGTTCAAGTAGTGTTCATCGGAATTAATGTGTTGAGGCTGAAGCTTGTAAGCGAGCATCAAGAGGCATTCCAGGATAGTGAATCAAATGTTCTGGCACTTAGCAATCTAGTCTGAAGGATCACTCAGCTACATACTCATGCACATTGAGGGCGGCTCCCACTAGTTCACTGTGTTGGGCTGGAAAAGCCAATGAAATACCGAATATCATTTCTAAATGGAATAGTTACATGTTAAATGCTAAGGTGTTCAACACTTCCCTGAAGAGGCTACCTTCGGAGAGGATTACTGTCGCTTTTTACCTCGTTCCTTCTGGCTGATGTCCTACTGGCAATAATCGATTTGCAGGACGGTTACGACGATAAAGTTATTCGGGCTGACCATGAAGATGACCATGGCTGGAGGGTAACTCAATTGCTATATGTGATGGTGGTTGAAACCATGTATCACTTGGCAGAACCGCTTGGTGGGAGTGTATAGCCTTCAACGGCAATCCCAATTGAACCACCTCTAGTTGCAAATAACGGCAACCGTGATGCACTTTCGACATAATCATGCTCTTCCTGAGTTGCTCACGCCTGTCCGGTCGTTAAACGTTCAGAATTATACAAAAGGAGCTACTGTAAAATTGAAATCCCAAAAAATGCATATCGGATCATATTATCAAAACAACATTATTTCATCCATGTACGCATAACGCTAAACGATTTCAGTGTTCAAAAGTTTACCACAGCGATGCTCTCGAACTCCTTAAGGAGGTATATGCTATTCTAGGGGAGCACACCCAGGAAAGACTTGTTGCCCATTTCATTTGCTGACGAAATATCGACCGTACCAAACCTAGATACTGAGGAGTCACATCGACAGAGATACCAACAGAGAATGTCACTGAATTCAAACTTGGAAAAGATATCAGAGTGGGCCAGTTGAACTTCGTCAGATTCAACACGAACTATAAAATACTGTTTTTTACAGGAAAGGTATGCTTTGGAACTCTGTTCCATCGGATATCTTTTCGATAACTTACAATTTGGCTCTCTTCAAGAATCAATGAAACGTACACATTAAGACAACTTGGGCGGCCACAGCTGTGGATTGATAGGCATTGCCACCCCCAGAGTTGATTTAAAAAATGAACAGTACATTATAAATGATGAGCGAGTAGCTGTGACTGTATTGTAAGTAACATGTACAACTTATGCCGAACTCAAACTTTGCTTTTTTGATGAATGTATTCTTATACTTCATTGAGAGTTTAACCAGCATAACTCGTAATATTGGCGTGATACTAATCAATATCTGAAAAATCCAAATGTTTCGGTTGGAATTCTGGGAGACCACCTAATTATAGTTATTTAAAAGTACCTATAGTTTCTTCCTAAAGATTTATTATGGTTACTAGTCTCGCTCTCCTTACATCAGAGCATTGATGACAAGAAAAACAAATATTGAAGGTATAACGTAACGAATTCTGCTTTTTGAAAAAACCTACCTAATCCTTTCTCAGCAAGTAAAGTCAATTATATCAAAATTAAAAACAATCAATAGGACCGACATTTCACATCAAATTAAAATGGTATTCGATCAATATACCTATTAAAATTACCTATTAAAACTCAGAACAATTCAAGCCACACATGATTTTCATGATAAGACAATAACGAATAAAATTCAAACAGGAAGTTATATCAGCTAACCACAGAAGAAAGTATCACAGATCTTATAAAGGTAAGCCATCTTCTCTTTCAAAAATAGCAGACATTGTTATGGCATTAATCAATTACACAATCCATAGTTTGTATGTCTCTGAAAGTCACTTGACTATTTATCAAAGTCACATTGCAATTTTTATTATGTTTCACAATTTCATATTTTTCCAGAAAATCTGTTTGTCCAGTATTATGAGATGTCATTATGGTTGAATTCTAGTAGGAGATTACCGAAATGAGCTTCTCGACATTCTTTGTTTAGTCTTAAAGGTTTCAGATGTTCACTCACTCTTTTTTGAAAACTTCCCACTGTTTGACCTATAAAAACTGCTCCACAAGTTATACAAGTTAACTTATATACAACCTTTCTACCTAGTAAAGGTGTAGTATCTCTATTGTTTAGTAACAATCAACATAAAGATCTATTTGACTTGAACGCTACTTTGATGTTTTCACTCTTTTCTAATATTTTACTAATCTTTACCGAAATTGGACCTATATATGGTAATGAAACATACTTATAACTTGGTTTATCACAAACTGATAAATTTTCATTTATAAATTTTGTTGTAGTTTCTTACACAACATTCTGTCAATCAGGTCTACATCATGATTATTATCTTTCGCAATTCGTTTGATTATATTGAGTTCAGTATCATAGTTATTTTTGTTCATCGGAATATTTATAAGTCTATGGATCAAGCTTTGAAATGCTGCTGTTTTATGCAACCAGTGCTGTTGTGAAGTTACATCTATTACATTTTTTTGTGTGTGGAGCTTTTCTATATCTCTTGAAAGAATGTCATCTATTTATTATCTCTATTGTTAAGTCTAGGAAATTGAGTAATCATCATCTGACTCCAGTTTGAATTTCATTTTACTGACACATGTATTCAAATATTCAATAAATCTCTTAAATTTTTCATTTGTATCCTTCCATATTATAAGAACATCATCAACATATCTATGATAATAGACAATGTACTCACAATACATATTCCTGTCATTAAAAATGAAATTTTCCTCAAACCACTTCATGTACCTATCAGCAAAAAGTGGTGAAGTTGCCAAACCATTTGTCTGTTCATATATGATGTTGTCAAATTTAAAAAAATTCTGTTTCATGCATAGTTTAGACAATGCAAAGGTCGCTTCCACTTCATCATCTGTCAAATCAGAGTCTATAAGGTCAATCTTTATGAGTTTTGTTAAGTCCTCGGTTGGTATATTTGTAAATAAGTTTTCAATATCCATTGTTTTCAGTTTGTATCCTTCCTTCACCTGTGTATTCTTTATCTTGTCTACTAGAACTTTTGAGTTTGTTTTGTTCTGAAACCAGTTATCTCTTTATAATATTCATGCAACCATTTCGCAATTTCATATGATGGACTGTTGCAATGTACTACTACTGGTCTAATTGGTATATCTTCTATACAATCACTCTTATGTAATTTCATCTGTCCATAAATCACAGAAAAATTAGTATTTTCTGAGGTAAGTTTCTGTATGAGTTGTTTCCCGAACACAAATTCTACTCCTTTCAATAATTCTACAGTTCTTTTGATTAATGTTGAAATGGCTATCTTTTTTTCTTTTGTTCCATTGTTTCCATAATTAAAACTTCTGAAATTTTCTGGTTGTATACTTCTTTCTTGACAATCACTACACAATTTCCCCTATCTGCTTTGGTTATTATCAGTTTTTCTTCTCTCAGTTTCTTCTGATTGGATCTGATGACTTTATCATTGAAAGCTTCCTCTTTCGTTAAACCTATGATTACTTTTATAGAGTGGTGCTCCTTCCTTATGAGAGGTTCTATCAAGCCCTTAGTTTCTACATCATTATTGAGAAAATTTTCGACACTAAGGATTATGTTTCAAACCTTTCTCCAACATTTCTATCTCTGCATTTTTGAACTGAACACCTGTATAGTTAACCACACTGTCATGAAACTTATGAAATTGATTTTCCATGACTCTAACTATATTGTTCTCCTCTTCTTTTTTCAAGTTCTTCAGTTTCTTAGATCTTTTTTCCTTCTTATCTCTCTTGTTCTGTGTAGTCCCACAAAAATAAATAATAAATCTTTAGGAAAAAACTATAGGTACTTTCAGTTAAATACTTCCTACCAAGAGTTGGAAAACCTAATTATACATTCCCTAGTAATCCCGAAGTGACGGAAAATGCGAATGATAACAGAAAAACCAAAATATGGTCCCCTACTACATAAACAATAATTGCAATTCCAGCAAGGTGCAGCAGCTTAACAATACTTCAATATCTAATTGACTGGTCTTTGTATTGGAAAAGGAGGATATATGAAGTGGCCTGCCTGATCTCCTGCCTGAAACCTCTAGACTTATCGCAGTGGGAAACTTTAGGTCCTAAATTTTTAATGAGAATTGAATACGAGTTTCGTTAAATGACGCCAAATTTGCTGAGGGTTGAAGCGTACATCAGAAGACGTCCACTAAATCATCGCTAAATCATTAGACCTGTTTCGGAAAATGCAACTACGGAATAATAACTGAAAACTTCTTGGTTTGATTGAGGTGAAACACTCAGTATATTTTCAAATGACCTATTTATTGCTATTATTTCAAATCTGAGAACCCGTCATTGATACCTCATACCAAAACACAGTAAGCTCGTGTAATTCGAATATGTTTCCATTCCAATAATACGTTTGGAAGGATGAAATAACAGAGATCGTCCGAATATGAGTAATCCATTCACTGATTCAAATCTTCATCACAGTTATCCATTTGTCCGATATTGAAGGGATTACTATAAAGCCGTGATGGAAAAACAGGAAAAATATTTTTTATGGTTTTTTTTTTAGAATGTACACTTCATTCGCTTTCGCATTCGGTCAAACCAAATTTTGAGCCCCACTTTCAGTTAATGATTTTTTGATGAAATACTTGGTTAGATACACTTTGCTTGTCATTGATTCTGGTAAGAAATAATTCCGTCATTTATATTTCAAGATGGAATGGAAATGACTCTTCATGAAAAAAAAACTGTAGATTCACATCAAAGAATATTCTGGAAAAATTGGGAAGATGTTAGCAATGATTTGATTGAAGAGGTCGTTACCTGATGGAAGTTGATACAAAATTTTCATTCAAATGAAACAGGGCTATTCAAATTTTCACTACTTTCACATGGTCACAAGATTATGACGCGTTTCACTTCATTGAGGCTTCATCAGATAAGGAAGATGTACCCCATAAACACCTCAAAAAAGTCTAGAAAACACTGACCAATATCTTCAAAATATGAATTTGATGATTCGAATTTACAGAAATCTTTCGGTATTTGTTAGGATGTATTGAATATAATGTATTCTAAAGAAAACAAAATAATATTTAACTTCTCCAAAGCACCTACTATGAAAAAAAATTTGAAATTTGAAAATGACGAAATTTAGTAAAACAAAAAAAAATTCTGACCTAATAATTTGGAAACGATATGGAAGCACTTATATTTTTCAGTACCCAGCAGGCCACCTCTGTTATCAATGCACTTCGGCATTGTCGCGGCATACTCAATATTAAATTTTCTATTACATTTTGGCCTTAGTCATTTCAAGCCCCCTGAACTGCTAATCGAAGCTCCTGTACATGATGGAAGACGTTTTGACGCAGAAGATTTCTTTTTAGGGTATCCCACACATGCTCGATGGGATTCAGATCTGGGGAGCAGGATGCACGGTAGAAGATTGATATCATTCTCTTCAAGAACGCTCAAGACAACTCTTGCACGATGAGGAGGGGAATTATCTTGTTGGAAGAGTGGATTTTGACTCATTGTTTGGAGATACGGTACCACTACAGGTAAAACTATCTCATTGGCGTGGGAATTTCCCGTGAGGTTGTTGTGTATTAAAACGAGGTCAGTTCTTCCACCAAGGCGTATACCTCCCCAAAACATCACTGATCCGCCTCCCTGTCTAACATTTTCTCGAGCATGCTGGAGACGGTATTGCTTTCCAGGTTTCCTCCATATTCGAATTCTTCCCGAATCGGGATAATAACTAAATCTAGATTCATCACTGGAGAAAACTGTGGCCCACCTCCCTTGATCCCAGTCTACGTGTTATTGGCACCAAGCTAAACGAGCAGCGCGATTTCCATGGGTCAGTTGTGGAACTCTTAAAGGACGTCTGCAGTGGAGCTGACCTTCGTGCAGTCGATTTCTCACAGTTTGGTCGGAAATTTGTACATTATGAACTCGTGATAGCTCTTAAGCTAATTGAGATGCTGTGGTAGTACAATCTCTTCTGCCTTGTAAAACCAGAAATAGGTCTTGGGCGTAGTAATCCTGACAAGATCTGTATGGCGTTCTTCTACGCTACCTGTTTCATTGAAACGCGACCATAAACGGTTTATGACACTTGGGCTACTTCCCAGAACCCTGGATACTTCCCGTTGTGATCTCCCAGCTTGGAGCATGCCAACGGCTTGTAACATCTCTTCTCTAGTCAAATGTTGTCTTTTCATGGTCGAATCACAAAAATTGAATCTTTTATCTGTGCCTACAACAGAAACGAATTGCCAACTAACTGATTTCAAACACTGAATACATAAAATGATTATAAAGCAGCGTGGCATCTGCTGCATTTTCAGTTTTTTATAAAAAAAACTGAAATCTGTTGCGGCACTCTACATAACTTAGTGAAAAGTTGATGCAGGTGTTTATTTCTTAAAAAAAATCATCCATATTGATCGTTCTGGATACGATATATCGATATTCAGAAGTGTTTCCTAGACTTTTCTGAGGTGTTTATATTACATTGGTAAAAAAAATATGAAGTTTGATAGAAGGACAATCCAAGCAGGGTTATTTTCCTAAAATTTTCAGTAATTGTGAAGGAATAAGATATAACAGACTATTGCCTAATGGTCCGGAATTCCTCTGTTGATTGATTTGCAAAGCACCATATAGGTCTAGAGTCAATATATACATTTAATCATGCCAAATATCGAAACTAATATCAAGTATGGATTTCTTCTAGTAAATGATGTGGAAAATTATTTTACTCTAATTTGTGTTTGAGGTGTTTTTGAAGAAGTGCAAATTAGTCTCTAGAAAAATAGTATCTGTAAGATTACTTAACCTATCGAAATACTGGTGGTTTTTCTGATATTAATATCTCTTGAGATTAAAGCGCACCTCTCCAACCAACGCTATCTCGAGTCAAATGTATTCGAATATTATTCTCCCCAGTTAAGAATCGAAGATGAAATAGCCATAAATTATTCCTTTGCAATACAAGAGATTGTAACATTCAGCAGCATCATTGCTACCTTCAAGTCAAATATTTTTCATAACACAAAATCACTGCTGATATAGCTTTGAACAAAGCAACCTGTTCACTCAAAAGAGTAAGTATTAATGTATTTGGAACCGTAGTATCAAAAAAGATTCCACTAATAAAACTCACTCCAATATCTAACATATCTTAGAGAAAGATGAATACCAAATAGTCCAATATACAAACCTTCAGGTGATAATCCACAGCCATTAAAACTTTATTCTCTAATAAAACTCCATAAAATAGGATATTCCATAAAACTAGTTGTCTCGTACGATACAGCACCAGAAGCCAAACTTTCACGTTGTCTTCTATACATTGATTACTCATGTAAACCAGTCCAAAATTTTCAATCAGGAATTCTTCATTACAAATAGAAAAAAATTCATTGCAATGTACATTATTACATTACATAAATTATGTCCTGGGATTAACTTTATCTCTACTGTTGGTTCCTCCTATCGATACATCAAAATTGGTTAACCAAACTCTGTAAATTAATGAGGCAGATCATTTTATACAACCACGAGTAATGCATCTTCTAGAAGTATGTTTGGACCAATATTAGTTCAACCTCAATGATTAAATATTTATGAGAAACAACGACCCTATAATGAGTATTTCTCTCAGTCTTCTACTAGTTGGAATTTTCATAAACAACATTGAGAAAATAATCCATATACATCAGCTGTTGAAACACTACATTTGTTGGATTTGATATATAGAGATGACATAATCTGTTATTTTAGAGGTACAAAAGACAACAGATATCTGTAGTAAATTTATAATTTCACTTTACCAAAATAAGAAGTTCATTTTGAAAATGAGAACAGAAAATTTCATTAATTTTTAGATCAAATTGAAACTAAAATTGATCACACATATGATATTTCCATCTTCCATAAACATACATTCCTATTTAATTTTTCCGCATATTCACATCAACATAAAACAGTTTCTAATATCAATATGATACATAGACTCTCCACTGTACAAATGTAAGTATGTAAATTTTGAAAGAGCTCATTATCATATAATAAATTGCGGTCAATAATGGTTATGATTCTAATATTATTGACATCATGCTTTCTCTTGGACAATTTCGTCAAACAATTTTACAGGTTCTTTTCAATACTAGGAAGACCTATCAAAGATATAATATATAAGTTTATAATGGTTAATCCAGTCTGAATTTAAAATTTTTCCTATCATCTTATAATTTGAATAAAGCTTTTCAAACGGAAAACTCGCTTGGTAGAAAAATATCAAAACTGTAAATCCAAATTCATAAGGAGAAGAAATCAGGTGTGTTTAAGCTCTCTTTGGAGTTTGTAATAAAATTCTTATTGAGAAATTTCAATATTAGAGGTATTCAAAACACAAACGCCATGTTGATAAATAAAATTCAGATTATTTTCATGTAAATAATTTACTAGAAGAAATTAATTTCAGATAATAACTTTGATATTTAACTTGATGAGTATAATGAATTGAAGCTGAACCTATAGGAAGCAATGGAAACCAATGAACAAGAAAACTCCGGAAACTCACTTAATAGATCTCAATTGGTCACTATTACTGAATATTTTCAGTGCTTAGAATAAGCTAATCTAACCCTGCTCGAATCTTTCTTTTATCAAGCTTTTTACCTGCATTCAATAATGCAATATATGTGTGGTGCCCATATATTGAATGTACTACTTATCTGATGCTGCCACAGTGTGAACACGTCATAAGTTCGAAAGTATAGTTAGAAATTGAACAGCATTGTTTAATTTAATCGAAAACTGATTATAGCATAATATATGAAACACCACGAACGAAATATAGAGTGCGATAAAAGACGCTTTTTGTCAGTAATGAACTATTAATTGCACCTGTGAACGAAAATCTAACTCCAACTCTACTTGGTAGGGCTATGTTCATTCGCATGTTTTTTCAACCGATTAAGCCTTTCAGCTCACAGTATCTTCCTCAGTCTTATTATGTTAATTTTCTACAGATTGATTTCCGAGGAAATTTCTCATACTTTCTCGACGTTCTCTAGGCGGCGATGTAGGTAATTTTATAATGATAAGACGTACACGAAAATCTTGTACCAAAGATCCCCTTCCTGAAATATTCCGAGTACTAGTCATACCAAAAACACAAGGTTACCATGTACCATCTTGTACAATACAGAAGAAGAAGAAATAACAGCGATCTTTCTGAACTATCTTCTTCATTGAATTATTTTATTTTAATCTAAACTTTTACAGGTAATGGCAATCAGAAGGTCGTATAAGAATAGAGACGAAAGTGCATATAAGACCATACAGAAAGAAATTACAAAGAAAATACGACACGCCAAAGAAAAATGGTACGAAGAAAAATGCGTAGGAATAGAAGAACTCCAAGCTATACATGATGACTTCAATCTCCATAAAAAGATTGAAGAACATGCGGGCATTAAAAGAACAAACAAAAGCAATATTCTACTAGATAAAAACGGTAAGATAATTCCAGACACCAAAGAGAAACTCGAAAGATGAAAAGAGTACATTGAAGAATTGTTCGAAGATGATAGACAACAGAAAACAATAGATGGAGGACAGACAAGGAACAGGGCCCAAATATAACAGAAGAGGATGTTATGAATGCCGTTAAAACAGCTAAAAAAAATAAGGCTCCAGGACCGGATGAAACACAAACACTGCCAAAAAAATCGAACGCTGAGGAATGCAAGGATCACCGGACGATCAACCTAATAAGCCATACCCTTAAGATATTCCCCAAAATTATACATCGAAGAATTTTCAGAATGATTGAGGAAGATATTAGCGAAAAACAATTTGGTTTCAGAAATGCAATGGGTACTAGGGAGGCGTTGTTTGCTTTTAATGTGTTGTCTCAAAGACTCATAGACGTCAATCAGCCAATATATGTAGCCTTCCTCGATTATAACAAAGCTTTCGACAAAGTCCGCCATAATCATCTCATGAAACTCATGAGGGATTAAAACATTGACAGGAATGATATCAGAATAATAACATACCTCTATTTTAACAAGACTGCCAAAGGTTCTGTGCAAAATTAACTTTCAGAAGAGAAATAAAACGTGCAGTAAGACAAGGATGCGTGCTCTCACCATTACTCTTCATTTTGTATTCAGAAGAAGCAAGAAGCACTGCAAAATCAAAAAACAACGGGAGTGAAAGTTAATGGGAAGGTTATAAACAACATAAGATACGCAGATGACACAGTACTAATAGCTGAAACCCTGGAAGAACTACAAAGGCTAATAGATCTAGTAGTACAGATCAGCGAATGAAGGGGGCTCACACTTAACACCAAAAAGAATAAATTTAGGACAATCACAAAACACCAACAACAGCGAGAGTCATTATGGATCGAAGGGGAGCCAGTGGAGAAAGTCTGCAAATACAAGTATTTGGGAACAATTGTAAATGAGAATAAGGATTATTCACAAGAAATAAGATCAAGAATCGGAAAGGCTAGAATAGTGTTCAATAAAATGAGGAATGCATTAACCAGAACAGATCTTAGTCTACATATTAAAATCAGAATGCTTAAATGCTACTTATTTCAAGTACTATTATATGGAATGGAAGCCTGGATACTTAAGAACTGTGACACTGACCGGCTGGAAGCATTCGACATGTCGGCATATCGAAGAATCCTCAGAATAAACTGGGTGAGCAGAACAACGAACAAGGAGGTATTGAGAAGAATGGGAAAGAGGAAAGAAATAATCAACACAATTAAAATCAGAAAGTTGCAATATCTGGATCACGTGATGAGAGGGGAAAGATATACACTGTTGCAAACTATTATACTTGAAAACACACAGAGTAAAAAAAGTATATGAAGAAGACGCATCTCCTGGTTGAACAACCTAAGACAGTAGCTTTATTGATTTGTTCAGATCCACAACTTCAAAGATAAAAATCACCATGATGATAGCCAACCTTCTTAAAGGAGACTGCACGTAGAAAACAAGAATCTAAACCTGCAGCTCCTCTTGCGTGATCGTAGGTTATGGTGATGCAATAATATTGTGTTGGTCAGTGGAGCTAAGCATCCTCTCCACGTGCAAAAGTAAACCCCCTACTATTTAATTTTGTATATTTGTGTAAACGTTCATTTTCTTTGATTCCACTGCCAAGTTTATATCCGTAAACTCAGCACGAGTAAAACTGATAAACCTATTTCTAAATATTTTAATAGAAACAAACATCTAAATTCACTGAACACATCATAGACTAAATATTTTCTACTGTAAGGATGGCCTGACCCCTAGGACATGCATTCTCTCCTTTAAAAGCATTAGAACCTATATATTACCTAATTTCTGTTCCAGAAACTTGGTAGCAGTCAGAATCGGTGGAAAAGGGTACACAAATAGTACCTCTATCGTATGCTCAATTTACTTTCCTTATGACTCACAATCACCACCTCCAACAGAGGAACTACAGGAATTGGTGAACTACTGTAAAATACAAGACCCGCCATTCGTCATTTGGTGTGATGCCAACGCTCACCATACTCTATGGGGAAGCCGAGGTAGCAACATCAGAGTAGAAAAGCTGGTCGAATATTTCTACAGTACACACTTTACATTTCTAAACGAAGGAAATGAACCAAGTTTCGTCACATCGAATAGGAAAGAAGTATTGGATTTGACTTTATGCAGTGAAAACTTGGAGAGTAGCAACAAAAGTAGTTTCACTCTCCGACCATCCACATATCTGTTTCGACATCGCAAGTTTACCGAAACAACGACCAGTGTTTTTCAGGAACCTCAGAAAAACCGATTGGAACAATTATTAGAAATGGTGGGACTTTCAGTAAAATACCGCACATGAAAAATGGAAGCTGCCGTAGAAAACCTGAAAACCAGCATCACCTTGGCGTACAACAACAGTTGCCCCAATACAATACAATAGAGGCAGGAAGAAAACCTTATGGTGGACAGTGAAACTCCTAAATAAAGCGATGCGCACTAGCACAAGAAGCGATTGGGACAACTACAAGGAATCCCAAAGAGCTACAAAGGATTGATCGAAAAATCCAAAAAAGAAGCATAGCATTCCTACTGCGAGGAAGTAGATAATGTACCGGAGGCAACCGTCTTTGTCGCATCCTCTCCGCAGCGGGACCGACAGACATCCAAAGTCTTGATACACCGGAAGGAGAAAAAACAGAGACAAAGAATGAAACACTGAGGCATCTGGCGGAAGTTCACTTCCCGGGTTTCCTCTTCGACAACACAGCAATCCAGAAATTCAACGGACATGCTAACAAAACAAACTGGAACACAGCCTCAATGGAAGTTACAATGGAAAAGGTTCGATGGGCAGTAACAACGTTTCAACCATATAAGGCACCATACGCAGATGTTATATACCGTGCACACTTAATAAAAGGTATGGACCAAATTGATACGCACCTAATCTAAATAATAATAGAGACGCATACATCTACATATGCTCTGATAGCCAAAACGCTTTTGGATATCTGAAAGATACGAAGGTAACATCCAAACTGGTTAACGAATGCAGATCAGCACTTCGACAACTCAGTGCTACAAACAGAGTCACTCTGATTTGGTGCCCAGCTCATCAGGTCATCGAAAGAAACGAGATAGCAGACAGCCTCGCTAAAAAGGCAACAGCTGTCATGCCGATAGGACCAAATCAAATTCTGACCATCCCGTGGACCCATGTGCTCTCTTTTTTTCAAAACTAAAACACCAGCGAGGCCAAAAACTACTGAGCAGGCAGGGATTGAGACAGTGAAATCGGCTCATAAAAGGGCCGCAATCAAAAATGAGGGTGCAAGAACTACTGTCCCCCGAAAAAAGTCTGTTGGGATGGTAGTGGGCCTATTGACGGGACACCAACTCAACAAACATCTACACGTCATGAAACTATCGGAAACCACACAATGCCGTGGTAGCCTAGAAAATGACGAAACAACGGAACACATACTCTACGAATGTCCCGCTCCTAAGAAAACTAGAGTGAACACCTTGGGCGCTGAAACACCGAGCGCCCTGATGATCCAGGAGGCCCCCTACAACAGTCTTGCAAGCTTCAACAGGAAGTTTTTGCAAGACAGATAACAACTCAACAAAATACGGCAAGCACAATGGGCCAAACGGCCTGAGTGCTGCCCATATGGGCGCCATGCAGGAAGGAGAGAAGTAGAAGCCATATTCCAATGTCATGTACTTAGCATTATAGATCGATGTGTATAAACACATCATTATTGCCTTCAGTAATAGCTTTAATTGGAAAAAATTAATAGTTTCAGTACAATGCATCAAAATATTATTCAGTTGATGTTTACCTTCAGAATGGAATAACTTTGAAAGTTAAATAGTTTGAAACATGAAAATATATAGGCGTTAAGAGCAAAGTACTTTAAATGCTTTTATATCGAATTGATATAAATATTGCTCCTAGAATCGAGGTGTAAGTAAAATAGGTAAAATAATTAAAAGTCCAAATGCATTATGATAAATCATTCTAGATTCTATGCTATTCATTGTGCTTATAAATATATATATATATATATATATATATATATATATATATATATATATATATATATATATATATATATATATATATATATATATACAGGATATCCACCGGGACCGTCCGTTTAAAACTTTTTGAGTTTCAATTACAATATCAAGCTGAAACTTTATACACGGCCATAACTAGCGATTTCCAATTGAAGTGAAATATTTTTGAAGTGATACCATTTCAGGTTATACCGGAAGTGGGTCATCACTTTGTTATTTCAAATTGCAATCTACCTTTTTTATTATATATCTAGAACCGACATTTGAGCAAGACATAAAATACCCAAGTTGTTGGCACTTATCTGTCAGAACTTTTGACAGATTTAATTATTTTTGTTATAAAGTCGATTTTTGAGGAACAATTAAAAAAATTGTAGCTCTTAGATCTTTTGCACTACAGACACAATTTTCATTTGGATGGATAGAAGAAGGATCAAGGAATTTTCTAAGCAGTCTACACATGTCGAATATGTATTGCGTTGTTTTGTATAATTTTTTCAATTTGGCCTTTTTCAAACAGCAATAACTCAATTTTTTCAAATTGCACGTGCCAATTTTAAATCGCCATCAGATAAAGCGTCAAATTCCAAATGGAATTGTATAAGCATCTACTATACCCATCTCTTATAGTTCCGAAATAATTTGGGAATATATTGAATTTTGATGATTTTGCAAGAACTAACAGAGAATGCTTTGAAATATTTGAATCAAGTAGCTGAACTGGCTACGCTCACCTGACAGGTGCCTAATATTCATGTACTTGTCACTTCGTTCATTCGAATTTGATATTTCAACAAGAATTGTTGGTTTTTTGAAGTCAAAGTTTTTGAAAATCACCAGATTGATAATAAAATGGCTGATTATTCAAATGAGGATATGTTTAGTCTCTTTTTAATTCATGGCGAATGTCAAAAAGTGCTGGATGGAACAATTCATAAACCAATTTTCAAATTTGGCGCCTATGATTAAAAAAAAATTTCGAAGGATTAGAAGCAATTTTCTGCAATTTGGAGGAACAGAATACATAGAAACTAGAGGAAAACCAATTCTCGAGGACGACGACAATCAAATTAATACGCTAGCGTATTTTCGTGCCAATCCACATGCGTCCATTAAGTCAGCATCAGTGGATATTCGATTGAGTTATGCTTCCATTCAAAGGATACATAACATAACATGCACCCGTCTCCTTTCAACAGACTACCAAAATTGAAACCAACTGACCTTCCCAAGCGGCTAAATTTCTATGAAAATTCATTAATTCGGCTTCAAGAAGATGAGACAATTCTGCGAAAAATTATATGGTCTGATGAAGCCAAGTTCAATGAAAGTGGACTAACCAACAGGAGAAATCGTCATTTTTGGGTTACAGAAAATCCACATTTCATTGAGGTTATTGATTTCAAGAATAAATCCAGCGTGAACGTTTTCGCAATATTAATGTATGATTTGTTGGCTTATCACATTTATGAGGAAAATCTTAATGTACAAAGATACCTGGGAATTTTGAGAGGAACATTAGCAAATTTTTTAGTTGAATTACCCCTTAACATTCTGAGGGAACAGGAGCTAACGGAAATGTTCGAGGATAAATGGTGGGGTAATCAAGGACCAAATGTATGGCCACCACGTTCTCTGGACCTGACGCCCCTTGATTTTTATTTATGGGGCAAAATCAAGAGTGAAGTGTATCTTATTCCTGTAACAAGTAAAGAAGAGTTACTAGTGCGCATTCATAATGCTTTTCGTAATATTGATCCTGAGGAAACTAGGAGGGCAACACATCATGTTGGTATACGAGCTGTCAAGTGTATCGAGCAAAATGAGGCCCATATAGAACATTCATTCAGATCGTAAATTAGTTTTCTCCTATGATGTTTGCTATCATTTATTCGTATTAATTTAATTATCTTCGATGATTGGTATTCGCTTAGTTCCTACAATTTTTATTCATCCGAATTGTAGGAAATTGCTTCTAATGCTTCGAAATTTTATTTCACTCATAGACGGTAAATTTGGAAATTGGTTATTGAAATGCCTGCACTTTCTACCCATTACTTTTGACATTCTAAAATGAATTGAAATAAGATTAAATATATTTTCGTTTGAATAACCAGTGGTTTTATTCCGAGTGTGTTGTATTTTTTTGGATATTTTCAATCTGAAATAACGATAGTTACTGGTGAAATATCAAATTCGAATGAACGAAGTGACAAGTACATTAATTTCAGGCACCTGTCAGGTGAGCGTAGCCAGTTCAGCTACTCATTCAAATATTTCAAAGCATTCTCTGTTAGTTCTTGCAAAATCATCAAAATTCAATATATTCCCAAATTATTTCGGAACTATAAGAGATGGGTATAGTACATGTTGATACAATTCCATCTGAAATTTGACGCTTCATCTGATGGCGATATAAAAATGGGCACGTGCAATTTGAAAAAATAGAGTTATTGCTATTTGAAAATGTCCAAATTGAAAAAACATACAAAACAACGCAATAAACATTCGACATGTGTAGACTGCTTAGAAAATTACCCTTCGCCACACTTTAAACATGAATTTTGTAATATTTTAGAGACCTGTTCGAATTTATTACCAATTTGAATCAAACAAATCTCAGGACTCTCAGTGGATGTCCCTATCAGCCCCTTATCAGCAAATATTTCCGTTAACTAATACGAAAAACCTATAACACATAATAAGTAATCGCAAAAACTCACTATTTTTGGTACAATTAGGTTGATGATACTCTTGTGGGTTTTCAAGGATCAAACAGACGAATAGATCAGTTTTCACATTTCCTGAGTAAAATGCGATAATTCAAGTATAAACTCACTAATGATCTCATCTACAACATTTATCGAAATGAAATATTAACAGATTGGAAACCAATAAAATCTTTCGACCACTTTATACGTTAATAGGTTAGGTTAGATACACATTAATAGGTATCTTATAATTCGCTGATTCTTAGAGCCTGTTCCATTCTCTTATACAGAACAGACTTCAATTTGGAAATAAATATCATTGAGAAAATTGCATCGAATTAAAATATTTCAGTTTCCCACATAAACAGTATAAATTCAAATTTCTCAATTACTATATTCCATTGTAAAAAACCAGAAAATTAATCAGAATTCTAACCTACATTCGCCCCCTTTCAATAATATCAGGATTTATTTTCTAAACTTGACTTAACTAACTCCTTTTCCAAAAGTCCCCACATAAGCATTGTAAAATTCGAAATTCACCACTTACAATAGTTAACTAGAATAGTATAGGTATAGTTAGCACATTCTTTTTCACCACTTTTAGATTTAGATACTCGAAAATTACGTAGTTATCGAAACCAGTCGAGTGCTCTGCTTGGCCTAAATCAATTTGAGTATTATCCAATATCTACCTTTTTGTACATCATATGATTAAAATTTTCTAATGAATAGTTGTAGTCATAAAAGTGCCTTCTATATTTAAACTCTACCTTTATAATAAGAGATTAAATTGATCTGTCATGTAGAAATGAATTAAGAACTCACGTTTCTCTACACAGCTCAGTTATTAATCAACATTACCTTCTTATAGAGCTATAAACTTCCTCTGGCGATGCTGAAGGTTATTCATGCCCTCTTTGGAGATGTCTTCTCCAGGTCTACGAAATCTTTTATTTCGTAGATGACTTCCGCATATGTTGAAAATTTCTGTCCTCTGCGCTCATGTTGAAAATAAATAGATCTCACTGCCAGACAGATTAGGAGAATATGGGGGATGAGGTAAAAATTAATATCTTAACACCACATTGCAGCGGCGAAGAATATACATGGACATTGTTGTCGTGAAACATAGTTTTCATTTTGGCTTTATCAATTTTGGTTTTGATATTCTCATTCAAGTAATCTAACACTGATTGATAATATGTTCCGTTTGTGGTTTTTGCTTCTTCAGGAAATCAATGAAAATAATGCCCTGTACGAACCAGAAAAACGGTGGCCATCACTTTGAGGACCGATAAAAATACCTAAGCTCTTGAGTGCCGTGATGTAACAACACAAAAACTTATCTATTAGAATTGCATCCAGTAACGGCCGCTAGAGTTAAATTTTCGATGAAATCCGGTACTTGGAGGTGCAATCTGAAAAGAATGAAATAATTTACAATTGATCTATAGATTAGAATTAGAATTAGAATTCAATCAGATTCATTTTACGATACACTTCACTATTTGAAGGGATTGGAAACGGAATGGGCCTATAAAAATATCACTCTGTATAGTATCCAAGTTTCGATGTTTCAGTCAGGCAGTCATGTGAACTACTGCATACAGAGAGAAGTTACAGTTGTTGATATTTCAGAAAAGTTTATTGGTGAAAATAAATTACAGCTCTCAGTACAAGAGGCAACTTCAAAGGTCAAACAGGATCTCAATCAAAAGATTGAAACAGAATATCATAAACACTGGTACCTTGAAAGCCCTCAGAGAGAAAATTTACAATATACAAAATAATGACGAAATTTCATTGAAAATTTTTGGAGCTACTAGTGGGAATCCCAAATTTTACGTAGGGCCTTTGGATCATAAGAGTGTGTAGCCAAAATCAAAGGTTTCGATATAATCTAACCAACCTTATACGATGGGTAAATCTCAGTTTCTACAGCCAGGGGATCATGAACGACATTCAGGATTTTTCGTATGGTCCAAGAAAAAAACATGAGAAAATCCCGAATTCTATCAGTACACTATATAGACAGATGGAGTGGGGGCTACCAGTGAAGAATAATTCAATCACAATAGTGAACACTACTGGTCCGATGTCAATCTATATCGTGAAGTGGACGTTAACATGAGCCTAACAAGAAAAACGCCAGAACCTTCAAACCGGTCTTTTGGTGATAACTGGATAGTGCATTTGTTTTGAAAACTTGCCCTGTCAAAATAATTTTCACCCAACTTTGATACCTAGATTTTGGCATATGCCGAAATCCCGGAGAATCGAGAAATCCGGAATAATCCGAAATTAAAAAATTATAAAAGCGATCTGTTTTCCTTACTGGGTTTTTCTTGAGAATCATGTTCATGAGTCTCAAGAAAAACCCAGTAATGAAAACAGATTGCTTTTATAATTTTTTAATTCGGAGATGTTCATGAAAGGGGTAATGTTTCTCAATTTTACAGTATTCCACTCAGCTGTCGTACTAAAACATCGATAATCGGTAATTGCACGCTCAAACATCCATTTTTCAAATCTATTTATTTGTTGATTGAAAAGATGCCGTTTGTGAAGATTGAAATTTCTCTCATGCAAATTTCATCTGCTTCCGAAAAAAAAACAAAAGTTCAAAGATATGTATGAAGAAACGATTTTTTATATATTTTTGAAGAGTAATAGTTGTTATCCGCATGGAGCGCGACGAAAGCGACATCTGACGACTGCGTGAAATCATGCTTCAGTACTCAAGAAAAATTTGTAGACCCAAGCAGATAATGAAAAAATCAATAATTTCTATGAATAAGAAAAATAAATGAATCGCAAATAAATAATTGATAAATCGCTAAGAAAAGTATCACAGGATGAATAAAGTAAGTATAGATTTCCTGAGTTTTATCTATATATATAAAAATCAATTGTTGTTGTTAGTCTCGCTAGAACTCGAGAACGGCTGAACGTTTTTATCTTATCTTGGTCTTGAAATATTCGTGGAGGTCTAAAGAGGTTTAAAAGGTAAGAAAAATTCGAATAACTGCCGAGAAAACCATTGAAATAGCCCTTTTTTATTTTCTAACCATTTTCTAAATGAAATGTGGGATCAATTTGAACTTTATTGCTATTGAATAAAGTTCATATTAAATTAAAATCATTCACTATCATCTAAGCAATGTAGGTGTGTTCCTAACGTTAAAGAGTAAATTTGCATTTCATTACCGCTGCACAAAGTACAAATTCAATCATATCTATCAAATTAGTCTTCGCGTGCGCGTTGGATGATCTATTGTCGCGTTCCGAAACTAAACAAAAGTGAATCGCTAACGCAACAAAATTGCATAGTCACAAAATGTCAAAGATCATTAGTAGTACAGATTTTTAATTTGGACCGTTTGGCGAAACTTAATTTCAGCTAACTTCAGTTGTGAAAGATTTATAAATCTTAAGTTTTGTAACAAATTAAATTTCTGAACACAAACATAATGTTTGACATTAGATTATCAACCCATCCTGTCGCACTTCAGAACACGAAAAAAAGTATTACGATATCTACGAGTGCATCCTTCTATCATTGTGAGTGAAGATTACCGCTACCTGCACGAGAACATTCTCTACTTTTGTGATCCTTTGTCATAGTGACATTCCAAGTAATGTGCTCTTTCTTGTTGATATTCGGTTATAGTGCCGAGGAGAAGAGCTGGCTCAGTTCGTCGCAGTCAATCAAATGTGCGAAGAGCTACCTCACGTGATAATCCACTGATGACTAGAGAGAGACAGATCAAGACAATAGTCGTATTGCGATGTCAGAATTGCGTAATTCAGTTAGTTCCAATGAAGTAGATAGGCTCAATTGAATGATAAAATGATAATGTTTTTATTTTTTATTTGAAATTCGAAATTTGAATTTTATCGATTGATTTAACTCTTCAAACATCATCAAACAGATAGCCATTAATAATTCATATAATCCGGATATGATAGATCTAATCATTCGTAAAAAACTGTATCAGAAAGCAATAAATGAAGTATATCCTATTCATAAAGACTATAAAATATTCAACAGTTTAACATTCTGCGGTTCTGCAAGTACAAATATTAAATCCTTTCTCGTCAAACAAAATCTTAATATAAATTTCAAAACTTCTAATAACTTAGGTAAACATATTAAAAATACTAAATCTCGTGTTGAAAAATTAAGTAAATTAGGAATCTATAAACTCAATTGCGGTTCTTGTGATAAAATTTATATCGTTAGGACCTATAGGAGTTTTGGCATAAGAACATCTGAACATAAACGTAGCTTCGATAAAAATAAATCTGATTCAAATTATTCAACCCACCTAATAAAAGTAAACCATTCATTCAATAAAAACTTTGACATATTACATATAAAATCAAAAAGTTCAAAATTAGATCTCCTAGAAGCATTAGAAATGAATAGATACAAACATTCGGACAAGCTTTTGAATGAACAGGTAGATGTGAATTACTCACCTCTACTTAACTTGTTTAATTAGTTTTTATTACCTTTCATACTAACGGTACAATGGCTCGGTGCGGATTTTCCTGTTATTCATCCAACTTGCACTACGATTTGTTTATAATACCATACTCTTCATTCTGTTTTTCATTCGTGATAAAGCTGCTGTGTCAGCGATACGTCGTCGAATGTTTTCAAATAAAGTGTAGATTAAAGTTAAACCTTGTGTTCTTTATCTCATTTATATCATGGATCTACATCAAGTAACGGCCTCCACAATTCAAGAGGAATGATAATAATTTGTAAATATTGTAAGGTTCATAAAGGTGCCGCAACCAAAGGAAAGGGTATATGAACTACTGTCCCTCGATAAAAGGTCTATTAGAATTAAAGTTGGCCTATTGACGGGACATCCATTCAACAAACACCTACACATCATAAGACTACTGAAAACCACTCGTACCGTGGTTGCCTAGAAAATGACGAAACAATGGAACAGAAACTCTTCGAATGTCCAGGTCATAAGGTGACCAGACTGAACACCTTGGGCACAGAAACACTCAGCGCCCGGATGATCCAGGAGGCCAGTTACAACAGTCTTGCAAGCTTCATCAAAAAGTTTTTCCAAGACACAAAACAAAATAATACAACACAAGCATAATTGGCCAAACGACCTGAGTGCTGTCCATGAAGGCGCCATGCAAGAAGAAGAAGAAATAAATGGTGAATCTACTGGCAGAGTAATATTGCTACAATTGGTCCCACCAGCAGATCCTTTACGTCCTTTACTTTCTGGGATTGAAAATGATTCTAAGCACTTCTTGGCCAACATTCAGAAATAGAACAGCTGTTTTCAGATTACATCGTTTGGCGCTACACATATTATACAGGACTATTTCATGCCCACTTTTAAAGTTTCATACCATAATATCTTTTTATAATATTCAAGTTTTTATTGAAAAACATATCGGAAATAATTACCACCACCACTATCAGATGCGTATCAACAATCTTTACAAATTTATTCTATGTGCAATTCAGATGCGGAAGTTGATAAGCGTTGTGCTCACAATCCAATAATAAAGATAACCATTGTCCAAGAATTACGAATGTTTCTTCATCAGAACAACAAGTCAGTAAACATGTCTAGAATACCATTGGATCTAATCAGTTACGGATTTCTTTCGTTTGCTTTAAGCTTATTCTATACAAAAGTTTGGGTCTTTTATTTATCGATTGATGCAGTACAACGTCTGCCAGGTCAGCTGGTAGCAAATATTGTTCAATTAGTAGAGGTTGAATGTGGAAAAGTTTTTTTATAAGATTAACGAAAATAAAAAAGTTAAAAGATCAATTAAATACCATCAGTAATCAAAAACTCTATTAAAGTTTTTGTAAATGATTTTAATTTTCATTTTAACATCAAATAAATAATAAATTAATTAATAATTTTGCAGAACTTTCTTTTCTTATTTTCAGGCACCAGTTAATATTTTAATTCTACCAGGATTTGAGGCAAAATCTCACAAAATATTATTTTTACCTGAAAATTATGAATAAGGGCAAGTTATTAATAGAGGTGGTCATCTGAGAGATGAGTAAAAGAATTTAGAGAATTTGGTCTAAGCTACTTGATAAAGTCAAAAGATATCAGATAAACGTCTGTAACTTTATCCCTCTACGACAATTGGTAGGTATACGACCATATACAGCGCTCCAATTTAAAATAAAATTTATATATTTCAAGATTAAAAAAATAATTTATTTGCAGACTAATAATGAAGTAGAGATTGAAAAAATTGTTTGGACCTGCGTATATAATAAGAGTAACTAGGGAAGCCCAGTGCTCGAAAATTTGTGAAAGAAAAATATTCAAAAAGGCGCAATTTTCGTGAAATGTTTTCAGAGAAAATAACGAAGATGAATGAACAGAATCATCAACTACCAGAAGATATGCAAAAGTTGTTTGATGAATGTACACTGAAACATGCATCAGTTGCCGATCAAAAGTCAGATGATTTTTACATAATTCAAAAACTGTTAAACTCGTTAGTTGCAACTATGAAATCCGTGAAACTATAGTTGAGCTGGTTAATGACATTTTGTATCCTGCAAATGTTTACAGTGCATCTACAAATTACGGTTTGTCAGGAAGATTCAGCAAGAAAGAAGTATGAAAAATTGAATGATTTGCAAAGTCAAAACAATAGATGTAACAGTAGGTGAAAAACAAACATGGCTATGTGCAAGCCTCGATGGTGTAGTAATAAATCATGTTTCTTCAGTTTCCACAGTAGAAAACTCGTCTTTCTTTTCTAAAAAGGGTGGCATGACGATCATGACTCTTCCACTCTGAACGATAGCTGCTATTATTTCTAGTTATCCTCTATCTGTTAAACAACATCACCTTCTTCCACCTTATAAATCAATCCAGATTCTATTGTTACTTGTGAGTTAGCTCTTCTTCCACTAGCAACCTTCAATGTTAAACATATAAACCCTCTGAGAGCAATACCAATGAATACTTTCGCTGTAAAAGTTTTCTTGTAGTGAGAATAACAAAAAATACGATTGTCGACCTTTGATGGAACTTCAATTTTATATTCAGCACAACCTATAATAATTGGAGTATCAGCGTACATTTGATAAAAACATTTAAGCATTGTTGCTTGAACAACGTCTATCCTTGGCGAAAAAAACTAAATTGGGTATTGCTTTAGCTAATGCCAGTAAAGTTGTGTGAAAAATTTCGGAAACTGTCGTTCTATGAACACTTAATAGACATGCAAAAGCTGAAAACATTATTCTTGTTTTCATTTTTATCAAGAAAAACAAAAGTCATCTTTTTGAGCTACCATATATTTTTGTTTTTATTCTGTAAAAAAAATTTGAAATTGTTGCAAGATGCACCAGCTAAGTCAATCAGTTGTTAATTTTTGGAAGTAGATTGGAAACCAGAAAAAATTTCTCCGACGGTTTTGTTGACTGGTCTATGAATTCTTTTTTCGATTATTACATGCTTCCTCTTTCACTTCTTCTGATTTATTATTATTTTTTCTCCACATAAAATATTTCAGTTTTAGTTTCAGTATCACTTTTTCAGGATTGAAATTTCAGCATTCGAGTGGGACAAAAAATCACCTTACAACTTTTATTTAATTTCAGGTTTTCATCACCAACAGGTTCATTAACATTATCCATTAATGTTTTCGTCCCATCTTCAGCTACTTCACTATTATCTATTGTCAAGACAGTATTGTTGCTTTGTATTTCTCTCCGATTTAAAATTCTTCTCTGCCTAAAAAATAATTTTTATAAATTTGTATTTTTCATTTCTATTTCGAAAGCTTATCACCTTAATCGTTTATTTTTCTTTGTTTATAAACTGAAGGAAATATTGCTCAGATGTAACTTGGACTTGCTTGATCATCAGATATTTTTCTTCCGAGAAAATGTGCGCCACAAATTGTGTTTGTCTATTTCGGAGTTCAGGATAATTCGTCAATGCTAATAAAATATTTCATTGTTACAAGCAAATAATTAATAATCAAAGAATTTCATTTCAAAATTTTTACATAGATACACAATTATTGGTTGCTACACAGTGAAACGTGCATCTGTCAAAATAAGCATATTATTAACCCTTGAATACTCATGAGATTGAAATCAACTTAAGTACCCAAGCGGGGTCCTGCAGACACCTCAGCTTAAAAAGAGAATTCTAATGATGGCATCTTTTTTTTCAATGAAACTCAAAGTCCAAGGCATTTCTCAAGTACAATTTCATAATAATGATTTGAATTCGCAACAAAGAATATGAATAATTCGAACAAAAATAAAATATAATTCTTCAATCGTAAAAAAAGTAACAACTGAATCATGGAATCTAGAAAAAAACCATAACATCCGATGATGAAAAAAACATGTGGTTCGAATGTTAGGCAAATAAGCAATCATGGCACAAAACAGAAAGTTGTTTTCTTCTATGCTCTTCACATACAAACTGCTCACATTGTGCACATCTTGTATTCACTTTTTTGTCCAAACTTCTGGGACATTGAAAACATCTGGCGCGTTTTTTAGCTGCAGCTTGTGCTTCAACCTCAGATTCAATAGGAATCTCAATTCCACAATCTTTCAGGGCAGATATTATGTAAGAGCGGTGATGTTTATTTGTTGCACTAACCTAACTTCAGCATTTGAATTGTGGAGCCGTCTTGAAAGATTTTCTTTCGACGACGTTTTCAATCACGGTTTTTTGTATATGTATTACGAAAGCGTTTAGGCACAAATATTTAAGATGTTCATAAAAGTCTATACGGTTTAATTAATTACCATCGAGCCGTTCTTCTGCTACATGAATATTCCTTTGAATTAGTTTATCGGCATTATCAACTGCGCCTTTGGGTCTGTTGTAAACCAAAATCATATATGACTTATTATCTTGTTCTTGAGATACACTATCATCATCGTGTTGACTAGACATATTTAAGTTGATGCAAACATTGAATAATGAATGTGCCTAGATTTCATACTTAGTTTGGACGGAGTATCTAGTTTATTTTTACGAACTGTCCCCAGTAGTGTAAATTGATTTTTCAACATGTGATTAGTTAAGTCAACACTTGTAAAAAAACTATCTGTGGTAATTTCTTGCCAAGTGGTAGGATATGGTTCAACCAAATCTCTGACAACCCAATAACCTTGGTTCTCTTCAGCTACGCCACCCAGTAGATTTACTGTATATACCTGGAGATTACACAAATATGAGGTTTCTACGTCAGAGCAGCTGCCGAAATTTTCATACTGTACGGACTAGGTTTTGAGTTTATTTATTGCCCAAAGGTACACTTTCCTCTAAAGCAAACCAATTGCTCATCAATGGTAATAGTTTCATACGGTTAGAATGCATTCTTGCAGTTGCTAACGAACATCTCCCAAATATCTCTTATTGCTGCTAATTTTTCATGTTCTCACCTTTCCGCTTCCGTCGATTTGTCATCAATTAGTAAAAATGTTGAAATTTCCTCAAATCTACGACGGGAAAATGCTGCTGGAAAAAAAAATCTTCAAATTGCTGTGTTTGTAGTCCACATTTCTGGGGTCATTTTTTTCCTACATCTCAAGGCACCAGCTTTTATCAGAAATCCTAGGAAGCACTCAGACTAGGTACCGTCCATTCTTTCTGATTTGCTGGGTTTTTTGATTACAGGCATCAAAATATCTGGAGGCTTCTTGATTGGTGTGAAGGCATATAACGTCTTTCATTTCGTCAGTCAAAATAAGTTAAAATATGTCAAAATTGTACTCACATTATAACTGTATTCGGTTTGACCAGGGCTTGCTGTTACGATGTTTTTGCTAATCTCTTGCTTTGATAAAGTGGTTGTTTATTCCATTTCAGACCAGATTTTGATATGAAAACGGGATGGCCGGATTACACAATGTTTTCTTCGACTTCCGAAGGTTCGAAGGGTTGTCGTCAGTTTCAGATACCATACATTTTCCACGGAAATTCATCGTCCGATGATGTATTCTAATTGAGCTTGAGTCAATTTTTATTCTCAAAGCGTTCCATTTTAGTAGAATCTTAGCAAAAAACACACTAATTAATAAAAAAGATATTACATACCCAACCGGGGTCCCTACGAGACCTCACTTACCTAATTCGTTCCTAGAAACTCACGATCACCACGAAACGTCGCGGCAGATCAACAGGATGGCTGTGATGTATTTCCTGACGAATAGCTAGCAGCGATGTTGCCAATATGTAACACAAATATAGTTATGAGGTAAATTTTGATGTTTGGGTCCCTGGAAGACCCCGCTTGGGCGTTTAAGGGTTAAGATAGGTTATATACTACTTACTTTTGCCTCTTAGTTGCATTAATCCACTTATTTATTTCTTCTACTCTCCTATTAGCTCTTGGAAAAGTATAGAATTCGAATTTACTATTCCTACCAGTATTTTTGCAATCTACTACACAACAACTATTATGAACCATTTTAAATATAAATGTGTACTCTTTTCACTATTAAATCATAAACACAAGCATGATTTTCCGAAATTTTATCCGCGTCGAGTGCTATAATCGATTAATGTGTCCCCGCCATATTTTCCGCTCCCCGCCAATAGACACCATACCTAAAAATTACAGTACCCTGTAAAATTTTGGCAATATTTTGTTCTCGAGAAAATTCGTTGAGGTAGATAGCAGAATGGAACTGAGTGAATGAAATTACTTTTCCCCTTGTAAGATGCGGAACCCTAAAAACATTCACACATAAATGCAGCATCCAAATTGTACAATAATCCCGTTCTTTTTACGCTGAAGTATAATTCAGCTTGGCAGAGTTGTGAAGTTCAGAGAAGTGAATTAAACGGCAAACAAAAACCGCAGAGGGAGAAATGGACGAAACTTTTCCCGAGGAAAGGCGGTACGGAAATTCGCGCGCAATTGCCTTGTTCTCAAGAAAATTATTCAAACCCCACTATCCATTCCAACAAATAAAATACCATTTCAGCTTTTATCTAAGTTGAATTTTGTTCCCAAATTTACGAGTCGAATGATCTACGATTTCTGAAAACTTTGGAATTTATTCCGAGTCATTTGTTTGGATCATGTTGCTTGCAGTACGCTTTTTGTATTTTTCGGCGAACAATGCTATATGTTGCACAGCATATATTCTAGTAGTTTATTTCTTCACATGTTCTCTGTTTTCAAATAATGATTTATTTCATTGCCATTTGTGAGGGGATAAATGCACTGTTGCTTCCAAGTTATTCAATAGAAATTTCTTTCGCTATGCTTTAACGAGAAAACTGACGATTTTCAGCGTTTTCTTAAACCTTATATTGTTTTGTTATCTCTTGTACTTTTTCAACCTATTTGTTATTATAAGAGACATTTTTATGCACGATAGATAAAAGTCAGAGTAGTATTTTTATTCAAAGCAAAAAAGAAACCTTTGGCAGTATAATTAGCAACGAATCTGAAAGTAGCATTTCGGTATGAACCGAACATTGTGAGTGAGTGCTTAAACTAAATCGATTTAAAAATTAACAAATATCTACATTTTTGTACATCATTAATGATTAAAATTTTTCCATGAATAAATGCATTATAATACCGCCTACTATTTTAAATTCTACCTTTATTATACGAGATTACATTGATCTGTCATGTAAAAATGAATTAAGAACTCACGCTTCTCTACTGAGCACAGTTATCAATTAACATTACCATCTCAAAGGAGTATAAAGTTCCTCTGGCGATGCCAAAGGTTATTCAGGCCCTCTTTGGAGATGTCTACTCCAGGTCCACGAAATCTTTCATTTCGCAGATGGCTTCCGCATATGTTGAGAATTTCTGTCCTCTTCTCGATATTTTCATGTATGGAAACAAATAGATCTCATTGCGAGCCAGGTTAGGAGAATATAACGGATGAGGTAAAAATTATCATCTTAACACCATCTTTCCGCAGCAGCGGAAGAATATACAGGGAGATTTTTGTTGTGAAACAGAATTTTCATATTGGCTTTATTGGTTTTGATTTTGATATCCTCGTTCAAGAGATCTGAATCTCAGATAAAAGTCAGAGTAGCATTTTTATGGCAAGCAAGAAACATTTGGCAATAAAATTAGCAGCTTAGAACGAATCAGAGAGTAGCATTTCGGTATGAACCGAATATTGTGAGTGATGATGCATATGAAAGAAATGCCTGATTATTTTTATCTCACTGGTTCGTTGTTGTTACGAACTTCTCACGCGATAATGGGCCCAATGGAAGTATCTGACGAACGCGTACATCGATTAATTTTAAATTGTGGAATAAAAGTAAACAAATCTCTCTTCATTCTTTATCCTCTCCTGAGGATGTAGCGACTAATGAAATGTCATCAATGAAAGTTTTCCATTCCTTTCTATCCTGTGCCATTACAACTAGAGAATGCATGGGTCGGCCTGTTGTTTCTGTAATTTGATCCATCCATCGTGTTGGGGACCTTCCTCTTCCTCTCTTTCCATCTACTTTCCTCTGAATAATGATTTTTTCCAAATTCTCTGGTCCTCTTCTCATGATGTGTCCGAAGTATCTCAATATTTTGAGTTGAATTGCACTCGAAAGTCTTTGTTTTATGCGGAGTTGCTTTAGAATCGATGTATTCGTTCGGCGTTGTGTCCATGGGATGTTAAGCATCTTTCTCCAACACATCATTTCTGTCGCGTCGATTTTTCTTCTTTCGCTCATTCGAAGGGACCAAGATTCGCAGCCGTATGTGAGAATTGGAAAGATGAGGCACTTCATAAGCCTGGTACACAAATATTGATTTTCAATTTGCAATTTTTTCAGAACGGTACCACTTCCGATTATACATTGACTACAACTTTGCTACTTCAAATGGCAAAGTTTACTTCTTCTTTCCAAGCATCTTTTGTTGTTAAAATTTGTGCAACCCAAAATTTACCCACCATTGAGCTATGCAATGTTTCACCAAAATTTTTGGAATTATAGTGTCATCTTCTTTACGCAAAACAATTGACTAAGATTTGTGTAAAATGATATATTTTTGTTCAACAAGGAAAGTGTCGTTCTGGTGGGGAACGAATTTTTGACGATATTATATAATAAATTGCTAAAAATCCCTTTCCAACTAGATAGAACCAAACTGACAAAAATGTTTTCCCAAAACACCTTAAAAGGACTGAACTTCAAATGAGTATTGATATGTCCTCATACCTTAAATGACCTGTCTTAGATTTCATCCAAACCTACAGTTCTCTCGAGAAATTAAACTATCAGGCCGTGAAACATAGAGAAGACAGAGAAGTCTTAATTCCGATGGCAGTTTCTTTGTTCCACAATGTTTAAGGTAAGATTCTGCCAGCTCGGTGGCTCGTCTACTGCGCAGAGTTACCTGGGTTCAATCCCCACAAAGTCGGTGCGATTTTTCGGATTCTGGGAATCGCTTGAGTATCCATCTTGCGGAGGGGATGTAAAGCCGTCAGTCCTGTCTAACAGAGATATGTTGGACATTAAAGATCCTTTCCCTCGACACAAGAGGGGTTCGAAAAAATTCCTGGGTTAGTGAGGTGATAGAATTCCCCGGCCTGTCATTCGCCGAAAGGCGGAAATAGAGCACGTTAAAGGAATAACAAAAAACAAACAAACAAAAAACAAACAAACAAACAAACTAGTAAGATTCTATGAATTTCGAACAATTTGACGTTCGGAAATAATTTGTATATAGCACTAAAACTAATTTTGTTCATATAATTAAAATGGTAAATGAGTAGCCTAACAAGTAAATGAATTTATTCATGACTCATGGTTAATGTCAACCAATAGTGACTCGAACTTGCAAGACATTTAATGAAAAGTACCCGAATATACTACCGATTTGCATTAAACAAGTTAGAAAATATGAATCAAATTTTATCACTAGTAATATACAGAAAACTGAAATGAGTAACATTTACTCACTTCAAACGATAGGGATGTCGTTTTGGCATCATTTGTCCATTTTTTTTTGGTTGAGGTGTGTTGTCGTTCAAATGTATGTTACTGAGTAGCTATAAAAATCTATCCTTCTGTTCAGACAGAGTCTGGGTCATAATTTTGTTTCTTTTTCTAGTTTCATTCCTATCATATGGAATACTTTGCTCGTATCGTTAACGTTCTATTCGTATGCATGATTTCTAACCATAGTGTTTCAAAATGTGGACGTACAAATTTGATCTATCAAGTTCACGAATAAATCAAGGTTATGTATGACTGGAATTAACTTCAAACTTATTGACGTCATTATCTTCATTACTTCTTCTTGTAGATTCATTTACTGTTGTTCTTTTTGATTATTTCTGTGTTTGTCAAGTAGACTCACATATATGAAATTCATTCTTGAATATTCATTGATTATATATATATATATATATATATATATATATATATATATATATATATATATATATATATATATATATATATATATATATATATATATATATATATATATATATATATATATATATATATATATATATATATATATATATATATATATATATATATATATATATATATATATATATATTTACCGGGTGTAACTGGAAGCAGGCTCGCCCCTATAACTTTTTTCCTGTCCAATATTATTCAATGAAATTTCCTGAAGTTATTTAAGAATTTATTTCAACGTGAATGGCAATGAGAGTTTATCTGAAACGTTTCCCGTTTCAAAGGAAATTAGCCAAATTTCGATTTTCAAATGGCTCATCCTGTATATTTTTTGATAAATCGAATCAAACTCTCTTTAACTATACATTCAGCATATTTCGAGACGAATTTGCCGAATATTAAATTGTTTTTTTTTGATGAATTTTTTTTCAAGTCCAGGTGGCTATGACGATAAAAAAATTGCGTGATTTATCGACCGAAGTCGAGTACATTTAGATTCATCACTGAAACTGTAGAATTCCTTCTGTTATTGGCTTCGTAACATTCCAAACATTGTTTCTTTAGAAAAAATCTTATTTCCGCAAGGTATAATAGAAGCTCATTAGCACTATAATACGCAGAATATTTTTACGAATATTTTGATACCAAATTGATAATTTGTCGTTGAAAATTTCCATTCGTAATCCTGGACATAGTAAAATACTCGTTTTTCAACTCATTATCTGAAGTGCGTTGGAAATGTATTGAAATACTATCACAGATAGATCACAGATCATAGAATTTTTGTATCCAATTTTAAATTTCATAAGATAAGATTGTGTTGGACCTGAATCGGTGAGTTGGTATAAATTGTTCAGAGTTTTTGAATTTTCACGGCAGAAAAATAGACGAAATGCTGTACACACAGAATGAAAAAGTAGATATGCTACTCATTTATGGCGAATGCTGAAAAAACTCTACAGCATCAGCAATTTTATAAGCTAAACGCTATCCAGAACGGCAGCATCCTTCAAGGCACTATTTTCCAAAACTGGAAGTTAAGTTTCGTCAGCAACCGGTTGTTACAGATAATCAAAATTTCATAGTAAGCGAAAATCTGAAATTGATGTATTAGCATACATATATTTGAATTGTACCGCATCTACCAGAGAAATCGGAAAAGAAATAGGGATAAGTCATCAGAGTGTTTGGAGAATTCTTAAGAAGCATAAATTTCGCTCGTTCAAATACAATCTTATGAAAATGATAACGGCCGAAGATTAGAATATTGCAACCAGTTTCTTCAAAAGATGGAAATGGATCTAAGGTATCCTTATAATATTTTATATTCAGATAAATCCCGATTTACTAACAACGGAATGTTCAATAGAAACAATACGCGCTATTGGGCCCACGATAACGAGCATTTAGTACGTGAGGGTAATTTCCAGGAGCGATTTAGGTTTACTGTATGGATGGCAATCGTAGGGTGACATCTCATAGGTCCAATCATTTTTATGCACCATTAACAGGGGAAAGATATTTAGAATTTTTACAAAACGAAATAAGCGATCTGATTGATGGTTTACCACTGGCTGTTGCTAATAACTTAATTTTCCAACAAGATGGAGCACCAGCGCTTAACTGCAGGGAAGTTGTTCAATACCTAAATAATAATTCAAATGAAAGGTGGATAGGCACCAACGGCCCGACAAGTTGGCCAGTTCGATCGCCCGACTTGTCCCCATTAGATATTTTCGTTGTGGGCCCATGTGAAAAATCGTGAACTGCTTCAGAAAATCGAGAGGATTTAGATAATAGAGTTCGGGGAGCAATAAATGAAATTTTTCCAAATCAAATGGATAATGTAGTACGGGCTACCGTTCGCCGCAATAGGCTGTGTCAGGCACAGAATGGGGGTCTCTTCGAAAACCTGTTGTAAAGTTATGCTCAATTGATTTGATGACATTCCATCTATGGTCCATTTGTGTATTTTGCGTTATTTATGTGTTTTGTTGAATTTTATTCATCTGGAATGTACGATGTGTGTATGTATGTGCGCCATGCCAAAATAAAGCTAAGGTTTTGCGTTTATGCTTTGTGTGCATTACAATTTAAGAACCAGCTGAGTCGTCATAACCACCTAAACTTGAGATGAAATTTATCAAGAATGATTTAAAAATTCGGCAAATACATCTTTAAATATACTGAATGTATAGACAAGGAGAGTTTCATTCGATTTCCCAAAAAATATACAAGGTGAGGCATTTAAAAATTGAAACTTTGGCTCATTTCCGGTGAAACCGAAAGCGTTTCAGATAAACTGTCAGTGCCATTCAACTTGAAGTAAATTTTCAATCAATTCCAAAAATTTCATTGAAAAATATTGGATAGGAAAAAAAATTTTTGGGGCGATCCTCTTTCCAGTTAGACCCGGTATATATATATATATATATATATATATATATATATATATATATATATATATATATATATAAAAACGTTCTTGAAAGAGTCACCATTCAAGAAGTTCAAATTCAGGTCAACTTCTGAAGTTATATCGATGAAAGTAACAGACCAATGAAAATGAGATAGCCTTATTTGTCTTCGAACTTCTATGTGATGGCATTTGTCAATCAAAATACGTTTAATTTTGCAATTCTTTCATGCCTACAGCTGTCAGATGTTGTCAAACTGTGTATTCTACCATATTATGCCAAAAAAACCAAATGTAACGAAGTTATTATTTTAAGAGTCAATATTTTTTTCGTTGTTTAGTATAATTCAATATTCAGAATTAACTTTATCCATCGAGAGATTACTTGCGAAGAAGAACATGGAGATGTTTTGTGGTTTCAAGATGGAACGTGATACTTCAGATGTGTTTTTGGGCAAGAACAAAATCAGCATATTAGAATTAGGATTCCTTTGTCGAGATAGGCAGGAGAAGGTAGACTAACACTGAAATTAACTGGTCTCACCTCGGCCTATGTTCGCCCGTCAGCGATCCAAAAAAATCTGCTCTACTTCACGAATCAAAGTAGTCGAGACAAGAATCGAAACATGAAAATTATTGGGCATGATAACTTGGATCCCTCCTGTACACATCAGTACCTCGTATATTTAAAAATTTTTTCATTGTATTTATTTTGTATATTATGTGTGTCGGGTATAGCAATATCAATTATATATGTTATTTGATTCTGTTTATCAGTAAGAATGATATCTGGTCTATTGTGTTTTACAGCTCCGTTGCAAAGAATTGTTTCATCAAAATAAAGTTTATATTTGTCATTTTCACAAATGATCTCAGGTTCATATGTGTAATTTTTTTTTCTTTGGGAATTAGGTCATGTTTAATTCCTAGATTGAAATGAATAATATTAGCGACGGCATTATGTCTTTCTAAATAATCTGTTGAAGCAAGGACTGCGCAAGATGATAATATATGAAATACTGTTTCTGAAGAACAGAAACATCTACGGCAAGAATCATCTATATTTTGTTTGATGATGTGTTTTCTATAATTCCTTGTGAAAACAACCTGATCCTGGATCGCGATTGCCAAGCCTTCTGTTTCAGCAAATAATTCTCCAGATACTAACCATTTATTTGATGCGATTTCATCAATATAATCATTTTTAATTATTTAGGATGCTTTCCGTGTAATTCCTTCTGCATCCAACTTTGCCTTTTAGAATTATCATCCAATATATCAAAATCTACCTTTTGCATTGTCAAGTTCAGAGGTGTAAGATTATAATCTGAAGCAACAACAATATCATGTAATTTAGACGTTCTCTGTTTATCATGAAAATGGGAACGTGGATGAAAAATCTGTTTACTATGAAGATTATTCAAATCAGTTAATCCACGACCTCCAAGATGTCTAGGTAGTGTAACTCTCTGAACAGCTGACTTTGGGTGGTGCTTATGATATTTACAAAGCATTTTCCTCGTTTGACATTATAATTCATTTAGATCAGTTTTAGACCATTTAATAATTCCAAAAATGATGTAAGAATAGGAACTGCATAGGAGTTGATAGCTCTGAAAAGGTTCTTACTAGTTAAATGACTATTGATGATAATTCTAAGTCTTTTGTAATATGAACTTCTAATATTTTCTTAAGAGCTGCTATGGTTAATTGTCTTCTCTTGACAAAATCCAAGATATTTATATGTATCTCCTTGATGCATTGGCTCGATTTCGATATTGAAAATCTTTATATAATCAGAGGTGATCTTTACATTTTGGAAGCCCAAATTTCATATGAATATCATTGGAATAGTTGAAAGTAATCTCAAGTAGACTTTTAAATGAGATCTGGTTCCGGCATTCAATTTAATATCATCTAAATAAATTAAGTGACTTAATTTGAATTCAGTTGATAGACTCTTTATTTTGAAGCCGAAACTAGTAGCATTTAATTCATGAGATAATGTATTAAGGCAAAGACAAAGCAAAAGAGCACTTAAGGAATGACCTTCAAAATGCCTCTTTTGAATGGAATTACTTCGGATTTTAACGATTGTTTTGAAATATTTAAATGAAGATTGGTTCTCCAATTTTTCATTACAAATTCAAGAAAAACACGAAGTGTCTTATCAATTTTATAAATTTCCAAAATTTCTTGAACCGAGGCTATCAAAAGCCTTTTGGTAATCAATGAAGGCTGTATGAATATTTCTCTTCTTAGTTTGAGCTTGAGTCAATCAAAGCAACAGAATCAATTACAAGTTGCTCTCTAGTACCAAGGTGTTTTTCTACATCCTTTTGTTGTTCGGAAAGAATATTTTAATTCTCCAAATGTGCATAAATTTTTGGGTAATACATGCAGTTAGAATTTTATATATTGTTGGAAGGCAAGTAATTGGTCTATATTGAGACGGATCAATAGTATTATCACTTTTCGGTTTTAAATAAGTAATTCCTAGTGTGAAAAATAAAGGAGTAGCTGAGGGATCTTTATTATAAATGAAAAATATTCAGCCAATTTTCATAAACGCAAGAGAATTTTTGAACCAAAAGTTATGAATACCATCAAGACCTGGAGATTTCCAATTTTTGTGTGTTTAATAACTGATGTTATATCTTCGTTTGAAAATTTTTCAAATTCCATGCATTCTATTTTAAAAATCGAGACCTTTCATTTAAAATCCAACTTGCCCAAATTGAAGACCAATAATCAGGTAGAATATAAATGTATAAATATATATATATATATATATATATATATATATATATATATATATATATATATATATATATATATATCAATCACTACTGAATGAGAAATCGGTAGGGTGACTTCGTTGGAATGGAACATCCTGTATAGCAAACTTTCATTTAGTTTCAGTACTTGGTGATTCCTATTCAAATAGGAAAATTATATTGCTACAAATTTTTCTATATAGGTATAATTCAGAAATTGATGCCAACGAAGCGAGGGATATAAATATACTCATTTTACATGATCACGTTGAAAGACCCAAGCCTCTAAGCTCAATGAAATATCTTCATACAAATGTAGTCATCTACTCTCTTATCCTGATCACGATTTTCAATTCCATTAACATCCACAGAATATCTCGCACATACCGGAATTTTCTGAATGCATTGAACGAATGATTGAATATTCCACGCGGTAAAAGCGAATGCAATTTGAGCCCTTTCACGCTTTCTTTATGTGGGTAATGATTATCTTGTACGAAATAAGAGACGATATAATTGTGTGGAAACTGAAGAAATAATAATTGAAGTATTGAAAACATAGCTGCTGTGGTATTAGGTTAAAAACGTATGGAACTTCGAGATTTCCAGTGCTGAGAATATGTGTAAGAAGATCCAAATTGAATTTGAATATAGGAATGCTGAGCATTTTATCTAAACCACATACTCGAATTGACGTTCATCTCTAGTGGAAGCCAAAACCAATTGTCAATATATTTTTTCTCCTACGCAACACCGTTTCTGGAATATACCATTTCGAAAAGATGAAAGAATTGTAATCGTCATATGTATCACTACGCCAAGTATATACATCACTAAAGCTGTAATACAAGTGGAAATATTTCTCTATCGGTCAGTGTAACTTACATGTATAAAATATTATAAATGGGTCAAAATTTGTTAGGTGAAAAGAAACTGAGACTCTCATTCCAAACGCTAGAGCCTAATAGATGCCTACAAATGATAAAACTGGTTCAAGAACTCTTCTTAATATATAACTATAAAATAAAAACTTTTCTTGGAGTTAAATTCAGAAAAAGACACTCAATAAGACGCTTTTACCCTCATCCGAGGGGACATTTGTCTCAATATACGTAGCGGGCGGTGGTACCTATGTACCACTGAGTAATCAAAATTATTTGGTTCATTGAAATTAATTCATGATAATATTTACTCGTGATAGGATTTACTCATCAAATATTCATCTATATTGATCTTATATACAAGTCGACAATAATATCTGTAAGATTGAGATTCTTATAAGATGCGCGGAGAACAAATGAAATAGCAAGCGGAGGAAGTAGGATGCATAATATGTCCTGCAATGTAATGTCAAATAGCTATCAGGGTCGGCGTAAGGGATTTTTGAGAGAATTATTCCTCTCAGGCATATGACACTTCAAGGTACTCGATCATTTCAATTTATATTACAAAGAAGTGAGTCACATAATTCGACATTGCAGCCACTCTTTCATTTCTTCTCTTCGGGAAGCCATGTTCGGGTGTTTTTCTGTTTGTACATTGCGATAACGCCCCATTATCGATCACTAACACCCTTTTTGGTGGTAAATTTGGAATAAGTTTTTGTCTCAACCATTTTTCGTACTTTGTGAAATTAATTTCATCGTGATAATCACCGATTTTACAATTGGACTTAATGGCCAGATATGCGTTTCGTCCGAATCTACATTCACTACCATCGTTCATAATTATCAGTTCTAGTCCTTTTGAAATAGGCTGACGTAGGCCGTCGTATGACTCGTCACTTCAAGCCTTCTTGAGTGTATGGGGGAATGAATATATGTTTCGTCTATGTAAATTATTGGTCTCTTTTCTTAACGGCATCATTTGATGCTTCTTAAATGATTCATACATATTTGCTGTATTTCAGGTTTTTCCATAAGTAGCTTTCTAATCGTTTTCGTTTCAACCCAACGCAACCCCATCCCTCTCAAAACCTTTCGAATGCTCTCTCGTGATCCTGCATATTCATTCTCATCGATGAACTTTTGATGGATTCGCTTTAACATTAGTACGATTTTATCGACGACGTAAGAATTGACGACGAAGCAGAGCTCTATCGAAGTCATCGAAATCTGTTCAATCTTCTTCATTTTGCTCTAATTTTTTTGTACAGTTCACCAAAACTTAGAAATATTGAAATGAAATTCGCAAGATTTGGTACTGTTTGCTTGGCTTTTCTTCAAGCCTCAAAGGTTCATTGGGAACTGGGCTCTTGGCCACGTGGCCAGAAAATTTAACGCGCTATAAGGAGAGGGGCTATCTTATTAGCACAGATATGCTTGTTGACCCGTATGTTATTGTGTAAGATGAAAATGATTTCCATATCACTTAATGGGTATTCAGCTAAGTGCTTTCGAGTTTTTGGAAAAATATTGATAAAATCCACCTGAATTGCCAATAATATACCCAGGTATTTCTGATTAAACTATGGAGAACAATAAAATTATTGGCATGCCTACGACGTCAAACTTCATTACTCAACGACTTTATCAAATCGACTATAGTGTAAGCTTGATCAACATCTGTATCCTATTCAATTGTCTTCGTGGCTAGTGTCGTATATCTTGTTTATCTTAGAATGCTCAATACGTGAAATACTATTAGTTTTGAGAGTCACTCCATAATGAAGACACGTGTGTATTCTAACCTTTTGTTGGCTTATTTCGTACTGTTTTCGTATATTATATTTTAGTAATAAAATTTCATAACAAAAATGTTAGAATATTATATTTTCCGTAATAAAATTTCAACGGTTGGTGAAATTGTTACTTTTGAACGTGGTATGAAGACGTTAATGAATACAAGTACTGAAAGGGCTGATGAATTTTCAGAATATCTTAAAGAGAACGAATTTTCAACCATACATGTGGGGTATCTTAAGAATTATATTCGGAAGTGTGTAACCTACCCAACTACTAATAGGATGCACACTAATAATAATGGCTTTAATTATAAAAGGTTCACACTTTGTGATTTATCCTGCTCAGTCGTTTGAATGGGTCGTAGAATTTAGTTCCCTTCAAGCATCCAATGTTGACACTTAGGCTTCACAAAATCTTAGAAATGATCTCATCTTTATAATGATGGTTGATGGGTATCCAAGAAAATGATTGAACTAGTAGGTCGGTTGAATAATTGGTTTTCTTCACTTGTGCTACCATGTACAGTATGTCCCATCATTGATGTTTAACTACGGCTGTTGGTGAAGAGAGTCTTAGTACCAAAAATTCATTGATGTAAGCAGATAGAAGCTATGTTTTTTCGAGTTATTCCTTCCGGATTTCATAATATCACAGTTGCTTCCAAGGTAGGTTGGAACCATTTTGACGTTCGAATGGGAGTTTTTGAGTAGGATGCAGAGACGTATCTCCAGTTATGTTCTTGGATGTTGAGTCAGTCCTCAAAAAAAAATATGGCTGGATATTTTGTCCTTTCCAGAAAAATATTGCTGATATTTTGTCCTGTTCAAAAAATAGTGCTCTTGTTTTCTCCTCTCCAGAAAAATATGGCTCTTGCTTTGTCCTCCAAAAAAATAGGAATGTTTCGTCCTCTCCGGAAAAACTGTAATTTTCATATATCACCATGTGCTCGTGATAAGTATAAGTGACCTCCCTCTAAATTTATTTGAATTTTGAATAATTTTAACAAATTAAAAATGATAAATAGCCTCGATAAATATATAGATATGATATACGTATAATAATAAAATAGAATGGTGATTGAACACACCAGATTTGCAGTTATGAAAAGAAATCTAGATATCACGATAAAAAATATCATTTATTTTCTAGGCCATTCAAATGAAGCCGCTGAGAGAGGTCAGCAAGTATTGAATGAAGTTAAGAAGCAGAAAAAATCCATGATGAATATGAAAGGAATGAAAATAATGAAAAAGTGATGTTGGGTAATGCTGAAAGGAAATTAATAAAGTAGTAAAATATTCTTAAAAATATTGATTAACTACGTGAAAATTAAGAATTAATAACGTAGAAACCATAGATTCATGCTGTAAGTAAATGTGACCTAAACAGAATATAAGAATATCGAGGATGTATATTCAGAAATCTATGCACATATTCAGAATATTAATTTAGAGATGGAAATTGAAAATAATTACTTAGTTGTACGAGGGATCTAGGTATTAATTCATTGTTTGCTCTATATTGAAAGAAAATAAATAAATAAAGTGGATGACAATGGATTATTACTTACCGCCTTTATTTTGAGGGTTTATTAAGCGATTCACAAGTTATTATGATTATTTAATTTCGAGTGGATTCAACGAAGTCGACAAAGGAAATCAATGAACTCCGGTGTTCTCTCAGTTGTCATTCTTCAATAGTCGCCAATGGTAGAGGGATTCTTCATTCTATCAATTTGATGAAGCCACAGTGTGGTGAAACCGGTCATAGTTTGATTCATATAGTGAAAATATTTAGATTTTCACTATATAAATCAAACAATATAACCTGTGTTTCACCACACTGTCTTATTTTCTTCTTAATATTACAATAAGGCTTCATCAGATATTGAGTAAAGGAGAGGGTTTAGATCTGAAACTAACGAACAGATTAAGTACTTATATATTAGTCTTATTTCCAACTTAATATTACAATAAGTACAAGTACAAGAGGTATGTTGCAAAACCATCGGACGTGCTCACTTTATGAGTTGAAAGGATTTAGTAAAGGAGAAGGATTTAGATCTAATTGACTATTAAGTAACCTACCTGAGTTCTTTTCTGTGTTGATCTCTAAAATTATATTATTATTATATAAAAACTCAAATGGGTTTTCCAACATACCCTTGTACTTGTACCTTTTGTTGAAGAAGGAAGTGAGACTAACATATAAGGAATAACTCTGTTCATTAGTTTGTATCAATCTGATGAAGCCACAGTGTGGTGAAACCGGTCATAGTTTGATTCATATAGAGAAAATCTAAATACTTTAGTTTTATTTCATTGAAAAAAAAACAAAAGCTATGATTTTTATTTATAAGTTATTGAACAATTTGTTGCCTGGTTATTTCAACGAATTTGTCAGCTTTCACTATCCAACCAGAAGAAATGATAACTTTTATTGCCGCAGTTTAATCACACACGTACAATGAATTGCTTATTCTACAAGGGCCTCAAGGTTTACAATGAGCTGCATGACGATGTAAAAAGAACACAATCTGTAGGGATGTTAAAGAGGAGATTGATTGAATTCATTGGGAGGGGGAGTAAATGGTTCAAGTTTGATCGTCTTTGTAGTAAATTGCGTATAATTCAATTTTTTATTGATTTGAAATGTTGTTAGGCAATGCTTGAATTATGAAAAATCTGTATTTTTGGATATGTTTTATTTTTTGTAAAAGGATTAGGTGATCCCATTATGAAATAAACTATTCTATTATATTCTAATTCTGACCTAAAAACTCCTAGTATGAGATCTGCAGAAAAGTCCATAGGCTCACATGAAAAACACATTTTTTTGGGTTCGAATCATTTTGTCATTCTATAAGGTTGTCGTTGACAGAAACGCAACGATTATAGTGGCCATGCAATTTTCAGATACAAATTCTACACTATGATTCCTTTTTAGCCTCGAAATACGCCTCAGATTTGGCGATTACTTCCTCATGAATGCTGAATTTTTTTCCAACTTGCATTCCTTCCAGATCTACAAACGGTAATAGTCAGTGGGCGCCAGATTTGAAGAATTTTGAGGTACGTTTATTTTCTTTCAATGCAGAATTAATAATTTTCATATTGCACTTGTACTATTCATGATAAGAGAAATATTCAAATGCCCTAATACCTTAAACATCTAGTTCATTACTTCTTGCAATTTGTGACTGTTATATCAGAATAGTGAGATTTTCTTTTCGTAAAATAATTGATGAACCTTTGTCGGTTGGCTAAAATCCAACATCCATATTTTTCTAACGTCCTCACGATTAACTAACCATCCAACGCAGACCGGAAAATTTACGTTTTCCCTGAAAAATATCCATAGATATGAATTATGAAAAGTTCGAATTTCTCCTTTTTTTATTATAACTACGTCTTTAATATTACTCGGACGTGTTCTCTAGCAATTTATCAAAATTGTACGTGTCTTCGTTATATGAAAAAAATTAAGAAATAGAGTTCATTCTTTATCACGTTCAAGATGATTTACTCCCCATGCCTGAAATATAATCAGTTAGAGAAAACGTTATCTAAAAATATTCATACATGAAGGTTATATTCATATGCGCTGCGGAGAGTTTCATTACTCTGTATTTGAATCTGTAATTCAATCTTGGAAGTGCATGGGTCTCAACCTCAGTTGTCGCAGATATCTAACTTATATAAGATAAGGTACAAGTCCCCAAGTAGCAGTATTTTTAGGTTGGGTTTATGTAGACTTGTACTACTAATTAGGTAATACGGAAGGCACAAGTTTTATTAGTTTGTTAAAAATCATTCGCGTTTTATTTGCAGTGTATAGCGTGCCACTTCAATACAAGATTGTCGTTTCAGTCTACATTTTTGGGCAACTCAGATGTACCGTTTCAAATTGGCGATCAGTCGAGGAAAGAATTTATTTTTAATTTCATCCCAATCTGAAATCACAGAAATAAATCTTTCTAATACGGTCCAAATATATGTATTTGGTTGAAAAATCATGAAAAATAATTCGAGAGAACCAGAAGAAATGCTAGAAATGAAGATGATTCACATCACGATCTCGCATATTTTTAGGAACAGTATCAATATTTCTCACCATATTTCACTTCTCGACTAGAGAAGAGAGATTTTTATTATTCAGTTTCTGGACGAACATTTTGCAGGAAGACTGAGTTATGAAGGTATATTGCATATACCGCAAGATCACCTGCTTCATCGCCTTTAGACTACTTCTCGAGGATTCTTTTAAAATTGAAAACTAATGCAGCTAAATCCATTTCACCAGAAGACTCTATACGATAAACACTCAACTATTGATGGAAATGACTTCCGGAATACGAAATATTCGATAACATTTTGAACACTATCCTCATGATTGAATGGCGTTGAGGAAAAAACATCTTCAACATTCTCTCCATTGACACATGTTTCTTCGTCATTTTATTTTCGAGCAATACTTTCTCGTACTGAACAAGAATGGTAAAATCAGACGCGCAATTCAATCATACTCATAACGGTATTCTTATCGCAACTTCTAATTTCTTAAGGCTATCATGCAATATATGTTGTGGGTATTAACCCAGTCGAGGATACGATGACAGGAACAATATCTATTTCATCGAGGTGCCACATCTGCTTGATCTCAATAGAAAGGTCTGTATATTTGGACTTTTCTCCTGGAACTTGTTCAGCACGTTGTTATTATTCTGTATGGCGACATCCACCAGCATTTCTGTTCTGGCTCTCTAATCAAACACAACTATGTCCGGCCTATTATTCGTCACCACTCTGTCAGTGATAACAGGCATATCGTAGTATAATCTGATAGAGTCATTTTCCAATACGGGCGCCGGTTGATACTTGTAATATGGGTGTAAGGTATTCAGAAGTCCGTACTTGTGTGCAAGTTTCTGATGGATAATGTTGCTCACTTGTTTATGCCTGTGAAGACAGTCCGTATTGGCCAGTTGTTCGCATCCGGACGTAATATGCTGTATAGTCTCCGATCTTATATGGCGTTTTCTGCACTTATCTGTTTGTAATGTTCCGTCCTTCATAATAAATTTTTTGTAGTTGTTTGTAGCGATCACTTGGTCTTGGATGGCCATAAGTAGTCCCTCTGTATCTGCGAATAATTCTCGTTTCATCAACCATTTGTTGAAGGCTTCTTTGTCGATGTGTGGTTGATTTATCTCATGGTGATGTCGTCCGTGCAATTCATTTCTTGATTATTGCTCTTGTTTTTCAGTATCAGATAAGAACGATAGATTTAGCAGGTCATCTTCGGTAGCAAGACTTAGGGGTGTACATACCTTATCATCCAACGATACCACTCTACGGAGGTCAGAAGTGAGAGCTTTTGCAGAGAAGAATCATCTGCAATATTTTATCTCTTCGGTGTTAAATTGACAACATTTATTAATCCGCGTCCTCCTTCTCCTTCTTTCCGCTTCAAAGTTGTTCGTATCACAGACGATTTTGGATGATGATTGTTGTACTTTGATAGCATCATTCGGGTTGGCTTTTGAATATCATCCAGTTCTGTCTTAGTCCATCTGATTATTTCAAATGAGTAAAGCTACACTGGAATGGCGTAGGTGTTAATTGTCTCGACTAGATTCTCCGAGTTGAACATTGAATTCAGCACAGTCTTCAGACGCTGACTGTATTCTGAACGAATGTTCTCCTTTGATTGTTTTTGGTCTAGCAATTAAGCTTGTTGGTATCCTAGATATTTGTATGTTTCGTCATCCTTCATGCACTGTATAATATCACCGTTTGGAAGTTGTGTTTCAGCATCTATGACTCTCCCTCTTTGAATTTTCAGGGTCTTACATTTTTCAATCCCGAATTTCATATGGACATCTGCCGAGAACTTACTGATAGTTTTCAGCAAATCATCTTATTGCTTCTTGTTAGAAGCATATAATCTGATTATTATTATTAATAAATGGATAAAAGTCGGGGCAACGTCCATAAGACTCAATCACAAAACAAATAATGCGAATTGATTACATAGTATATAACCACAAAAATGAAAAATAATTGAAAAATTGTAAAATAATGAAAAAAAGAGAGAAAAAGTTGAATTTCCATGTGCAAACGAAAACCTGTAGCGAGCAGCGAAGTAGCTTCATACAATCAAGCGCCAGTGCAAGTTGATGAGGAACGTGTCCCATCTGCAGGCAACATTACATGCTAGTCATATTTATTCTCGAAGGTCTTCACAGAGTTACCATTAACCATTTCGAATGAGAAATAATTCCAAGTCGAAAATATCCGATTGGGCAGAAAGTGTTGATGCTGAATTGTTTTGAAATTTTCCTTGTACAACTTAAAACCATGTCCATGACCATTCTCCTTCACTATAATTATAACATTCCGATTGAATTGCATTATTTAGATGAGAATAACCACAAAACGTTAAATTTATAAATTTTAAAAGTTTGTCATTTCTTTTCTTAAACAAGAAATATATATGAAATGAACATCAAACTACGTTCACTCAGAGAGAGAGAGAGAGAGAGAGAGAGAGAGAGCACTATGTTCTAGATGTAGTTAGTACAAAATTATATTCGCGAAACTGAAATTTACAAACTTTTTCCATCTCACTTTTCTCATTCTGAAGAGAGAAACATTATATTCTACACGTTGATAAAACAGACTTCCGGAATACTAACCTAATCTAACCTAACCTAACCCCAAGCAGATCAGAAGCTATGTTTATTAGGCAGACTGCCGACTGAGCTCGAATGGCAGTCGTAAGGGCGGTTGTAGAGGTTGCTTGCCCAGCCCCCGTACTCTGGATCTTTTCCCCGAAAATCTAGGTCTCAAAAATTGTCCCAAATTTCTAAATTATCTGAATCTGATCTCGAGATATGTAGAAATCGTTCGGCACCCGAATCCTCCCTCCGGCTATCCCTCTTCACGTAGGACGAAAGAAAAAAAACCTTTATTTTGACAGCTCGACGTTCGTTAATTTCTGGCTTTCGGAGATTGGAATAAGCAAAAAAGAGCAAAATTCTGCAAGAGCCTTTCGTTGGATCGAAGATTTTCCCGTTTTCCTCGGGTGTTAATGAACCAAAACATTACTGCGTCGTCCTCGCCTCGGTTTCGAACGTTCGAACGTGATAGGAAAATTTGTATAGACATAAAAGTCTGACGAAATTATCCTCTCTACCAACGAAAAACCAGATATATTATATTTCCGCTTTTTCGGGACTTTTTTCGGAATCTTCGCTCGATCGATCGTTCAGATCGCATTCCGAAAGACCGACCTGTTCGATTTTTGAGGAAATCTCGCCGTTTCAACTTTCCGTCCGGAAGAATCCGCAAGGCTTCGTCGTTGGAGCTAGGGGCTCCAAATTTATCACGGATCTTCCTCCGACCCTTTCCTACCGGAAAAAAAATACTGGCAACCGCTCGTCTATCGATGCTCTTCTTCTCCGCCCAGTTCAAAATACCGTAATCCTCTCGGATTATTCCTGAAATGGCCCTACAACTTAATTATTATATACAAATATTAAAATGTTCTATAATATGAAAATATGTTTCTAACATATATATCCCTCATACATATAATGTTTGAAGAATCGTCAGGAAGTAAATCATGTATTGACAATATTTTATTTACGGAGGAACTGTTATCCGACAACTATGCATAGTCGTTGAATATTCATATTGCTTTCCCCACATGTTAAAAGAGAAAAAGAATTAATGACTATCGTTAAGTCTCTGATGAAAGCAATTATCATTCTCCATGTGAACTCCTTGATATTCACCTTAAAACATCCAAAGGTGATTATCATTTTATGATCTTTGAATGAACCTTCATATAAATTATCAACCTGAATTTCGAAATAAGATACAATCTAAAATTCATTAATGCAGAACTGGAATTAATGAAGTCCAAATTTTGCAAAAAATAGATAGTGCTCAAAGGTCAAGGAGATCCTTCGGAGCGATACCAAACCTACAAAAATGAAATATCGCTACGATGCCGACTTTATCCAAATTCAATTGGTCTTTTTGAACTTGGCTTGGGTATTGCACAAAAAACAAAAAATCGTTATAATAATGGAAAGCATCGGTTTAGGCTAGGTGCCAAGTAAAAATATAGGAAGCGCAAAAACATATTATCTCTTTGAGTATGCGGCAAAAGAAAATCAACGGTTTGATCACTACACTAAACTTTTCAAGATGTAAACGGTATTTTATACTTAAAAATCATTGAATTTGAAATTAATCGTGAAACTTTTTTAGCAATGATAATTCATGTTCAAATGTTTTAGGCATGAATATTTTCCTAGTGACCTGAAATAGCACAAATTATTCCGATATACAAAAAAAAGTGAAATATTATGATTAGGAAATTATTAACCTATAGCTTTGTTGCCCGTGAAATGGTCATTCGAGAACGAATAGTAAATTTCTTTGAAAAATTAATGAACAAGACAGATTTAGGAAAAAACAGAAGTACCACGACTGCTATACTTGTTGCTCTGGAAGTAATAATGAAGGCCTTGAACAAAGGGGGAGAAGTATTAATGTTGAAGTTTGATTTAGCCAAAATCTTTGGCAGTTGTCGTAAAAGGTAGTTCTAAGGAAGCTTCATGTTGGTTTTTGAGGAAAATTGCATAGTTTGTTGACATCGTATTCGAGTGATTCAGTTCTTTAGTTGGGTGCCCAAGAGCTCCATCATAGGTGCCTTCTTCTTTCTCTGATATGAATAAATGATCTAAACACCTCAAAAAAGTCTAGGGAACACTTACCAATATTTTTAAAATATGAATTTGATGAGTCGAATTTATGGAAATCTTTCGGTTTTTGTTAGGATGTATTCTCAAGAAAACACAATAATATTTGAATTCTCCAAAGCACCTTTTAACAAAAAAAAATCGAAATTTGAAAATGGTAAAACACAAAAAAAAAATCATGAACTAATATTTTCGAAACGATATGGAAGCACTTATATTTTTCAGTAGCCAGAAGGTCCACCTCTGTTATTAATGACACTTTGGCATCGTCGCGGCATGCTCAATATGAAATTGTCTATTACAATTAGGCCTAGGTCATTCCAAGCCCCCTGAACTGCTAATCGAAGCTCCTGTTCATGATGGAAGACGTTTTGACGCAGGAGATTTCTTTTTAGGGTGTCCCACACATGCTCGATGGAATTTCGTTCTGGGGAGCAGGATGGCCACGCTAGAAGATAGATATCATTCTCTTCAAGAACGTTCAAGACAACTATTGCACGATAAGGAGGGGCATTATCTTGTTGGAAGAGTGGATTTTGACCTATTGTTTGGAGATACGGTTCCACTATAGGTAAAACTATCACATTTGCGTAAGAATTTCCAGTGAGGTTGTTCTGTATGAAAACGAGGTCAGTTCTTCCAGCAAGGCGTATACCTCTCCAAAACATCACTGATCCGCCTCCCTGTCTAACAACTTCTCGAGCATGGTGGAAATGGTTTTGCTTTCCTGGTTCCCTCCATATTCGAATTCTTCCCGAATCGGGATAATAACGGAATCTATATTCATCACTGAGAAAAACTGTGGCCCACCTCTCTTGATCACAGTTTACGTGTTCTTGACACCAAGCTAAACGAGCAGCGCGATTTCCATGGGTCAGTTGTGGAACTCTTAAAGGGCGTCTGGAGTGGAGTTGACCTTCGTGCAGTTGATTTCTCACAGTTTGTTCGAAAATTTGTATATAATGAACTCGTGATAGCTCTTGAGCTGATTGGGATGCTGTGGTAGTACGATCTTTTCTGTCTTGTAAAACCAAAAATCGGTCTTGGGCGACTGTAGTTATTCCTGGAACGACCTGAATGGCGTTCTTATATGCTACCTGTTTCATTGAAACGTGACCATAAACGGTTTATGACACTTGGGCTACTTCCCAGAACCATGGATACTTCCCGTTGTGTACACTAATACGCCTTTTCTAACCTCACTCACAATTCACCTCTCTGATATTCGTTCAAATTTATAATTGACGCGACTTATTCGGTAAACACACAGCACTATACTGTATCCTGATGTCTTATAAATGCTTTCCTACATAAATTGAGCACTAGAAACACTTATTTTCGGATGAAATACAGAGAACGAAAGGACATGCACCGGCTTCTCGATTACACTGTGCCACCTGCTGTGCTTTCGTTTCGCATGCTTGTTATGACTACTAGAGATGTGTGACATCATAATACGTCACAGCGCTCAGGCTTTATTATTACGGTGGTAACGAATTGATAGATCTCATGAAAATAATACTACAGCTTCATACTAAGAAAATTCGACTGTTTTACCAAATAGTTCAATGAGTACTTCATTCCTCTAATGTACAAGATGGTCAGATTTTGACATTTCAGTATTACAGCCATGTGAAATATTAATTATGCGGAATTAATCTACGTAGAATCAAAATTGGTACGGATATTTCTTTTTGTCCAACGGCTTCTGATGATAATAAAAATTGAACTATGTATCATATTATCACAAGGGTTGCTTGAGAATCAGGATTGCCATTTCGGTCTCTCGACCATCTTCAGCTGACAAGTACTGAACTTAATAAATTATGTATTTTATGTATGAACACAAACAGTTAGATACAGAATTAATAATGGTGCAAATAAGAGGTAATGAACGAATTACGTTAAAAGCAAGTATTATTTAAAGATATCAAGATAAAGTTCCAAAAATTTTGATTGATTTCAAGAAATCTAACTTTCGTGCTTTAGGTATTCTAAGAATAATTTGCGGTTGACTTTTGGGAGGTAAATGATGGCCATTTTCGATACAATGTGAGGCAAAAGTAGTTTCGTCGGTTCTCTGGTTATTGTATCATCAAGTATTGTCGAATCTATCAGTTTTATCGTTATTATTGAAAAATCTTTCATTTTCGATGAAATATGAAACGAAATAGATTCATAGGTTCTCTGGTTATTGCATCTAGTTTTGACAATTTGTAAACTCCAGGATTGTCAAATCTATCAGTTTTATCTGTACTATTGAAGAATTCTTGGGAGAGTACCATGTGGGTTTCGTTTTGAAATGACATTTGCAATATTTTCGCGTTTGTAGTTGGAAATTGCCAACCTTGAAGAATCCAATGTATGCCTAATTATCAAGCGAGAACGGTGTTTATTCCTTGTTTGTTTTAAATAGGAAAATGCTAACTCACATAGATATGTTGAACCGCTGAACCAGGAAACGAACATTTTGTTTGAGTTTTTTTGAAAGGAAGGAGGGACGTGGGCAAATTGGCCCACGTCCGTCCTTCCTTGACCTTTAAGCTCAGGACGCAATTTAGACATTTATCCAACGACAGTTATAGTAGCCTCTAAATATATGGACATTCACAGCGTCCATAACTTCGCCGGACTCGACAGCCGCATGTGTACAGAGTGGAAAACATGTATTCTTTCCATTCGGCCACATGCGGTGGTAATTTGTTCGAGTTACAAAGTCTAAATAATTCGAGATACCTCGTATTTAGGGGTATATCGGAAGGAATTGCTTTTTCTTCGACCTACGAGGTTCGAATTAATGAGATTTCACTGTATTATAATATCTGTGGTAGAAGAGAGTATAAATAATGAGACAGAGCCGTTGGTATGCTCCCAGCTTGGAACATACCAACGGCTCGTAACATCTCTTCTCTAGTCAAATGTCGTCTTTCCATGGTCGAATCGCAAAACTTGAATCTTTTATTTGTGCTTACAACAGAAACAAAGTGCCAACTAACTGATTTCAAACACTGCATACATGAAATGATAATAAAGCAGCGTCGCATCTGCTGCATTTTTAGTTTTTTATAAAAAAAAACTGAAATCTGTTGCGGCACTCTACATAATTTGGTGATAAATTGATGCAGGTGTTCATTTCTCAGAAAAATCATCCATATTGATCATTCTGGATACGATATATCGATATTCAGAAGTGTTCCCTAGACTTTTTTGAGATGTTTATGTATACCTGGTATGAATATCTTTATGTATTGAGAATACACTTCAGCAGTAATTGCAGCATCGAGCAGAGAAGAACTACAAGTGAGGGGGGAAATAACAATATATGAAACAAAAACATGGTTCTTGACAAACAAACTGAAATTACATGAAAAAAAAAGCAGGAATCATTATATTTAGATCAAGGGAGGAATTCAAATCAGCAAAGTTTCTAGTTGTGTGGATTGACTCGAGATTGGGTTGGATGACGCATATTCAAAAGGCTTGTGAAAAATTACCTACATCACATTTTGTATTGGGAAAAATGGTTGTTGACACGCAGGAATCTACAAAATGGCATAACTTACATTCAATTACAACACATGTTATTACAATATGGGGCTATTTTCTGAAAGAAATAAGGCTTTAATATTTCAAAAAAAGCTATCAAAATTACCTTTGTTACTGTCTAGAAACTGTTCTAAGCTAAATTCTGAAAGGTTTCGCATTCTCACCCTTTTTTTTATAATGTGTTGAAGCAGTTTAATGCTGATAAAGATGCATTTCCGAAAAGGAGCGATTTGCTTTTATTTTACGTAGGAAAAAAGCAGCACTTAGATATATCATGAAGATGAAAGCTACCCAGAGCTCGTTTTCGTACTGGGGTGTCAAGATGTATAAAAAGCAACAAATTCATCTAAAGGAACAGAACCAAGAAAAATTCAACGAATTGTTGAAAGAATTTTAAATGAATCAATCCTTATAGTCACGAAGAACTCATGTTTTCAAATATAAATATTTGAATGCAGCCGTAATATTCAATATAACCCGTGACAAATTTATTGTTTTGATTCCAAATTGATATGATTCTATTCTGTCCTATTCTATTCTCAGAAATACAATTGACCGGCTTCATCCATTCCTCAATTTAACAATTGACGCAATCTAGTTTTCGATGTGCCACAATGTATATAGATCACTATAAACTGTGTTATAAGCTATTGAACACACTAGGTACCGTAAATTACATCCTAACTAAAATTATTTATCTAACCTTACAAATAGCAAGTTTTGTTTTCTCAGCGACTAATCTTTGCTGTAGATAAAGTATATCCATGTGTAGATTCCCATGGAGTAAAGTCCTAAGAGCTACCAACTGGCTTTCGTGTGAATAAGAATGCGAATACTGACAACGTAGAACCGGATATCCGGGAAACGGAAATGGATGTAATTTTTCAGGATAATACATGCGACTAAATTGAATTCGCTGATTTATTTTTCGATCGTTAGTTTCTTCTCTTCCGTTTCACGATCATTATCTCACTCAATTTCGTTTTTTGGATAATTCATATCCGGATGCTTGGGAAATATTAAGGGAGATCTTTCATACTCTTCTTTGAAATAATGGTCGTTTTTAAGTCTTTCCTAATATATAGTTCATCTACTATAAATTGCTTTTGAGTCATCCTCTCAATATTAAAATTGAATTTGTTGATGCACTATTAACTGTAAGAAACGATAATTTTTTTTTTGCATATTCTTCAGTCATCATCTTCATGGATAAAGTGATCTTTCATTCCCAGAATCCATCAAAAATTATTTGAGATTCTTCATGTTCATGTTAACTCTTGAGTGGTGACACAATATTTTGGAACGTTGATGGTGATGTTGAGTGTCTGACACCCCTGTAGTATATACAGGGTGTTTCAGGTGTGTATTAAATAATAGCCTCGAATATTTGATCGTTCTCGAGATACAGGGTGTTAAAGTTTAAATTTTTTCTCAAGTTTGAGTAACTCTTGTAGTTTTCAGAAGATCTAGATCGAATTTGCAGAAAAAGAATTTTTCCCGTATTAATTCGTCAGATGTGTCCAGTAGTCAAAAATATTCAAAGTTGTAACGTGCATAATGACAGTTACATTTCATTTACACCGTGGCTTATAAATATAAATATGCACAGTATAAATTTTGTTTCTGTGCTAGGCATTTTGTTGTCGCATCATGTTAAGAACATAAGAAATATAAGACCTCGGAACCACTACTTTGAAATAAAAAACATTGTCATCAAATTTATTCTTAGGGAACACATGTTTGTACAAAATATTATTTTTAACCTTAAATGTAGGATATAGTTCAGAGTTGTCTACAACTTTATTGAACAACCTATCATATGATCTATCCAACTTTAACTCTGACAAATTAAAAAGAGATACCTGACTTACTTCGGGGATTCTAGAAAGGGCATCAGCTACATCATTTTCTGAGCCACGACGATGAATAAACTTAAAATTGCAGCCTTACTATCCATCTGGACAAACGGGGGAAGGATTTTTCATAGTATTGAGCCATAAAAGAGATGAGGGATCCGAAATGACAGTAAAGGTGGTTCCCTCCACATAACACCTAAATTTTTCTATGCCGAATGAGACTGCTAACAATTCCTTACTTGTGGTACTGTATTTTGGCTAACATTCATTTAACGTTTTACTGAAATAAGCAATAAGATTCTCTAAACCATAGTCATCTTGGAATAATACAGCAACTACAGCACCTACAGCATGGTCTGAAGCGTAACACATAATACTAAACGTTTTAGGAAAATTAGGGCTAGCTAAAACAGGAGTTGATGTTAAGGCTCCTTCTATTTTAAGCAACAATAAGTCCGCTTCTGGTGTCCGATCTATGAATTGTCCGTTTTTCTTTTCTTGACGAGGTCAGAAATAGGAGAACATTATGCAGAAAAGTTTTTAAGGAAGCGAGGATAATAGCCAATCAAACCAATCAATCTTCGAATCTGTGTGGTAGTTGTTGGTACCGGATATTTTAAAACGGCTTCAACCCTCTCAGGTCCGTTCTTAAACCATTTCTATCAACGAGATAACCTGAAATTTTCAGAGAAGGACGACAAAATTGGGATTTCGGAAAGTTGCTGTTTAGATAAGCGTCTCTGATACGTTCGTACAGTTCCTTCAAAATTTTAATGTGGGTGGGAAAATCTTATGTTACAACAATGATATCATCTAAACAATAAAACTCAAAAGGTTCCAGATCGGGACCTATCACCATATCCATTAAACGACACATGGCTTGAGCACTAGTGTTCAGGGCAAAAGGTAAAACTTTGAAACAAAACAGCCACAGCAAAAGTAGTCTTAATTTGAGATTATTCATCGAGGGGAATCTGAAAACATGCTGACTTAAGATCAATGGAAGAGAGAAATTTTGCATCACGGACTCTGGTTACAATAGAATCAATAAGGGGCATCAAATACCCGTCCGGAACTAAAACAGAATTTAACTTCCTACCATCAAAACAAATACGATAAGCATCGTCCTTTTTTGGGACTAACCAAAGTGGGGATAACCAAGGAGAAGGCACTTTGAGTTGGGTGATGATATCTTGTTGCAACATTTTGTCGATTTCGTTATTTCGGACTTTTTGCATTGCAGGAGAAAAAGGATAGTGTCGTTGCCTGATTGGTTTAGCGGTACCTGTGTCGATATGATGCGTTTACAGATGCGTTCGACCAAGACGGTCGTCTCGACGAATGTCTTTAAAACAATTAATTATATTATTTAATTGCCGTTTTTCGGGCTCAGATAGTCTCTCTGCGGTCTGTATAGCATTCACGACACAAGTCGTTAAAACAGATGAATTGTATAAGAAACTCCTGAAGTCTAGTTGTAACTTAGAAAGATTAATAAAATCCATACCCAAAATTAATTTTTTTAAATAATATTTTTTTAAGGGTCATGCTACTTTGAAGCCCATCATAATCATAGTATAGCTAGCCACTGGTCTTCTCAAAAATATTTATTGAGAGTATTTTCCAATTTCAAATGGCTTTTTTTTTCATGAAATTTTTTCGAATTCGCAACCGCTTTTGTGCAGAACCACGACTAAGATAAGAAGGTATTTCGAACGTGAAAGCGAAACTGTACTCATAGTATTTCATGCAACTGGAAAAAAAGCCTTTTTAAATAGTTCTAACCTCATTTTGAATTTGAATACTGAGTGTTCATTTTATTCAGTGGAAATTGAGAAACTTATATTATTTAAGCAAATTCATATTTTTGGAGAATGTGTTATAAGAAATAACATATGGCTAAAACGAAACGAAAGGAACGACAAAACCTCATAGATGATGATATAAGGCATTCAACGAAAATAAAAGAAGATAACAAAAACCTCTTATCTTCAAACTATTCGCTCCAAAACTTTGCAAATATTTTGAGAGAATAATACCAAACTGAACTGATCATCACCCAGCATATTTAGACAAAAATACTTTACAACTAACAGAATAGCTAAAAACATTCAATATTTCGAAAGTTCTAGATAAACCTGATTTATCATAAAGTACTACCTTTCATTTCTATAAATAATCCATTCAAAACGCGAGTATCCCATTCCGATACGGTGGCAACAGGTTGTGTGTATACTAGGCAATTCAAATGCACCTGACAAAATAGTCTAGGTGACCGCCTCAACCAATTGGCTTATTGGGAAAATTTGAGTCAATTTAGTTTAAAAGGCGGAAAGCATCATTATGCTTAAATCATTTCCGTTTTTATTTTATTTTACATAGGAAAAAAGCAGCACTTGGATATATCATTACATGAGATGAAAGCTACCCAGAGCTCGTTTTCGTACTTGGGTGTCAAGATGTATAAAAAGCAATAAATGCACCTGACAAAATAGTCTAGGTGACCGCCTCAACCAATTGGCTTATCGGGAAAATTTGAGTCAATTTAGTTTAAAAGGCGGAAAGCATCATTACGCATAAATCATTTCCGTTTTTCATTCGCACAAGGCACATTATTGAAATAATCAACCATTGAAAGTGTTCTGCAGGAAGAGAAGGTATGCTTGATGATTCAATCTGTAGGTAAATTAACTGGCCCTCACAATTGTTCATCATATCAACCATCCCGATTATTGATAAAAATTGTTTCTTTGTGGTTACGCTCAATTGTCTCATGAGGGTTTCTTCTGCCCACAAGTGATCGTTATGGAAATTCCTAATACCCTCCCCCGTAAACCATGCTTTGTATGTTAGCAAAATATTCCTACAAACTTTCACATTTTGTGCACATCCCTGTAGTAACCATTTGCAAAATTCAACCCATTTGGGTAAATTGTCAACTTGGTGGACTTGCTCCTCTGGATACGGTAGGGGTAGAATAGTTACTCATGCAAACATCTCCAAAATCAAATGTGACTTCATTCAAAACAAGTTCTACGTTTACTTACTGCAAAACCGATTTGATTCATACTTTTCCTTGGGCAATCGTGACCATTGACTGGAGGTAAATATAAAATGAAAATTGCTGAAGAGAAATATTTGTGTTAGGAAAAGCTGCAAGATAAAGACTTCAGTCTTAAGCTAAATTACTACCTGGTCGGCCATAGAATAGATATATATCGGCCAATTTTTGTGAGGTGTATCTATTCTAACTTTTCAAACACCAAAAACTGTTTATTATTGTTATACCGTGTTCACTATACTTTTTAAAAATAGATCGATCTCGGAACTACTCTGTGTCTACCTGGCCCGAGGGTTTGAATTTCTGTGTATTTCTGAGAGACTGAGGCTCTTTTTCTTTGCTGACTTCAGCGAGGTCACATCGTCTGCAGAATGTGTTGCCATGACTCTACAGACAACCCATGTCATCCGCTAAATTGCCAAACCTCCGTTGTCTACTAGCGAATCTAGTTTGTTTCATTTCATTTTACATTTACGTTTACAACGGAGGTTTACGTGAACCAATCGACTTTTTTCTTCGTGTGTGTGATCCCATCCCGGTAGAAAGTGTTGCCCGACGTGTGCATTAGGCCATGGTTTTCTCCGTTGAGAAAGAGAACCCATCACCGACTGAGTTAGCCGATAAATGGTGATAACGAGAAGCCAAGTAAATAATTAAGCTACTTTCGCACACAAGGTGAAGCCCACTCAAAAGGTAGGAGCAATCCAGCAATTGAAGTGACGCACAAGGATAACATCCCGCTAATTCAGCGATCGCAGAATCCACAACAGCAGTACCGTGAGGATGCACCCTGTTCTTGGTCAGTAGATAACACCAAATGGCGCCTAACGACTAGTGTATAAGTGAAGTATTTCAAGATCCTCAGTGCGCAAGTGAAACTACTCGCAGTCCCAGCTCTCCATAGCATGATGGACTCATTATGTGCGTTAGGTAGTAAATTGGTTCTTCTTCCAGTCCTCTTTTCTTTTTCAGGTTCTTTTCAATTTCAAAGTGAGTCTTATGTAACAGAAAAATGAAGATATAAAGTAGATGTGCTTTCACTTCCCCTAATCAGGTTTTGTCATTATCGCGTTGATGCTAAATGGTACGTAAGATAGTAAGAAGGCTAACAGCCGCACTGCACACAGGGTCGTATTAGGTGTAAGTAGAATAACCACATAAAATTTTCTTTCCTTCTTTTGATTAGATTTTCAATGGTATGATGTACACGTGTGTCTTCAATAAAGTCCAACATGGTTTTGTTATCCGATATGGCAATAAATAGGCGCCTTAGCACGATCTTCAGAGGAGGGCTGTATTACAGAGTTCACTATGTCTTATAACAAAAGATAGCTCTAGGCCCCACCGACCAAGCTGAGCATTATAATGTGTTGTTTCGGTCTGTACACTTCCATCAGAGCACCAATAGGAAGCGGTATCAGTCACTCTTCAAGGACTGCAGAAAAGAGGTACTCAAAATGTTCAACTACCCAGTTTAGGATTATCTATGTCTAAAAGGGTTAGCTTCTAGATCAAGGCCTGTCAACTCAAACTCATCATATAAAACTACCAAATTTATTCAAGCTGATGTTTACCAGCAAAATTTAATACAATAAGTAATAAATTCGATAATAAAACTCAAAAACGGTTAACTTTTGAATTGACTGAATTTGACGTGAAGCGAAATATTGAATACAATGTGACGTTTGACAAGTAGGCACCTACATACACAAAATTGACTAATCTAACTATACTACGATCAAGCGACACAAGTGAATAAATAATTTAAAATACAATAATTGGTGAGAGACGTTCTGCAAACAAGCAAAACAATTCAAAGTCTATATCACAGTTATAGCTGAGAACACTCTCTAGACTCAAACTCTCTTTCCATACAACATTGAAATTCTTTTATAAACCCTTGAAAGTAAAAAAGAAAAAACACTAGCTTACCTCAGAAATTCTAAATAACAATTAATTCTCTGATGGTAAGGAAATTATTTCTGAGCTGCATAGAATTGAAACTCAGTGGAAAATGGAAATAATTGAAAGGTATTTATCTTGACATGAAAGTCTTCAGGTAAAGATGGCCCCAACGTATGTCACAATGTTGACGGTAGAGTTTGCTAGTACTGCAGGTGAGGTCGGTAGGTTACAAGTGGATCGTTTCTATTGCTTTAACTATTTCTGCTGAGGGTGGGTAAAAGGTGAGGTGACAAGACGGTCTCGAAGTTCTATGTGATCGGTTTCTCCAGTTCCAGAGTTTACAAGGGCTTCCAAAGGTGGACAGATTCAAGAGGTGCTCAGAAAATAATTGATTCCAAAGAAAGACGTTTTCTCATTTCCCAAGGAATATATAAATTCAAAGTTCATAAAAAACCATATTCGAATTCGACCGGATGCACGAATGATGATCTTTCAACCTCAATCAAACGTCCAACGGAAACAGCTCAACGGAATTCTGAAAGAATTTAATGGGCGTAGATTGAAATCAATGAAGCCAAAAGTATGAAAGTGGTGCCAAAAATATATGCGAAGGAGTTAATTTTGAATTCAGTGAATACTTGAAAAGTGTCTATGGATATTTAACGAAACTGAATTGAATTAATTCTTGAACTAGGTTGGAAATCTATTGACCACTGGAACCTTCGGCACGTTACTTCGTAGTTCCTATGTCAGTTAGTTGAAGAGAACTGAGAAAGTCAACCTAAGACTACCGCTATCGAGGTAAATAAATTTTCACCACAAAGAACTCGGATAACCTTACTTTATTGTCCTGAATATTTTAAATGCCGATTCAACCGGCATTTCGAAAGGAATAAAGTGAAAGATAGGTAGGAATTATCGCGAAAGGTTTTAGTATTGATTAGTCACTTGACTTTATTTGTTTTATCAACAGTGATTGAAAAAATTAAGTTTGGAAAAGCTATGGACTAGAATGACTATGTTGTGCAGCTGTGGTAGTTGTGAAAGGATCGTCTTATGAAAGCGCAATGTGGTCGAAACGCTGTTACAATCATAGTATAGGCGTTAATCGAAATATTCATTTTTCCACGTTTGTAATGGATTTATAAGAAGTTTAGGCCACTAGCAAAAAAACTCAATTTTGCTATCAAAACTGTTAAGAAAATGAACATTTCTATTTAAACGTTGACCTATTATAATCATTTAATTTTAATGTCAACTCAAATCAGAATAAGTTTCATACATCAAGCTTCAAATGAACTCTTTCTGAGAACTTTTAGAACAAGCTTTCTAACAAAATAACATGGAATGTTAATATAGTGAAGGTATTACTTAAATGAAATAAAATCCCAATGTAGGATTGCACAACCTTAAAAACTCCACTTTATCCATGCTATCCACTCCCTTCGAAGTTACTCCTCGAAAAAGTTTCAACCTTCTTTTCGGAGAAAAAGTTATTGTTGAATATAATCCTTTGATGTTTCAGTATTCGACGATAAAGAGAAGGTACAAAACAGAGCCTACCAGATATCCTTTTAGGAGTCAAATATCTCAAAGGAAAGGAAAAATACTTCAAAACTGAACAATTGGGTTCTTTTATGCTCGCGATGGCCTCTCAAGTGCCGAATAATCGATACATCTTGAACATTGGGCGGAAATTTTCTCCGGTTATGGTTCTTTCATTCTGCGAGCAATGAATGGGAATGATGCATAAATATACAACCCTTCACATAGAGCACAAATTGAATCTGATAGCGTTATTAATTGATATGTATTCTTGCACCGTTTGTAGGAGATTCTCGCGTCGTTTCACAAGTATCGAAAACGGCCAATACGAAATGAAAATATGCATTGATTAAGTTTTTTATAGAAATTTCAAGGAATTTACAGTAGTTTCTCCATATTTCTTCAGATTAATTCTAAGCTATTGTCTTCACTCGAACTAGAGGAATAAAGCAAAAGAAAAACTATCATCAATTATTAACATCGATAATACATAGATACAAAAATAATATTTTATATATTTCATCCGAATTTTCAGACTTCATTTCTGTTCGGAATATTTCACGAAACATATTTTCGAAACCTTAATGAACACGACAAAAATCGTCATCAACCTAATAAGAGGATTACTTCACCATTAATCAATTTTCATTGGAAATTAAATTTGCTGCATTTGTTTCACGGTGTTCTAACGAGGATTCGACCCCCTCTATCAAGCTCTGAAATAAAAGATAATATACGTCACTTTTTGACCCCAAAGAGACAGTATCCTTTCACAGTGACGTGTGTATTATTCCTTAATATAATCATACAATCATATGATCATATACTCATATAATATAATCATATAATCGTATAATCATATAATCATATTATCATATAATCATATAATCATATAATCATATAATCATATAATCATATAATCATATAATCATATAATCATATAATCATATAATCATATAATCATATAATCATATAATCATATAATCATATTAATCATATAATTATATAATTATATAATCATATCATCATACATCTTACAAATGACTCAAAATAACCTCTATCCATCTGCATATGGTGATCAAAGAGATTCCCGAATTTATTTCTATTATTTGCTAATACTCCAGGTGTGAATAATCTGTTTCCAATAATGGTTATTATCCACAGTTGTTTTACGTTTCATATCTTGGTCATTTGCATTCATTTAGAAATGACTCCTAAAATAATGTTAAGTATTCAATTTTCACAGTGTATTTACATTTTATCCTTAGTTTAGACATTTTTCTAAGGATTAGTGAACTGATGGGTTTCCTCTAATTGGAGGTTTGACGTTTTCATCTCAATTGAATCATATCATCCTTCTCATAGTAGGAAAAGTGATAATATCTGAAACTCTGAGAGATAGGTTTTTGGTCTTCAGTCCATAAACTTCCTGAAAGGATACATATATAATTACAGTTAATAATCTTCAGTTGGTAAAAATCAGGAATATTTCATTTCTGAAAAAGTTATATACCAAAAAGGAATTGAATTTTATACTAATGACACTCAAACCAGTATTACCTATTATTTCGGATATATTTTTAAAACAATTAATTTTTGTTACAATGACATGACGTTGAAATAGAAAATGTCCAGAACAAAATGTAATGAATTGATTTATTTCTGCGTACATAGTAGTAATATCCGGCTTTCATTTCAACAATTGAATGACTGACACGACGTAATTTATTTAGAGACATGAAATTTTATAATAGAATTCATATTGCACAGAAAAATTGTTTGTTAAAAATTAAATAAAAATAGGTTAGGCGTGTTTTTTTATTGAGGAAAATCGTTTTGATATTCAAAGGAATAAATTTTTTGTTCCAATTTATGAAACTTTTTCTACATTCCATAATATCATTGTCCTTGTATCGATACATGCTTCCTGATTTCATAGGCACTGCAACACGATCGATTGAAGACTATCGGTCACGAGTTCCTGAGTTGTAAAAACTCGAAGTATTCGCTGAGTGCTATATCGGAGATTCATCAAATTATTGTGGACAGGAGTCTTCTTGAAACAAATCGATTCCTCCACTCAAAAGCACTTTATTCAAGATTTTCAAATCTAGGCAGTAGGGTCCAATAATTTTGACTGAAAACAGTTTTTGAATACATAGAATGATCGCATCTATTTGCGAAGCAGACGACTTGATGGCTCGGCCCAAGTACATAATCATTCTGTATTATCGCGCAGGTACCGTTTAAGGCTTGCCAACAGATCTATTTATACCGTGGGCATGCAAGGGACGTCAATGACAGTGCTGCAACGGACTCAATCCAAAGAAATACTTACTCGAAAATTATGTGATGTATCAGACGACATGTGCTAATTCTACGCAGCGAGAAATTGTCACAATCATGTTGAAGAGCTTTTAAAGATTGAATATTTCTTGTGTTTCCGTTTGGAGTATATTTCAGTAAGACAGAAATGTACCATCTTATCAAACATTGCATGTGCAAATCATTGAAATGCCTGATCATAGTTCATTTTGTACTTTATGTACCATTCAAAAACTGTGCTTCGATAATACTGACTATTGTAGAATATCTTATATGCGGCAAAGCTTCTGTAGTGATACTTTGTAAATGATTAATAAAGGCTCCACGCACTATACGAGCGCAAGTAGATATTGGCTAGACAGTCTGCCATATTTCATTCGAAATCTGTTGAGCGAAAGCCTGTCGACAACGATCTAGGAAAATAAATAAAGAGTTCATTGATGAAACAGCTACAGGTACAGATTTCTAATACCAAACTCTCCTTCGAACTCAAGTCCTTCTTCCAAGTATATTCAAATTTTCGTTGAATTCTAATAACTCTTCGATATATTCTCTTTCATTAGGATCAGTCATTTAAAATTTCGAGAATGTTCCCTCGACTAAAATTCAAAAGCTTCTAAAATGTTTACATCCAGAGCTTTCTACAGGGCTTGTGTCTAGCTATTATATATATTATATCTTTGAACATATAAAGAATTGTAGGACAATACAGAAAATGTGGCCAAACCATGGTATTGTAAACCAAAGATTTGGTAAATTCATTCGAATATTTTCTGATTTTTCCCAGAAAACCTACTCTTTTGCTTACCTTTTTAAAGATATAGTCAGCATGCTTTGTGAAGTTCAAGTTGTCATTAATTACTATTCCTAAGTATTTGAACTCAGTAACATTTTCGATGTAAAATAATCATTGATTTTAACACCAGAACTTCTTTCATTCTGTGATTCATGATTTTAGTCTTTTCCAGGTTCAATATAAGATTGTTATCTTCAAGCCAAGTGAGAATAATTTTAAGTCCGTTGTTGATGGTTTGAATTACATCGTCTATATTGTCGCTTATAAAATAGATGCAAGTATCATCTGCAAACATCTGAAGTTTGCAGTTCTTAAGAATGCTGACAATGTCGTCAATATAGAGTGTGAAAAGTACGGGGCCCAGTACAGACTCCTGGGGTACCCCCTAATCTATTTAAATTTCCTCCGAGATGTGGTCCTCATACTTGACCTTCTATTTCGTCCCTTCTAGGTAAGATCTGAGTCATTCCAGAACCTTTCCCCTCAGACCCATTTATCTATTTTTTTGCAATGTAATCTTTTGTTCATAGTTTCAAACGCTCTTTTGTAGTCCAGAAACACTACACCGACAAACAAATTCTCATCAAGTGCCATCTTCCATTCCATCAACACACTCTGCTTAGCCGTCTCACAGGAGTTGTTCTTTCGAAAACCTGCTTGTTGTTGACTCAGAATGTTATTTTTATTAAAGAAATTTATGAGCTGTTGTTTGACGACTAGTTTCTCATAAGGATTCAGAAGATTGATTGGCCGATACTCTACGGCCGAAGTAGTACCGGGCTTCTTCTTGATGGGTACAATTGTTATGTTGTTGTTATGTTGATACTTTCCATGACTGGGGAACAATACCCTCTCAGCGGGACATATTCAATATTTTCAGAAACACGTCTTCTTTCCCTTCAATACACTTCTGAGGATATATGTATTTACACCATCCGTATTGCTTTGTCTATCAGATATATGGTGTAAAAATTCTTTAAGTTCTTCTAATGTTACGGTTGTGAACTCTATCCATAGATTGTCTGCTTGTCTTACATTTTCTTAAAAAAATTCTTCATTTTTGGCTGACAATAGTACAATAGACAATAGTAGTTTCCTCTATACTTCGTATAAAATATCGATTGCACGCATCCGCGTTTTTCATTCAAATTCAATAGGCGAAAGTTCAATATATTTATGTTCTATCACAAATAATATAAGAGAAAAGAAATCAGGCAAGAAGCACTAACTAATAATTATGTCCCCGCTCCCTCTTATTTATGGTACCCTATTTTCAAAATATTTCCAAATGAAATAGACATTAAGATATGCAGTGAAACAAACTGAAAATTCATGGTATCTTTTATGCGTCCTCATTTACCTGGTATGTATATACGAAACCGAAATCTTTTCAATAGAAAATACACGTTTATTGTATGAAAATGATACAAAATAGTTTACTCATAGTTTTGCAGATCGCTAGTTATACATTTTTCCCACCTTTCTATCAATTGGTGGATATAACGTCAAAAAACTGTGGCTCTTCTGAAGAAAACCAGTCATTGAGCCATTTCCGTGAATTTTCGTAGGAAACGAAGCGTTGCTCAGCAAGTGCGTGTCCCATCGATACAAATAAGTGCAGACGGAGCCTAGTCTGGAGAGTAAGCCGCATGCGGAAATATTTTCGTCTCAATCGTTTTCTTGCTCATTATCATGAAGCAAAGTTACTTTGTGATGTCTTTTTAGATATTATGGCTATTTTTCAGGTGGAGCTCGTTTCAAGTCGATTAGCATTCAGTATTAACGGTTCCGCCAGGTTTGAGCAGCTCATGATAGGTGTTCCCCTCCTGATCCCACGTAACACAGAGCATTGCCTTCTGTCTTGCAGTCATTGATGGTTGTTAGTTCGCCTGGAGTTACCCATGATCTTTTGCGTTGGATATTACCATATTTTATCGCCAGTCACAATTCCATAGAGAAATGACTTTCTTTTGTATCTGGGAGCAGCATTTCGCGAATGGTTTTCCTGTCTTTCATTCAGTTCTATTTTTCCATCTTCTGTATCACGACGGCTTGTCGTGTCGACTTTAATTGATCCCCGAGTTGCTTTTGTGTACAAGAATCATTCTTAGTCAACAATGTTTGCAAATCGTTGTCTTCAAATTTTTTTCAGTGGTTTTCCTCGTTCTTTGTTTCTCACGTTAAAATTGCCATTTTTGAATCTTTCAAACCTTTCACAGCAGTGTGATTTACCAAGAGCATGCTCACCTTAAGCTTCGACAAGCATTCGATGTGATTCTGCATCAGTTTTCTTCAACTGGTAACACAAAACCTAAGCGTTGGATATTCCCATATTTTATCGCCAGTCACAATTCCATAGAGAAATGACTTTCTTTTGTATCTGGGAGCAGCATTTCGCGAATGGTTTTCCTGTCTTTCATTCAGTTCTATTTTTCCATCTTCTGTATCTTACCCATGGCTGTCAAACGTATGGAGACGGCTTGTCGTGTCGACTTTAATTGATCCCCGAGTTGCTTTTGTGTACAAGAATCATTCTTAGTCAACAATGTTTGCAAATCGTTGTCTTCAAATTTTTTTCAGTGGTTTTCCTCGTTCTTTGTTTCTCACGTTAAAATTGCCATTTTTGAATCTTTCAAACCTTTCACAGCAGTGTGATTTACCAAGAGCATGCTCACCTTAAGCTTCGACAAGCATTCGATGTGATTCGGCATCAGTTTTCTTCAACTGGTAACACAAAACCTAAGCAGAGCCATCTATGGACAAATTCAGGTTTCATACTCACTAAGATGATGAGTGTCATGGCCGCGAATGAAGATGCGTTATCGAAGAGCTCCACGATTCTGCAGAATATCGCGGGAATCTTCCAAAAATCGTGCCTTCACTGCAACAGAAAAGTGAAGGATTTTTCTTAGTGTTTTAAATGTTTGGAAATTTTCCACCCTTCATGCATTGTACAAGTTGCTAGCAAGAAATCATCAGTATGTCAACATGAGGTTAGTAAAACTCTGTCAAATTCCTATATTGGAAGGCCAAATGAATTGAGCGTTGATTATGAAAATGAAAATAGAGTTCTGAAGATTCAGGTGGAACCTTCACAAGCCCTGCTGAATGAAATGAAGAGTAAAAACGATATTCTGATTGAAAATAATAGATTATTTCTAGAAAGAAATCAATTGAAGATGAAAAATCTAAACTATACGAGATCTGATAAGAAGCAATATAACGCTGCACAAAAAAGGCAAAAGGTAAAGATTGCAGGAGACGGAACTACTGGTACTGGAACCACAGACTTTCACGAAACTGGCAATCATAGTAGAAACTCGAACAACCAATTATCACAGAGTTCTTCTTCTCATGTCGCACAAGTAGATGAGAACACAGACACGAATGTCAATCTTTCGAATGTCAAAAGAAAAACAGTGGCAGACTCGCCAACGTCACCTGTTAACACTGGATACACCGATGGAAATGGGGCACCTCTATCACATTCGGATTTCTTAGAGAAATATTCAAATATTTCAAATAGTCAGGAAGAAACTCAACCATGGCAGGAAGTTAAGCGTAAGAAACCTAAAAACGCCTCCTTCAATAGGAAGAAAACAGAAATAGTTTGCGATGGATCGAAGCCGTCAAATAAGACATGTCATTTTCAAGAGGCTTCTAAAAGGCGTTGGCTATATGTTGGCAAAATAGTCAAGATTTAAGTGAGAATGATGTAGAAAACTACTTCGGTGACCTGAAGGACCATGATTTAGTTCAGAATAATGAATTATCAACTAAAGGTTCAAATTCGGCTTTTAGTGTAGGTCTCCCATCAGAAGAATCCTACAAGGGTGTTTGATGCGACTTTCTAGCCTGCAGGTGTTGTACTCAGAGATTTCTCTTTTGGAAATAGGTTTTTTCGGGGGAGACCAACCACTGGTACCAAAGTGACTGGGATAAGCAACAAGTTTCCCAAGAGTTCTGTTTATTACAGCAAAATGTTCAGTGGATTAGCACTGCTATGAATAAGTTAGATCTACTTGTGAGAAAATTTAATTTGAATATTTTGGCAGTCATGTAACATTGGAACGTAGCGATGAGTTTAAAACATATTATTTTCAGTATAACAATTTGATTTCATCTTTTCGTCGTGATACTGGTAAAGGTGGCGGTTGTGCAATTTATTGTAGAGAGAATATAATTTTTACTGAAAGATCAGATTTCAAGGTCTTGAGCATTCCAAATATTTTTGAATGTTGTCCTGTCCAATTGAATCTTAACAAGTCAAAACTTCTAGTTCTATGTATTTACAGACCTAACACTCCTCCTCTATGTGATGTGAATGTTTTTCTTCGAAAGCTCAGAATTGTTTTGCAACGTTGTTATGATGAAAGGTCCAACTTTATTATTACCGGTGATTTCAACTTAAATATACTTTCATACTCAAACAAGGACGTACAAAATTTTATTTCTCTTTTAGAGGAATTCAATGTTACTGTTACTAATCGACAGGCTACTCGTCCTGTTTCAGGTTCTTGTTTGGATAATAATCTTGTGAATTTTAATGGTGTTTCAGAAGTGGTTGAATGACACATATGTGATCTTTCTGCAGTGAAGTTTGTTTTCCGAAAAGATGTTCTAGTCTGCAGCCCGCCAGAAAAAGGTTCTCGAAAGAAGCATAAATGATAGATCTTTGTTGGCTTTTCTTGAAAAGCTGTCAGAAGTAGAGTGGAGTGATATCTATGAGATGGAATCTGATGTGAATCAGGTTTGGGAGTGTTTTTTCAATCGGTATGGGAAATTCTTTGATGGATTCAGTATTCAGGTTTAGACTGTGTTTCTGTTATATCAGCTACTAGGCCTGAACACAGGCCTGCATATAATTTTGTGAAAAAACGTTATGATGAAGCAGGGAAATCCTAAAAATCTTGCCAATGAATTCAATTCTGGTATTGCGCGCACTTTAACGTAGAATCTGTCGAGAAAGCCCCACTTTGAATGTACACATATGAGCGTAATGATAAATCTCTTTATGTTTTCGATGTTTCAGAAACAGAAGTAATCAATACCGTGTTTTCATTCACCAATAACAATGCACGGATATGATGAAATTCCTATGTCTGTTATAAAAAAATCTTTTACTTTGATTTCACGTCCTCTAGCTTATATTATAGACCGATCATTTAAGGAGGGTGTTTTTCCCGATAGTCTGAAGGTTGCAATTGTCAATCCATTATTTAAAAGGGTAGCCTTGATGAAATGGGTAACTACAGGCCTGTTAGTAATTTAATATCTTTTTCGAAATCTTCGAAAGAATAATTTCCTCTAGATTAACATCTTTTTTCAAAGTTCAATGTTATATGCCACTATACGAAACTTTCGAACCCATATCGGCCTTGACGACGAATTTAAATATGAGGATGTGAGCTAACAACCGCCTACCAATGTTCGTCTTGACGATTGAATATTTCAACACTACTGATCTGATTTTTTCAGTACTGAATTATTCTAAGGAGAAACTGTGGATTGCCTCTAGAGATTTGCACATTCCTCCTGCTAGTCGATGATAAAAGTCTCCTACCTACAAAAATTAGGAAATTTTATAAAGCTTATAACTATTTTTCTTGAGAATCCGAGCGTTCAACTCTTAGATAGCCAGCTTGATTCCAATTTGCCTCTTCAGAACCGATGTGTTGCCGGTTTTGCCACTTTTCACATAATTTTTTGCATCTTCTCCTTCCAGTTCTTCATATTTTCATTTTCTTGGGACGTTGAACGTACGATGCTTCATGAGGTATCTACTAAATTTATCGAATAAACTTTCATGAGATTACGATCTTTCAAGAAAACGATCCAAATACAGTGCTTCCACAGCATCTGCATTAGGGTGGAACGATTTCATTTCTTATGTTTTATCGCTTCGGTATACCTGTAAAAAGTTACTATTTTAGGTCAACATTAAGCATAAAAAAAAAATCATTTGGCTTATGCAATGTTTCGAAGTGCCACCATCGTCATAAAGTTTTGAAAAATTTAGGCAAATTATGAGTTTTGCCAAAATCATCGCAAACATTTTATAAGACTCCTGAGCGACAGTTATTACCGGTAGAAACATGCGTGTTGAGACTCTAAGGCAGCGGGACGTGGGGGAAGGATATTTCGGCGAAATACCCCTTCCACTTCATACCATAACACCGATGGAGTGACATTTAGTAACTTCGCGCGTTTACAGCAGTTCATCTGTTTGCCGTTCATTTATTTGAGGCATCAAATTGTATTAGTTTATCTTTAACTGGAATTGTGACGTATATTGTAAGTAGTGATTTTCATATTTTATGCTTGTAGTTTAATTCCTGACTGTAATATTAGAGTATTTATCATTTGTATTGTTTGCAGAAATATGTCTCAAGTAAAAACACGAAAAACAACGAGCTGTCCTGTTTTGGTTTGCCGCAAAAATTACCAGCATCGCAATTACCAACTTATAACGATGTTATGAAGAATTATCTATTCATATAACATAAGTTGAAGCCTGATAAAACAACAAAAGAGCCAACAGTTCATGAAATATCTGAAAGATTGGCTCACGAAGTTATAAAAATATGGCAAAAAACGTCGCTGCCTACTGTGAGTGTAAAAAGAGTAAGAAGAGAGCCTAACACGACAAATATAGAAGCATAATTAAACCATATATTGGCCGTCAAACTAATGTTAAATACCAAGAAAAGATTAATACATTTTTATCAGGGTGCCATAAACTGTTCGATATAAGCAGTTGCAAATGCAAAGTAATATGTGATTTCAACTGTGTAAAAGGTAGTCATGTTCCCAAGGAGGAAGCAAGTTTCTTAATTGATCAAAGAACAAACAGAAAAATGATGATAGGCGGTATCGATGTGATTGCAACTGTGAAAAACAAGAAGAAACAAGAGAGAGAAGAAAGAAGTTTATCGCGGAAGAAAGAGGTAAACTTCTTTGACAAACCTTGTTGTTCCCGTTCTTTGACCAATGATTCTTCAATCGAAAGCAACAGTTCATGCGCTAGGTCACCCGTATTATCTTCTAGTCCTTACCATGAAAACAGAACAGGTCAACCTAAAAGGTTCACCACATCAGAAAAAAAAATGGTTAAGCTTACCATCATTAGCCCTTGCCTGTGATCGCACTGGAATATCCGATAGAGCCGCTGCTTTTATAGCTGTCTTAAAAGATGTTGGCATTATTTTCCCAAATGATCCAAGTCGTGTCATTGATCGTTCAAAGTTGCGCGGTGAAAGAACTAAGGTCAGATTAAGTTTACAAGAAACGGACTGCACTAAAATGCTTCTCGGTTTATATTTTGATGGCAGAAAGGATAAGACTTTGGTTCGTATTGAGAAAGCAGGAAAATTTTACAGAAAACGACAGATAGAAGATCATTGTGTCATTTTATTAGAACCAGGAAGCAACTATTTCGGGCATGTCACTTGTGAGTCGGGAACTGCTAAGGGTATTGAAGACACTTTAATATCTAACTTAAAATCTAAGTCAGTAAAGCTGAGTGAAAAAGCTGTTGTTGGCTGCGATGGAACAGTATTCAATACAGGTTTCAAAGGTGGCGTTCTTCGTCTGATGATAGAAGAGCTAAACAGACCATTACAGTGGTTTATCTGCCAGTTGCATTCTAATGAATTACGACTGCGACATTTGTTATTACAGTTAGATGGAAAACTAAAGGGCCGAAATGCTTTCCAGGTGCCATTGTATCTCAATTACAAAATTGTCAAACAATGCCGATAGTCGCATTCTCCGTTATACCCACAATATTACCTGAAATTACTAGGACAGAGCTGAGTACCGACTAGAAACATCTATACGATATTATGACCGCTATCAGTACTGGTATATTTACTTCTGATTTAGCTGATATAGAACCTGGACTCCTTAACCATTCTAGATGGCTAACAACAGCTAATCGAATTCTAAGGTTGTATGCCACAAAAACTGACCCTGAGGAAAAATTAGTGGTATTAGCCACGGACGTAATGAAAGTTTATGGACCGATGTTGTTTACAATAAAATGTAATTCCCCGTGCATCGATAAGGCTAAGCACCTTTGGCAAACTAATATTCTTAGTCGCTATTTGAACTCCGATATGCAGGCTATCATTGACAAAGTAATCCAACGAAATGGATATTTCGGTCATACAGAAAATATCATCATTGCCATGCTTGGCTATGACAGAGAGGTTATCCGAGATCTGGCATATCGAAGAATTATAAGAGCAAGATCACAGAATACTCGAGGACTTCGAAAATTCAAGGTGCCGGTTTTCAATTTCGATGCTATAGACTATACTGACATTATTTTGTGGCGTGACTGTGACATAACTGAGCCACCTCTTACTTCAAATTTGTCTGATGTAACCTTGAAGGAAATTGTAAAAAATGGTCTAGGCACATGTCAAGATATTCAAGATTTTCCATGCCACACCCAAGCCGTGGAGCGCTGCGTTAAGTTGGTGACAGAAGCATTGCGTGCAGTTTGTGGAAAAAAAACGAGATGGTTTTATTAGAGCAAGATTACTATCTCGTCAACGTATGCCTAGTTTTAACACAAAGTAGCAATTCAATATTTAAACTGTATTTTTTAATGTTTCTGGATATTTCTTGTAATAAATAATTAAAAAATAAGAAAATGTTTTTCGTTTGTTTTTCATCCTGCTGGAGCACCTCAGAACGTTAAGATTATTGTATAATATTTTCTATGTTTGTTTTGTTATAGTTATTTAAAATTTCATATATTTTCGCTCCACCTAATCTGCATCATAATTATTTTGAATATATTATTCAATCTTCTTTTCCTTTTTCAAAAGTTTCATACGCAAGGGCGCTTCTTTATTGTAAGTGATACTATATTCATAAAATAATTATAACTTGATGGGAAATCATTAAATAAGTTTTCTGAATTGTCATTGCAGGAATCATTTCTTGAATTATCATATTGAGTGCACAAAACATGCTCAAGCTATCTATCATTTCGAATAAATATATAGTTACTAGATAAATTAGGAAAAAATTATACAATTCTTAGATTTTCATCAATCTACGCAATCAATGAATCAATTGAATGCATTTATGTATTATATTTGCCTATGATTCACATTCAAAAAAACGCAAGTTTGCATTATTACTCAGAAATTGTTGATCGAAACTAAAGTTTCACACGTAGTTCGATTCTACGTGAAAATGAGTCTGAAATGACGAAACCATATTTACATAACTTCAAAAGCCATCGAGATATTGACACTTGACTGATTTTGAAAATTTTCAAATTTCCAGATAACTCGAAAACGAAAAAAGCTAGCTTCAATCAGTTTGCTATTAGAAATCTGTCCACTCTGTACACTATTTGGTGAATTGCGCACTTGTCGGAAGTGCGGTACTCGGTGGTATTTTTTCATACCCTATTTGATCAGAAAAATAACCAATAATGAAATAATTTGGAAACTTTCCATTCTTTTTACAATTCTCAATATTTCTGAAACATATCATAGAGTATTTCAACTGGAAACTTAAGCGAGAAAACAGTCTTTTAAGTACAAAAATATTCTTCAATATCTCCTAATGCTTAGTCAGGAGGAAGGAATCGTCCGAGAGTTGCATTCGAAATACAACATCCCTTTCGATGGAAATCGCACGTAGGGCACGCTCCTTTTCCTCTGAGAGGTATCGAGCCGAACCTTTGTTAGTTTAGCCGCCAATCGAAACTGTTCCTCTACGTGATGTGTTGCACTCCCTAGTCTAATTTTAACCTTACACTTTCGTGGTGTAATTGTGAACAACACGCTTGATAGTCACGTTTATCTCGATAGTTGCCGTCAATGAAAGTCAACTGGGGGAAAAAGCTTTTTCTAGTGAATTAGATCGGTTGAAATTGGATAAAAATTCATTTACTCCGGTTCCTTGATTCATTAAATGCACTTTTGTTAGATTATTTGATTTACAGAAGTAGCCAATAAAATTGGGGCATAGAAGGATCTCTCGCTTCTCTCGCTCGTGACAGTTTTCTTTTCATAAACACCTCAAAAAAGTCTAGGGAACACCAATATCTTTAAAATATGAATTTGATGATTCGAATTTATAGAAATCTTTCGGGTTTTGTTAGGATGAATTGTATATAATGTATTCTCATGAAAGAAAATAATATTTAACTTCTCCAAAGCACCTATTATAAAAAAAATTGAAATCTGAAATTGACGAAATTTGGTAAAACACAAAAAAAAATCCTGAACTAATAATTTCGAAACGATATGGAAGCACTTATATTTTTCAGTACCCAGAAGGTCCACCTCTGTTATTAATGACAGTTTGGCATCGTCGCAGCATGCTCAATATTAAATTGTCTATAACATTTTGACCTAAGTCATTCCAAGCCCCCTGAACTGCTAATCGAAGCTCCTGTTCATGATGGAAGACGTTTTGACTCAGGAGATTTCTTTTTAGGGTATCCCACACATGCTCGATGGAATTCCGTTCTGGGGAGCAGGATGGCCACGGGAGAAGATCGATATAATTCTGTTCAAGAAAGTTCAAGACAACTCTTGCACGATGAGGAGGGGCATTATCTCGTTGGAAGAGTGGATTTTGACCCATTGTTTGGAGATACGGTACCACTACAGGTAAAACTATCTCATTTGCGTAAGAATTTCCCGTGAGGTTGTTCTGTATGAAAACGAGGTCAGTTCTTCCACCAAGGCGTATACCTCTCCAAAACATCACTGATCCGCCTCCCTGTCTAACAACTTCTCGAGCATGCTGGAGACGGTTTTGCTTTCCAGGTTCCCTCCATATTCGAATTCTTCCCGAATCGGGATAATAACTAAATCTAGATTCATCACTGAAGAGATTTGTGGCCCACCTCTCTTGATCCCAGTTTACGTGTTCTTGGCACCAAACTAAACGAGCAGCGCGATTTCCATGGGTTAGTTGTGGAACTCTTAAAGGACGTATGGAATGGAGTTGACCTTTGTGCAGTCGATTTCCCACAGTTTGGTCGGAAATTTGTACATTTTGAACTCGTGATAGCTCTTAAGCTAATTGAGATGCTGTGGTAGTACGTTCTCTTCTGGCTTGTAAAACGAAAAATCGGTCTTGGGCGACTATAATAATCCTAAAACGACCTGTATGGCGTTCTTCTACGCTACCTGTTTCATTGAAACGTGACCATAAACGGTTTATGACACTTGGGCTACTTCCCAGAACCCTGGATACCGTTGTGAGCTCCCAGCTTGGAGCATGCCAACGGCTCGTAACATCTCTTCCCTAGTCAAATGTCGTCTTTACATGGTCGAATCACAAAACTTGAAGCTTTTATTTGTGCTTACAACAGAAACAAAGTGCCAACTAACTGATTTCAAACACTGAATACATGAAATGAATTTCGCATCTGCTGCATTTTTAGTTTTTCATAAAAAAAAAACTGAAATCTGTTGCGGCACCCTACATAATTTGGTGAGAAATTGATGCACGTGTTCAAATCTTAAAAAAATATCTTCCGTATTGATCGTTCTAGATACGATATATCGATATTCAGAAGTGTTCTCTGGACTTTTTTGAGGTGTTTATACGAAAATTAAACGATCTGATCCTGTTGAAAGAAAATAATACTTCCCCCTCATTATGAAAAAAATTAAGTGCAAATTATTCAAACATTCATTTTCGGATGCGATTTAATAACTGCTAAATATTAACTGAACGAAAGTAAACCAAAAATCGGCTATAAATCGAAACAGAGAAAAGGAGTTTAGCAAGCATAGATCATGAAAGACAACCACCTACATTAATCCTAATCTGTATTACTCGATTGAGACCGCGATGACTGCACTAATATCGTATTCGAAAAATCATCATTTCGTCATCGTATTATACAGGCTGTTCCAATTTGGAATAGTAGGAATTAGCAGATCGATAGTTTCAGAACGAACATTGGTCCTCAAGTTATTGGTTTTCGATATACAAGTTGCCGAATTCGACTTTCCAAAATCAAAAATCTTGCGGAACTTAAGAGCTAGAGACCTGAAATTCAGCTCCTCGTTATTTGGCGCTTATGTTATTTCTTGAAAGTTGCACCAGTGACGGAACAGATAGAAAATTATCTCATAAACATCGACCAAAGTCGTGAATTCTCTACTAAATCAAGATAAATGAAAGTTTTCTGTTTTGAAATTCAACCAGCGGCGTAACCCATATACAGCTTGTTAACATTTCTTCTCATAGAAACCTGTGACGATACTGGATTATTTCCAATTATTCCAGTATTCCGGTAAAGCAACAACCTTTTTCTAGACAAAAATTTTTAGTTGAATTCATTTTCGAAGAGCTTGTATTCTCACCAAGAAGAGGGTATTTTTCTGTATTTTCGACACACATTCGCATAGTTTAGGTGATATTAGAAGTCACATTGTGTTCCCCAATAATTCAGCGTTGTTTTACTGGGTCCTCTATTTGCGATCTTATTTTTCTTATATAAAAAGTTATTGAGAATATCTCTTTGTGCTTTTCTTCGGCTTCGAATAGCTTTCAAACAATGTGTTACATTAAAACATCCAATAATACCTCTTCTTTGAAAGTACGTTTGGCTTTACGAAACTGAATTCGAATTCGAAAATAATAAGTAGCGTAAGAGATCTTCTTTCTGTAACAATTATCAATAGAAATTTGAAGATCTATTCAACAGAAGCCATGTTTTGTTATCAATGGGGATCTCAACTCAGCAAGTGTGTGTTTCACTCAATTTTTGAATCCCTCAAAATGAATTGGGAAACAAACAGTTTTACAAACATTCTAACCTGAAGTAACTGCTCGAAGTGTGATTCGCTTTCTTCAACATACATTTAGCATCGACGAAATATTGAACTTCATGGGCGCCCGATATGATTTTCCCTTATTCTAATAAGGCATGCATCCGTAACGCTAAGAAATATCGACGAAAAAATCAAGAATAATAAGGTCTAGCATACGGGGGGAGATGTATAAAACCTCGTCGACCAACAAACCTTTGAGGAAAATCAGTATTCCGCCAATTACGTAGGTTCTGTTCATTATGTGTAGCACCACCATCTAATTGAAACAAAAAGTTCTCCTCAAATTGAAAGGTACATCGCTCCATACGCTGGCATAGTTAATCTCTACGAATACTTGAAATAATGAGGAATTCCAACGAGGAGGTAAATTGAGAGGTCCAATAATGAAATTTCTGGAAACTGATTTCCATATATTTATGCTGAAGTCTCCCTATCTTGCCCTTACTGCTTCCGTATTATCTTGCTCCCAGACATGTTGGTTATGAAAATTTAACACCCCTCGCCCAGTATATTAAGCCTCATCTGTCCACACTATGCTTCTTAAAAATATTAGATTTTTTCTGTAAAGCATTGAGTAGCCACTGACAAAAGGTAATCTGAGGTTCGTAGTGAATAATACGGTTCTCCTTAATTTTTATCTTATGCATCTCAATCAGGGAATGCAATCTTGATTCCGCGACATCCCGGAATCGTCAAATTTCGCCTCATTTTACGAGATCAATGCCGTAGCATTAAATGACGAGATCTCGGGAGTGATTGCCGAGTTGAAATCACGATAGTCAGAGACTCTGGGAGGCTGCCATAATCCATTTTTCGTGTTTCTACGATTATAGATAAGCTTGAGATGCTTATCAAAAGAGAAATAGATCTCAATAAGTGAGAGGATCAATGAACTTAATCACGCGGGTACCAATCAGCATATAGTCTACAGCTTGGCATATAGCAACTAACACAAGATGGCATTTGTCAGACAACACTTAAAGTACTCTTTTATTTATCTACACTGCAACTGCTTACTACACCAATAAGATCGACGCTCTTAGATGTAACAGAAAAAACTGTTTACTGTGCAATAGCGTATGATCTAGTTTAATTAAAATACCAAGAAATATTATTCGGAACAATGAGGTTACGATAAAAAGTGATGGATTTTCTGATAGAAATAATCGACGATGCGTTATTTTCTTCAAAATAGAAATCTCCAAGGTCTCTTTGGTTTCAATGCTTGGTTGACAATTCTTAGGTAACAGAAGAAAGGACCAAATATATTTTTAGAATCTGTAAAAGCTTAAACGTATTTCTATATTTCAACCGAATTTGTTGAGACTTATTTAGAAAATGTTCCGCTTGCACCCTTGAATCAAAGATGTTTCAATAGGCCGACGAAATAGCGCATAACGCAGGCACTTTTGTTCAAGACTGAACGACATTCTGGGACATCACTGGATATACACAAGATGTCCCGTTTTATAACCCGCGAGATCTCCTGATTTCAGCCCATTAGACTTTTTTATTTGTCACCTCACGCAGCCGGAAAAACGAGAATATTTCGTTTACAGATGCAGATGTTGCATAAATGTACTCTTCTTTCGAAAGATGCCCTTGCTCCGAACAGCATTTCAGGCTTTACTGTCTGGAAAGCTTCCTTAATAATATTTTCCATATCTTCCAATGTAGATGGCGGCGTACGATGAACGAACTCTTTGACATGTCCCAACAGGTAGAAGTCGAGGTACGTTAAATCTGGAGATCGCTAACCAATTCTAGGGTCCTCCTCTTCCGATCCATTTTTATGGAAAATGCTCATTCAAATGATCTCTCACTTGATGGCTGTAGTGCTTAGTGGCTCCATTCTGTTGGAATACCATTTTTCAACAGCTCTAGTAAATCGTTGACCAGAAAATTGAGGTACATATGTCCATTCAGGTTTCCATCGAAAAAAAAGGACCTACAACATGAGTTCCTATAATTGCTCCTCATGTATTTGCCGACCATCTGTGTTGGGTGTAGGATTGACGAAAAATATGTGGATTTGTGTCAGAGTAATTATGATAATTGTATCTGTTTACTAAAGCATTATCCTGGAATGTACTTTCATCAGAAAATAGAATTGAATTAGGGAAATCCTCATTTTCCACGACCATTTCTAATACCCACATACAAAATTCGAGTCGTCGTTCATAATCTCTTTGTGACAGTTCTTGATGGGTTTCATAGTAATATGCATGAAAACCATGATTTTTCAATATTGTTCCCACACTTTTTCTACTCAGACCTATTTCTTGAGCAATGTTCCGTTGACTTGTACTTGGTTGCTCTATCACAGACGCTAGAACAGTAAGTTAATTCACTTCATTTCCAACAATTGGTTTTTGTCGGTGGTGTTTTTCATCAGACACACTGCCAGTGGTTCGGAATTGTCGTAGCCATTTTTCGAATGTTTCTTTTCTCGGATGTCTTTGGTTGAGATATTTTGCAGCGTAGAGTATTTCAGCTAACAAACAGTTTTTCATAGCTTCTCCAATAGTCAGAATCATATCGACTCGTTCTTCCCGAGAATACTCCAATTGTTAAAGGCTTTTTTCCTTATCATTTGTCAACACTAATGAATTCAAGAACACACAATTCAAGAATGACCACAGTTTTCATAGTAAGGGTCCACAGAAGGGAGAATACATTTATGCATAGAGCAGAATGGAGGCCTTTTTGAACATCACTTGTAACATTTTAATGAATTGCTTCCATTATTCATGCAATCTTTTCTTTTCCTTGATTTGTAATAATATTCTTCATTGTCAAACATTTTTACTCATTCAGAGCATATGTATTTTATATATCTATGTTTTTAGAAAATTAGTTATATGAGCAAATAATAGTTATATGTGCAAAAACAAAATTGAAAAAAAATGTTATGAATACCTATCACCGGAAAAGTTGAATATTTTACAAGGACGAATAATTGAAATCGGCTCGAATTGAGTAATTTTCAACTGCTCCGAACACCGCAATTTTTAAAAACCTAATTCCATGAAATATTTATTTTCACCGCCTTCACTTCCATGCAGACGGATCATTTTTGACTTATTGACTTGAAACTGGTGTTTTTAGTAGAACATCGTACCAACTCCTGTTTTGTTTTCTCAAGTGACATACATCCCTCTTCGAAAATAAAGCAAAACATTCCGAGATGTATATTGAGACACAAAGTATCGGAAAATTCGAGAAATCTCAGACACCGTGGAAGATAGGTATAGAGAACATGGATATCGTTCGATAGGTATAAAAATTATTGATCATTACAGAGTATGAGATACAGGGTGTATCATATGAAAAAATTGAAAATGAGGCTTGAAGAAAGGCGGAATCGGAAATTTTGAACTGTGCACCCTGTATCAATTTCAGAGTTTCCCAACGATGGTTACTCAGAAATGAAGTATCAGTAACATAAGTTTTGCAGAAGCATAATCGGAAAGTCACAACGAGAGAAGAAAAAAAAATTTCAAAAAAGTCATCAAAATTTGAAAATCTCAAATATTTTGACAACCATTGAACTTAGGTTTAGGGAATATAGAACAAAATCAAAGTGTTCTATTGAAAGAAACATAACTATGATTTGATCCTCAGGAAGTTAACACCCTGTTTATACAAAATTATTTTTAAATTGTGACCATAACAGTAGTTCATCATACTGCGAGAAAAAAAATTTGAAAATCCATCGTTTTCTTGACATTATGCTACTTCCAGTGACTCGAAGGCCACCTGTATATCTATAAGGTGTTTTTCTAATTCACATACACAAAAGGGAGAAAATACTTATATTAGAAATGAAGGGAGTTCAACAAAGGCGCCGTCCTACTCTCAGAATCCTCTAACAAGATATCGATTACCCTCCTTGGGCTGTTAAATGGGTTGTTGAGGTCCTTACTAACTCTAGACATCGTGAGTGGGCCTAGTCGTGGAGTTTTAACCTAGGACTATCAATTCGATGAGTAGAAAATAATTCTCACTGCCCAATGCAGTGCATTGTCTAATTACAATACTTCAAGAACAAATTCAAAATATTTTATCTCACAATAACCTAAACAGAACATGGTTCATTTAAGTAAAAAACAAGAGAACAACGAAAAGGTAAATACCGATAATGCTAAAGTATTTAGGAGAAATCGGAAAAAAGGGGAAATGAAGATAGAATTACTTACCCAAAATTATTTACGGGTAAATTAACGATCCCCTTCGAACTTTTAATTCAGTTAATAAATGGATTTTTCCCTTACTCATTAGAGATATTTTCCCAAAACCCTTCAATTTATTAACTTTCACAAAAATACAAGATTAAGTCATCAAATGCTTCCATTTCGTAATACCAGAGGGAAGATGAATCAATTCTTTTGACAGAATCATCAGAAATTGGAATAGATTCAAGAATATAGAATAGTAGGGAAATCATTGAGAGGAAATAGACAACAGAGCCCTATATGAGATCTCGATATAGAATGTGAATGGTAAGAATTCAAAAGCGATAAAGGCAACATGTAAAGCGCAATTACGCACGTTACAACCTTCAGAAGCGAATGTTAGATGCAATTTCACGGAAACACTGTGTTGTGGTTATCTTCTGTTGGATACCTTAGTGAATGATCCCTTACTGCTGCACAAGATTTTCCATTCGAAAATCCATAAATGAGAAGCATATCAGCATATTCTCTATCGGTAAACTACAAAGGCATTCCTAGGCACATTTATATAATTTCACTCCCGAAAGAACGCAGGTACTCTTGTCATTTGACATTTCACTCTCCGAAAATTATCTAAGGGATGTCAACGCATACACTACTAGTTCCATTCGAAATCTGGAAAAATCTTAGAAAAGTCAGAGTTTTTTATGAAATAAAAGCTTCACAAAATATTCGTATGCTACGCCGCTGAAATTAACATCAAAAAAACTTTCAAATATCTTAAGCCCCTGGGTAAAGTATCAACTCTGTACGACTCGATATCGATAAGATGTTCACCAAATATTCAAGATCTTTTTCAACTTTAAAGGAATGACATGAGTACCAAATAACAAACTCATCATTAGTGAATCAGCTGAATTTCAGGTCTCTACAGTTTTGAATTCCACAGCTATGATGATTTGAGATGCAATGTTGTCTGAGCATCTACAAATTTGTTGTTTACCTGTAGTACAAGAGTTTGTTGTACTATGCTGGATCATTATCAATATTTGAGTTTAATTTATCTGGAAAAATAGTTATGAAGGACATATTAGTTATTCATCGTTCTAGGGCAGAAAGAATTATATTTTAACTCGAGTATGGTGCCGACACGAAGCGGATGGAGACAATACATAAAAAAACAGAGTTAAAATCTGATATTTTCTCCGTAAATAATACCATTTTTTCTTCTGTGACGACGTTTCATTATTGAAAAACATATTACTTGTGAATTACAAATCCAATATTTTATAATGGTTTTTCTACCAATGAATAGATTAAATTAATTAATCACTGTTACCTAAGTTTCGAATGTTCAAAAATTAAATATTTCAGGAGAAGGTAGTCTCCTTGGAATTGAAAAAATCATTGTTACACCAAGGCAGTACTGATGTGCGTCACGCTCGTAACCGAACGAAAACCGATAAGGACACTATTTTTTTACCCCTAGTCTCCGTATTTTTCTTTAAAAAGAAGCTCAATCTTTTGATTCAGGACAATGAACTCTTTATTTTGATGTAACTTCAGAATGTGTTTCTGATAGTTATTAGGTGAAGAATAATAATTATTATGATTATGCAAGAATATATAACAATACCGTCCGTCATAAAAGTCATCTGTAGACTAGAAATCTCATCAATTTCGAAAATTTTGTATAATTTTACATTAACACTATTTTAGCATTCTTTGATAATACACAAATAAGATATTGAAAAAATCTAACCATCCTTCCATAGATTCGTCAAAACATCGTTCTCCTGGATACGAAGCCAAACTTCCTAAGGGTATATTTCGTTTTCATGAAACTGTCGACAAATCTTTCGAAATTCCATACTCTTCCATCAAAGTCAAAATTTATGCTGACCTACATAGTTATATTATCTATCATTCCTGTTCTCACATTTATTTTCTCTGGATACTGAGCATGCACTTGTTGCATATATGGAGGATTCTCTATAAAACATATTCGAACATTATATCAATTGAGTTTATAACTTAAACAAAATGTTGCTCAATCTGAAAATATAATTTTTTCCATAGAGGTTCAATTTGAATGCAATTTATATCTCTTTAGTTTTCAGTGTCCAGGATATTGGATCCTCGACTGTCATTAATTGATTGTCTCTACTTTCATATTATCGTTTTTTGATTTCGATCATTCTCAGACATACACTCGGAGGCAAAATTAGCGGAACACTCGAAAATTTAACCAAATTCGAAGTTCCATATTTTTCCTAATTCTCAACCGATTTAGATGATTTGTTCGGCAAGTTATAGATAAACTCTTCTGCTTTGTGGAAATTATAAGAGAAAACAAAAACAATTCGACAAAAATTTCATACGTGGGCAAAACTAAAAGTATTTTTTTTTGTCAAAAATTCGTAATACCCTGTGGAATTTCGTGGTCCGAGTTGAAACGAACAATATCATGGTCTGTCAAGACACATCTTCCTAAAATAACGCCCTTCTTGTTTCATGCGTTTATCTCCTTTCTTGCAAATTATATTTAATTTCAAGTGGAAAATCACCATTTTGGAGAAATTCCATTGAATCAAGAAATTGTCATTAAAATTCGTCTATCAATTTGGAATTTTCTTATTATCACTCAGGCGTGTCGAAATTGTCGTTTGAAATTTTTATGTTCGAATTGCATTAATTATTGATGACAATTTGGTTAATTTGGTGAAAATTAGGAATTCATAGGAGATAACAGTCGGAAGGTATTAAAATACACAACCGAATTCTGGGACCATTGATAAAACTTTTCATTTACACATGTGCACACCTTTTTTTATCAAATATGAATTACAACACACGTTTTTTTTTATATGACTACATTTGCACTTGTTTAAAGAATGAGAGTTTTCCATTCTTTGATTTGATACAAATTCGATCGGCTGCGGTGTTTTGTGATTCTTTTACTGTTTACGATTCGAAACGGTATTTTTCATTCAGAATTAGAGATTTACCACCAACCTCAATAGCAAGGGCAGTTACATTGATCGAGGAAGGGCGCACCTACCGCTCAGTCGGTACCGTGTTGGGTGTCTCGACGTCGGTTATCCATCGAATCTACCGATGTTACAGGGAAACTGGATTGTACGTGAGGAGGCGAGGACAAGGAAGAAATCGGGCAACCCGCGCTATACATGACCGTTTCATCGTCAATCAAACCATAAGAAATCCTCGTCTTACTGCTGTTCAGGCACGTAACCTTTTACAAGCAGTGGATAACATTAACGTCAGTGCGAGGACAGTCAGAAGACGATTGAATGAAGTTGGTCTGAGATCATACGCGCAAGCAAGAGCACCAAGACTCGATAGATCCCATCGGTAGTAGATTGGCGTTTGCTAGGGAGCATGTAGCATGGACAATCAATCAGTGGATACGAGTTTTATTTAGTGATGAGAGCCGATATTGTGTGAATTTCGTGGATGGTAGAGATAGAATATGGAGGCATCGAGGGGAACGGTACAATCAAGCGAACTTCGCAGGAACTGAGCAATACGGTGGAAGGTCAGTTATGATATGGGTGGCATATGCTAGGGAGTACGAACAGAACTGGAGATTATTGGCAATGGATCACTTAATGCCCATCGGTATATAACAGAAATCTTGGAGCCCCATGTTGTGCCTTTTGCTCCTTACATAGGGGAAAATTTCCTTTTTATGCACGATAACGCGCGCCCTCATACTGCGCGAATAGTGATAGAATATCTCAATGAAGTTGAGATCAAACGAATGGACTGGCCGTCGCGGTCACCGGATTTAAACCCTATCGAACACGCTTGGGACATTCTTGGAAGAAGGGTTCGACAACGGAATCCAGGCAACGTTGAAGAGCTGACATTGGCTTTGGTGGAAGAGTGGGACAACATACCTCAACAGATGATAGACAACATCATTGGGAGTATGCGAAATCGTATGCGCGCTGTGATAAGAGCTCGGGGGGGGTCATACTCGCTACTAAAATCAAAGGTTTTTTTTGTGGGTCATCATGAACATTTCTCTCAATATGTTCATTTCATTTCACGAGTGTATCGCCAGGATACACACCTGCTCTCAATTTGAGACAGGAATGATAATTATTATAGAGTGTCACACAAAAAAATTCAAATATAAATGTGCAAAATCAACGATTTTTCCAGTGTACTTCAAGTTCTCCCAGAGCGTGAAATTGGCCAGTGAATTTCAAAAATTTTCATTTCGTTAGATTTCCGCTTCTCTAATTTTGATTTTATTTTTTGGCTAACCTCCCATGTTATGCAACTACGCAAGATTAAAAATAAATTCTTGAAATTTGTGACTTTTCGCTTCAAATTGGATATCTCTTGTAAAAATAGAGATAAATGCATAAAACAAGAAGAGCGTTACTGTAGGAAGATGTGTCTTGACAGACCATGATATTGTACGTTTCAACTCGGACCACGAAATTCCACAGGGTGTTACGAATTTTTGATAAAAAAAACACTTTTAGTTTTGCCCCCGTATAAAATTTTCTTCAACTTTTTTCTCTTATAATTTCTACAAAGCAGAAGAGTTGATCTATAACTTGCCGAACAAATCATCTAAATTGGTTGAGAATTAGGAAAAATATCGGACTTCGAATTTGGTTAAATTTTCGAGTGTTCCGCTAATTTTGCCTCCGAGTGTAGTTTCATTTTTTATTCATTAACTTCGTATATAGAATTGTACAATTTTCAAGATTTCCAGGAGATCGCTCAACATCTCAATGAACTCACGAGTTGATTTGAATTACTGCTCAACTCATTGACCACCGAAATTGATGAGCAAATTAATAAAAATGAAATTATTCATTTGATAGTTGACTATTGAATCATTTGATTTCTATTGACGTTTCATATTACCTTATGGTTCGTTCACGGTCCACTCAATACTGATTTAGTTTTCATAAATTAGAGCTGCCAATTAGTAATAAATATTGATAGTGCAACAGACTTCTGCAACTACGAAAATTTCGCACGCTTTGTGTGCTCCTTTTCTAGTCTTCAGTTCCTGCATCTCTTGTTACGGAAATATGAGTTGAACTTCACTTATTCTTCGAAAGGAGAGACTACTTGATTATTTCAAATTTGTGTAAGTATCAACAAACTATTAGATACTAATGTGGGTCATCAGTATGACTAATAAAACACTCACTCATAAGCACACCGCACACATTGAACCCATCAAGCTACATCAGCCTCACACTTGAAACAACTTCTTGGCAAGAAATTTACCTGATTAATTTATCACATAAGTAACTTCTGGAGAATTGACTGAAGACGACAAATATACAATTGCGAAATATTCAGATCCGTGATCTAAATCTCATATTCTCAACAACAAAACCAGAAAATACAAAGCCCACTATTTCACGAGACTCAAATTCAGATTGAATTCTGATTTTGTATGACCAAAATATATATATATATATATATATATATATATATATATATATATATATATATATATATATATATATATATATATATATATATATATATATATATATATATATATATATATATATATATATATATATATATATATATATATATATATATAATATATTTAAATAATAACAAATTTTTAGATTAAGAGAGTACTTCATATCGTCAGCTATCGTTATATTAAAGGACTAGTGAGCTCATTAAAATAGCGTTTTTATATCAAACGCACCATAACCTGAACGCTCTTTCATACTTTTAATATCACTACCACAAATTGATGAGAGTTCAATTCGTCACCTAACAGTGAAAAAAGAGATTTTCAAACACGTTCAACAGTGATTGAAAAAACACTTTATTCAAAAGTTGCTGTTATAATGAAGCTTTGTTTGCCGCTCCTCCTAATTTTAACACTGAGTTTCCTACAACCACCAATAAGAAAGAAACATTTCATTCTGAGTCAATAGAGGATACAGAATATTAATTCAACAGCTTGACCAAATCTTTTCAAATACAGAAGAATGTGTTATGATTAGATGTAACAATATGTGCCTTATACGCTTACCAAAATGACATAAGGGAACATCTGATGATCCAGAGAAGCTCAGGTTTTCATGGCAAGTATATAAGCAATTGTTTCACAAATAGATTTTGAAGTTAAAAGTAGCAGGGAATTTTTGAGTTCCCTTTACTTAATCTCTTCCTTTCGGAGTCAGTGATCTACATCTTTCCAAGATATCCATCGGTCTCAAACATAACTATTATCAATCAGACTGGTGTATTTGCCACATTCTGCCTATTTTTCATTAAATTTTCCTACGTTTTTACAGTGAATCCATTTTATACCTCCTTTTTATCAAAACGATTGTATCCCAAAAACAAATATTTTAGAAGTGAGAACTACTGAATATTGTGTATCGAAGTAAAATCTCACATATTTTCAATGAAATGAAACTATGGTATTTAGATTTTCACTATAATAACAAAACAATGACCGGTTTCACCACACTGTGGCTTTATCAGATATATACAAACTAAAGAACATAGTTATTCCCTATATGTTAGGCTTATGTCCTACTTAATATTACAATAGGTACAAGTTTAAGAGGTATGTTGGAAAACCCATCGGAGTTGCTTACTTTATGAATTGGAAAGATTGAGTAAAGAAGAAGGATTTAGATCTGATTGACTATTAAGTAACCTACCTGAGTTCTTTTCCTTGTTGATCTCTGAAATTTCCAATAGATTGAGTTTTTGTCTATTATTTTCATTGTGTGAAATTTTGAAGTTATCATTATAGTTATGGTTTTCTTCGAGTAAGTGATTAGAATAATGGGAATCTGATTTATGATAATTAATACTACATTTGTGCTCGGATAATCTAACTTTGAAATTTCTGAAAGTTCTACCAATATAAATTTTATTACCATCCGCGCAATACAGTTTATAAACACCGGATTCATTACTTTTATCAATTTTAGAACTGCAATTTTTTGATATGTCGTCCTAAGGAATTATTAGTTCGGAATGCTATATTGAAATTATGATGCTGGAGGAATGATTTTAATTTTAGACTAGGATTACCAATATAAGTTAAGCTGTAGTATTTTGTTTCAGAACTTTTTATACTTGGAAATACTTTCTGTATTGCTCTTTGAAATTTTTGCGTGAAAATACTAATATATAAAGAATAACTCTGTCAATTAGTTTGTATCTATCTGATGAAGCCACAGTGTGGTGAAACCGGTCATTGTTTTGTTAATATAGTGAAAATCTAAATACTTTAATTTTATTAAATTGAAAATATGTATATCAATTTTCATCAAGTAACGACCTCCTCAAACCTCCTCAATCAAATTAATGAAAGAAGCTGAGGCAAACTTTTCGGTCATTTGGTATTTCATGCTAATTCTAAGATGTGCGACCAACACACAGAATATCTGTATGTACAGCCAACGAGACAACTACAACATCTTTTTGAAGATATTCCATTCGGAGTTGCTTTATAGATTGCATTCAGTAGAATTTGACATTTTGGATTCCGGAACAAGATTCAAGGTTCATTCATTAATTCACAAAAAGTATAAAAATCAATTGCGAAAATTAAATAAATTATTGAGTAATAAACCTGAAACTTCAAAAATCAAGTCCAAATTTTCCGATCACCAATTTTATGATAGGTTCAGTAATCTTCAGATACTAATTTTTCCGGAGATGAAGTTTCACTTCTAGGAAAAGGTTTTGAAATAACGCTCGTATCCATTTCGATCTGTTAGGAATTGAAACCGAAATAGCCCTAAACTATTCACTACAAGCCAAACACCTGAAACACTCTTCAGCGTTATTACTTCAAAAAGAGTTCAATAGTTTTCAACCTAAGAAATTCGAAAACACAACTTTAAAGTCCATTAAATTTAAGTCCGCATCTAAAGATATCATATGCACCAAAGCAGACAAAGGTCATACAGTCATAGCCTTAAATAAAGCAGATTATTTATTGAAAAGCCAAAATTTCGTTGAATCAGGTTGTTATGAAGAAATTGATAAAGATCCAACTAATAAAATTCAATCCATAGTAAAAAACGCTTAAGAGTATGCAGAGTCTATGATACTTACCAACCAAAAATATAAACTTTTCATTGACAACCCGCAATCACCAAAACTTTACTCCCTCGTCAAACTCCATAAAACAGGGTATCCCATTAGACCAGTAGTTTCATATTTTCAAGCTCCAGCTGCAAAGCTTTCACGCTTTCTCATAGACATCATTCGACAGTACGCTAATTTTGAACCTAAATTCTCAATAAAAACTCTTCAGTCCTAATAAATAAAATTCAGCACACGATACTACCACCGAACGCTAAACTTATGCCATGGGATGTAGTAAATCTCTTCCCTAGTGTTCCACCTAGTGATACAGTGAAACTCATCAAGAACGTCCTTCAAATTAATAAAGTCAATCCGATAATTCAATCAGAAATCTTACATCTTTTATAAATTTGTTTAGAACAAAATTATTTAAACTCCAATGGAGTATTATATGATTGTAAAAGAGGTTTAAGCATGGGTAATCCTCTGAGCCTTCTGCTCGCTGAAATTTTCATGAGTAATATGGAAAAACTATCCAAGAACATCCGTTATTCAAACACTTTATTTATTGGTTTAGATATGTCGACGATATTTGTTTTTTTACTGGCAGAAACAGACAATTAGAGCCATTCAAAACATTCATTAACAAAATTCACGATAATATTAAACTGACGTTAGAGATACAAACAGAAAACTCCATCAACTTTCTGGATATAACTATTACTGAAATTAACGGCAAACATGATTTTTCTAGTTTTCATAAGCCATCGCATACAGATATTACTATTCACAGCTCATCTACACATCCTTATCCACATAAATTAGCAGCTTACAATAGTATGGTACATAGACGCATTAATATCCCAATGTCATAAAATAATTTCATAAAAGAGCTAAATATAATTAAACAAATAGCAGTCAATAACGGTTACAGTTAACTATGATTGAGAACATGATTTCACGCAACAAATTTCGAAAAAGCAATCCAGGAAGTATTTACAAGTATAAAAAGTTCTAATACAAAATACAACAGCTTAACTTATATTGGTAATCCTAGTCTAAAATTAAAATCATTCCTCTCGCATTATACATTCAATATAGCATTCCGAACTAATAACTCTTCAGGCCGACATATCAAATATTGCAAATGTAAAATTGATAAAAGTATTAAATCCGATGTTTATAAACTATCTTGCGGCGGGATTGTAATAAATTTTATATTGGTAGACCTTTCAGATATTTCAAAGTTAGAAAGTGCGAGCACAAACGAAGTTTTAATTATTATAAATCAGATTCCTATTATTCTAATCACTTACTCGAAGAAAACCATAACTTTAATGATAATTTCAAAATTTCAAACAATGAAAATAATAACAAACACTCAATCTATTGGAAATTTTAGAGATCAACAAAGAAAAGAATTCAGGTAGGTAAATCAATAGTCAATTAGATCTAAATCCTTCTCCTTTACTCTATCTTTTCAATTCATAAAGTAAGCAACTCCGATGGGTTTTCCAACATACCTCTTGAACTTGTACCTATTGTAATATTAAGTAGGAAATAAGACTAATATATGAGGAATTACTTTGTTCATTAGTTTTATCTATCTGATGAAGCCACATTGTGGTGAAACCGGTCATGGTTTTGTTAATATAGTAAAAATCTACTTACTTCATTGAAAATTTATAACGCGTAATAACTTTCAAGTTTGAGTTAGTAATCAAACTAGTGGCGCCCTTTAAATTTAAAAGTAAGTGGGTCAATTATTCAGTTATTTGTAATTCTCTTATTTCAAACTGATGACAACATACCGCTAAGCCTAGCTATGGTAATTATTCTTGCCCCGTAGAAAGATTTTGGAGTATAATTCCAATATCCGCTCATACAGATGTTCTTGACTTTTTCTGACCCTAACGTCAAAATCAATAAGAATCCAAACATAAGAAATCCTATTCTGATCATGATTTGGATTGACAGTGCTTGAAATAATTTGAAAATTTCTGAAATTTCACTCTGTGGCCCCAACGAGTAAGTCAAATAGTGACTCGCCCAGTAAGTATGTCCTTTTCATAGTGATTTGATTAATAGAGGAGGCATTCAATGTACTTATATAATTTCAGCAGTAATTTTAATAATTTTCTTCACTACGAATGCTTAGAGGTAACCCCCGTCAACAAAATATGATATATTCAATCATTCTACCAATGTTAGATTCCGGTTTGAAAAATTAAACATAACATCAAACAACGAAACACTCGACATGGATATATTATTAGATGTAACTGCTCGTTTCTATTTCGTTTTCTCTATTTCTGAAACGGTTATATGACCTAAATAAGACAGGGTAGCCTGATATTTTCTTGTTAGAAACACCACATAAATAAAACATTCCATTTTCCAACCACGAATGAAATGGGTATTCATTTCAGTTGCATTGAAATGGCATGTCTGGAATCAACCTTGATTATTTATTTCTCGCGCACGAAATTGGGAAATCAAATTAAATGTCAGCGTTTCTTCTTGAAATTGGGTTTTTAGGTTGACACTTGCTGCATGTACAAGGCGGTGCTGATGCTTATCAGAGAGGAAATGAAAACTATTCGTCAATATTTTTTGTGGCAGATCATTTTGAGAATTCCAACTTCAATTTGCTCATGTCAATATAGGAATATCAGAGCGAACCGCATTTGCTCGATGGTTAATATTTCTTTAAATATTCTTGCTTGGAAGAATGCTGCAATAAAAATAATCTTAATAAGTGGAACGTTACAATAATAAAACTGTAAAGGTATAGAGGGTCGTTCAACAGAAGGGGCATATATTTAAACTGGCTTATCAGGAAGATACTTTGTTTTGACCAATGCGGCCTCCTTCCGGATATACAGGCTGTTTTGTGCAATAGAGGTTAATTTCTTGATTCTAAAGGGCTGAATCGATTTGCATAAAAATTCAAAGCTACTGAACTCGGAATGATAACAATTTCTTTTCTGCCAACTCTGTCATGGAAAGTTTTCAATATCATCCTTCTCTGAAAATTGTTGATTATAAACAGTGTGGAGAACTATGATATAAAATCCAAACTTTTTTCTGCCTCAGGTTTCGGGAAAATACTGGAACAAGACAATTTTCATAATCAGCAAGAAATCTTTTGTTAATATATCTTTCAAGAAATGACTTTATCATCCATATTTTAAATTAGATACCCATTTTTAATTTTTATCGTGAAGTGGTCATATTTCAGAGTTCAATTTATATTTCTCGGAATACAAGGTGTTTTATCCGAGGAAAAATTATCTTAATATTATATAATAAAACAAGTGATATAAAAATAATCGGCTTAAGTTTTACAAAATATAATGAATTAAAACATGCTTGGACATATGTTCCGGCTTTCATCCCATTTTCAAAATCTCAGAGCAAATTAAAATATTACAAATTCACTTATATCAAAGAAATAGATTGAAGAAATGGGGACAAACGGAAATCAAGCTGAACGACAGTTATAGATAGATGATGTTTGTGAACTGATGGAAGTGCTACGGATTCTAATAAATTCTAAAATAAAATAATTCTAAAGTTTATCTTTGTTATAGATATATATATATATATATATATATATATATATATATATATATATATATATATATATATATATATATATATATATATATATATATATATTTTTTTATCTACACATATTGTGTTGATTGACTTATTCTGATGTAAGGTATAATTCAGGTACTATATAAAATTGAAGCTGCGATATTTCTAGAATCTGTTCGGTTGCCAAAATGGAGGATAGTAATAATTTGAGTGATGATGATGTTGTCGTAACTATTATCCGACGCTAATGTTTTCAAGATTCTTATGTCTTTTCCACTGTATTTCGTGTAAGGCAAACTGTGGGTAATCTATGTACAAATGAATAAAGCGCGGTAATTTTAATTTTATGTGGATGTGAATTACTATTATCGATTAAGGTATCAGTGACCGCTGATTTCCGATAAATGTCAAATTCATACAAATTTCAACAGTTAGTAAACATAATCATAATATTCTGACAATATAATCCGTGAGACATATCTTATAAAAAATTTCTTACTCGATCAAAAATTATCAATCTGAATTTAAGAATTGACGTGTCTGAAAATATAGAGAAGATATTCTCGAAATGTCAAGATAGTCTTCTGAAAATTCACTCACTAATATGGGCATATGTAAATTTCACATATGTATAAATAGGACATACTTTATCCAAAGTAATCAGAATGGGTAAAATTTACATACTTTCAAGTTTGGGGTTAAATTTTATCACTGCTCCGAATGAAACGGCGGTAATTCCTGAGTTAGGAACTTGGATTTCATAGAAAACACTGCCAAATGCCTTCCTGATGTTTGCTACAGTTTGAACTTAATTACAGTTGACGATTTCCCTGAGACATTTTGAACTAAGCTGATTTAATCAAATTTCATTGGATATTCTTGCACTTAGTTCTCTTAATGAATAATGGAAAATGGTCCTATTTGAAACATTACTTCGTATCGCAGTATTGTGAGTTCTGTTTTACGTTACAAGGATTCACTGAAATACGGACAATCCATACTTCAGCTCTGAAATAATAAGGAGAAAGTTAATATTATTAATCGGAATTCAAGCAAAGTCAAAATAATTATTAATTAGTTTCTGAGAAATAATTATTTGGCTAATTTTATCTTTGTTCAACATGTCTAATAATAATTCCAAAATTATAATTATCGTTTATTGTATTGATAACTTGTTCTTATTTAGGAACTTCAATCCTAAATTTTTCCGTTTCGGTTGTGAATAGAAATTGTAAAAATTATATTGAACATTGACAGCTCAGGTCTATATCATCGAAATATTCAATTTTGAAATTGCCCTGTTTCTAAATCTGCTGATAAGGCATGTTTTGGAGCCTATATGTATATATAGAATATAGAACCAATGGATAGTCAATACCAGGAACAACGGACGAAAACCGGAAGAAAGAATCAATATATATATATATATATATATATATATATATATATATATATATATATATATATATATATATATATATATATATATATATATATATATATATATATATATATATATATATATATATATATATATATTTAATAGTGACCAGTGTTAATAGAGAGTGGGTTCACCAATATAGGTTAATAGCCTCATATAGTGTTACTAAAAGTTATGTTCGTGAGAGAAAATATCAGTGCGAAACTATTGTCGTCAGATTTCATATATATATAATATAGTATATATATATATATATATATATATATATATATATATATATATATATATATATATATATATATATATATATATATATATATATATATATATATATATATATATATATATATATATATGTATTTCGTAAAGCAAGGACTTTCGGACATACATTTATGGCCAGTTTTCTCATGTTTTTGAAGTAGTAATTAATGCTAATTAATGCCTACCTGAAACATCCTGTGTAAGAACTAGCTGCAAATAGGAAGTGGAAATTGCTTAAGAGAAAACTGAAATGAAACGGAATAAGCTCAAAATATCGATGTTATTTATTACTAAAAAAATACTTAAACAGATTATCGACTTGTTCAATTCCGATATATATCCTTTCAAATAACGCCATAAAGTGTATTCTCAATCATTTGATATCGGGCAGTAGGTAACTATGGTAACTCAATAGAGCATAGAATGAAAGTTATCGCAAATATATATTTTGTTGAAATTGGTCAAACTAGACCAGAACTGTAGTTTCGAGCTCCTACTCATGATATCTGACCTGACTATACCACTACAGACTGTATCATAAATTACAGCCAAATTATAACGTTAATCACAAAATTTTTAATGAAGAATTCTTCAGATCTAATGAAAGAAATTTCACAAACTGTACAACCACATGTGGATGTGGAACGTATATTTTGGGATGAACACAATCTCTACATTAGTGTCCGACTCGCCATAATTAATTTGAATTGATCAACCAAGCTCTGCAGAATAATAATGTCCATTCCATTCTACAATCTGACCTTATGAATCATCTAGAAGTATTTTTTGAACAGAATTATTCTGAACGCAAGCATGAAATTTACTTGAGTAAAGATGACTTATATATAGGAAATCTTCTCAATTTTTTACTAGCAGACATTTTCATGGATATCATCAAGAAAATAATTCATAATCATCCTCTTTCTAAACACTGCGAATATGTGGATCTTTTGCTCTACAGATACCAAGAGACAATAAGATTCCTTCATTATCGTCATGCATTCAATTCATTCTAATTAAAAGTTCTCTTTGGAAATGGCAACTGAAAATTCCATTTTCTTCAACTATAACCACAATTAACAACGAAATGATTTTTCTATTTTCCATAAATCATCCCATACAGACATTACCATTCAAAATTGTTCCACATATCTACTACATCAACATAAGAAGCTACTTATAATACTATGATACATAGACTCACCAGAATACCAATATCATAAAATAATTTCTTGAAAGAGCTCAATATTATAAAACAGAAAGCGATCAACAATGGTTGAAATTCCAGTTTTATTGATAGTATGCTTTCTAGTTATAAATTTCAACATGCAATCGATAAAGTTTTTCCTAGTGTTAAAGAGCTTATTAAAACATATAATAATAATAACTTTATTGAAAATAGGATACATCCTAATGAACAACCTGCAATACAAATATATTTTTACATCTAACAAAAAGAAACAAACCCCTAGGAACAAAAAAAGATGTAATTCATAAACAAGCAATCAGCAAATATTCAAAACAAAAGTGAAATAATAAAAAAATATATCAAACAACATAAGCACCGAAATAATTCCTATTTGTTGTTTTGCCTAATCCAAACTATCAATTTCGAATGAAACTCTCTCAAGGATTGAACTCTTCTTATACTATCCGGCAGCTTATTAAACTCATCAAGTCCCTTGCAAAATTCGGGGTTCCGGATAAATTACAGTTAGGGGATGGAAGCAGTCATTTCTCCTAGTCAAATAATTATGGTAAAAGGCCCTTTACCATCTTGAATATGACATTCATCGCATTTTTATAAAATCTGTTTCTTGAAGAGAGCCAATTAAGCATGGAGCATAAGTGATATCCTCGTGCGACGATTGCACTTCATAATTACACGCATTCTGCGATTCTGAAGCTTCTGCAAAGCCGGCGACTGATTCAACCCCAGGGAAAAGCGCAACCTCGAACAATTATGGAAATGTGGTTGTAATATTGTATTATAAATCGTTGTTCTTGCATACACTGAAAGACCTGATGAACCCCGACTGAAGAAATATAGTTTCTTACAAATTTTATTATGAATATACTGAAAATGAGTCCAGCAAGTTAGATGATTATCAAATATAAATTCGAGATATTTGAATTCCGTCACAAATTCAAATTTGAGCCTTCAATTCCTAGCCTGTGGTCAGACAAATCAATATAAGAATATCTGTATGGAGTTGTTAAAATAATAGGTAGCTTTAGTTTTGGCAGCATTAAGTTTCAACCTATTTGTTCTCATAAATTCACTGATTGATGTCAAATAATTATTCATTTCAGTTATTGCATCCTTCAAACTACCACTTGACACACAAAGCAGTGTGTCATCAGCAAATAAAATCATGAACTCCCTGTGAGAAACATATATCGTTTAAATAAATCAAAAATAAGAACGGTCCTAAGACACTTCGCTGAGGTACTCCACAATCATTCAGTAACGGATCGGAGTATGCATCATCAATTCTTTTAACCTGCTTTCTGTTTGACATAATCAGTAAACCAATCTAGCACTCGACCATCTTTGCCAATACTTTTCAATTTAATGATCAATATAGACCTGCCAATGGTTTAAAATACTCGTTTAAGATCTTGGAATACAACAACTACATATTTTCCTCCATCAATTAGTAATTTCTACTTCGTTATCGTGAACTGTAACGCAGATTCACATGAATATCCTGGCTTGAAGCCAGATTGTTTCGACTTTAAAATATTATTATCCTGCAAGTACTTCATCAGCTGTTTATATACAACAGATTTTCATAGTTATTTATTACTTGGCAAAATATTGATGGGCTTTATATTCCCATGAATATTTTGAGTTAGCGACTTTCTGAATCGGAACAACAATACTAGTTTTCAACTGATCAGGGAATATGCCATATTCCAATGAGCTTTTTATAAGATGATTTCCGATTACACCAAATGTCGATTTAATGAATTTTACATCCATGAATTCACTTCCTCGCTTGTTTTTCAACCCACTTACAATTCTCGACAAGTTGTTCAGCTCGAGTAATTTCAATTCTGTGAATTTACTCTTAACATTGTATGGACTAAACCATTCTGGTCCATCTTCAATAGTATTGATTGTTTACTTTGAACAAAATACATATTGAAATTTCTGCAGTATTATCCTTGATACTAATATCTTTCTGTATTTCCTCTATCTCAAACAAAATTCCTCTGTTGAAGCAACTGCCGCCATCTTTAGAGTTAACAAGAGATTTGAATGTTTTCCACATTTTTCGTGGATTATTTCTATCCACATCAATTGCGCTGGAATAATATTGAATGGAGACTCTCCTCTCTCAAATTTTTATATTTATGATATGAAAGTTCATTTTGAACACAGCCCCACTCACGAACAACAACTGAAATCACTGACTGAGCGGTTATTTTTCTCACGGAATGTACAGTAGCAGTAATACCATCGTAATTTATAAGAACATAATCAAACAGTGTTGAACTTATATCAGTACATCTAGTATAGTCCTCCACAACTTGTTTGATTTCAAACATATTCAACAGATTTTTAATTTTGTTGCAATAATGGGAACTACCCATATAATTCAAATTAAAGTCACTAATTAATATAGCCATGAACTGTCATCAAAAAACTCACCATATATAGATTCAAAGTTATCCATGAATACTGCGTCACTGGCACTTAATGACTGATATAAGACTCCAATTGATGCTCTCGTTTTCTGAAATCTCACTACAATAGTTTCGCACCAATATTTTCTCTCACGAACATAATTTTTAGCAACACTATATGAGCTATTAAGCTATATCGATGAACCCAGTCTCTATTCGAGGTCACTGTTCTCATTTCACAATTCGAATATAGCATTCAGAAAGGAAAACCTTTTAGCTAGATAAATGAATAACTGCAAACCTAAGCATCCTAAAGGTAGCCAATCAGGAGTTTATAAACTTTCCTATGGAAGTTGTGATAAAATTTATATCGGTAACTTTTTGAAATTTCAGTATATAAGACCATGAGCGTAGATTTGACAAACATAAATCAGATTTTTACTATGCAATTCATCTATTGGAAGAAAACCATACTTTCAGTAACAACTTTGATATTTTACATAATGAAAATAATAAATTGAAACTGAACGTATAAAAAGCATTAGAGGTCGACAAACAGAAACACTCTAATGATGTACTTAATAGTACCCAAATTCTTCACCTTCACTTTATCCTTTCTGTTCTTAAGAGATATCTACCCTGTTTAGATTTTCCTCTTACTGAGATAAGTACCTGGTCTTACCAATGACATATATTAGACTTATCATCCTTCAAAATCTACTTCTTATCCGAATAAGCCACAGTGTTGAAAAGCGTCTCAGGTTTGTCAATATATCGAAAATTTGAACATTATACTTTCATTCAATTGAAAATAAGTTTTCTTAGGTTAAATAAGGTAAAGTTAGGTGAGAAAAATAAAAATATTATTTTCGTTTTAATGTTTGAAACTTTTACAATTTTCAAAACACATTTCTTTTCATCATTCTCGATCGCATGGACTAATACTCACATCATCAGGATCATCATTGAGACAAAAGGGTTTCAAAGTGAACAATTCTTGCTATGACTAATAAATAGGAACGTAATTTTAAATTGATTCTTCTAGTTTTATGTTATTTGTTTTTGGAACTTCTTCTTTTCCTTGGATCTTGTCGTCATTCACTCTGTCATTTAAAAATACTCTTTTCATAAATATAAGAAGGAAAAATTAATATGCACTCACTCATTGGGAAAATAAATTCAATAAAATTTCTCCTAGACGAATAATGATGTAATTCAATTATACAAACAACTTCTTCAAACTTTGTTTTGAGCTTGAACATAATTGATTCGAACGTCAACAACCGCTACTTCATTCCCTCTACCTAAGAAATTTCGAGAGGAACTTCATTTTCATGTTTTATTCATTTCGTATTTTATTTTCATAGAAGATCCGTGAAACGTCGATCAGCATTTCAGAGAGAGTAAAAAATGATAGCAAGTATCTATTTACTAAAATCCCTTTACAAAGCTCTTACAGTGATCGACTCATCCATTCGCGATAGGTCGAGTCAACTCTTCATCCTCGAGGGTCAATTTTGAAGGAAATTGACTTATCTTTCTCCTTGAGCGGCAGTTGATTCCCGTACAAGTTTATTATTCGGAAATCTCTCTGGAATTCGAGGAACTCTTTGGCTGGTTAAATATTCTTCGCAAATCATTCAAGAATTTCTGATTACATGGCTAAGATGCTCAAGAATTTGATTTTGTGGGCCTGAAATTTGTTATCCTTCTGTTTCTTTCATAATGATATGAAGAATGCTGATTATTAACTTCGTTTTGTATTAATGCGAAATATTAATTTTGATTGAAGTATAGAGCTAACAGAAATTGTTTGACTAATAAATATGAACTAATAATTAAATTGTCCTCCAAGAAAAGTTCTTGTACTTCTAGATCTTTAAAGGCAAGGCCACTAAATGTTAAACATTTGGTTGGATGTTTAAGCATGTTGCGACAGAAAGTAGCTTCAATCTTATTGGGTCTCCTTACTATGTTCAAAGGGAATTGATTCAGAAAATCTGTTGTTTAGGATCTCTTGGCATATTTTTCGAACGACTGTCAAAAATTTTTTTGCAAATTTTTCTTTAACTGAAGACTGAACCTGGCCATCGGGGCTCTCTCGGTCGAATAGAGATGGAATTTGAGGAAATATCGCAAGTTATGTATTTTTTTTATTATCTCCTCAGTCCTTTTCATGACCTTGCTTCCTATGTAAAATCTTTTCTTAGATTAGTTTAGACATATAACAAGTATGATTGTTGAAATATTTTTCTGCTGGTTTTCTTTTTTCCATTGTTACAGATTCCTGTCCCAAACCCCCTTCCTTTCACCCTTGTCTTCGTTTGGAAATCATGGAATGCAAGAGATAATGAAGCGGCTGAGCAGAAAAATCTTTGATACTTTTTATGTACACACACTACACTAACACAACATAAACGGACAAGCTATCAGGTTTTTTCACTCGTTTATTGAATCATATATATATATATATATATATATATATTTTATACATATATATATATATATATATATATATATATATATATATATATATATATATATATATATATATATATATATATATATATATATATATATATATATATATATATACTGTGTTCAAAAAGATGGGATAGTCAAATCAAATTTCCAAGCTGCTTGCAATATTTTTCGACACACTAATTCTCATCTAACTAGACTCCACAACTGTAAAATTATTCACTGATTTTCTTGAGATATGAGTCATCTCACAGAATGATTAATGTGGGTTCCAAGAGATAATTTACATTTAATGGCAACTCTAAAGGTGTTTCAATGAAGTATTTGGCAATATTCTATTAACAATAAAGCCGAAATATGAAATAAAGATTTATCATTTCAAATGTAAGAAGAAGAAACAATCGAAGCAACCGAACTAGAAAACAAAATCAGCTTGAAGTGGATGCAATAATTTCTGCCGGTCAATTTACTATGCCAGCTTCCTAGTTTTAGTGTGATATAATAATACAGTGTATGGCAAAAAACAACAAAACAACATAGGATATCGGGTATCTCAAAATGATTTTTCAATATTCTGTTCTCAACGTATACTATCCTGAAAAAGCTGTAGTTTCCCCTCTCCACATCTAAAACTACGTAGAAAAATCATAGTTTGAGATAACATACTCCACCACAACACCCACTGTGAGTTTAATCCTCTATTGATCGCAATGCGTACCAAATTGTTGTCCAGGACGTTGTCTGACAACATAGCTTTTATTCTCCACGATTTGGAATGTCGTTCCATGAGAGAAACATACCTGTAAAATGGAAACTAATTTATGAAAATCGTTGAACATTTATAACAGTATTCGAAAAAAGTATATTTCCACGATTCCAGTCTGCAACATTCTTATACGATGTTTATCTTGCCAATTCAGTCGTCTATTTTTCATTGCCTCGTAGAGGCGAAGCTTCTCGGAAAGCCAATGATCAATCACAACAGCCAATACTCTTTTTATGATTTTTTCAGACAGATTTCCCTGGTCACTACTCCGCCAATGGATCAGTTTGAACAGTAGTAAGTCTTACCTGGAACATTTTTCTACACAAAGATTTCCACGATACTTTTTATCAATTTTAAATTGAATTTGATTGACTACAAATTTTAACTCCTAGAGTTACATTTCAGAAACATATGGGAGCTATATATATGTTTGTTTCTGTCTACATTGAATATGTTGCAATAAATACAATTCTAATATTTGATGACTTCATATGTCAGCTTCCTAGTTTTAGCATATATATATATATATATATATATATATATATATATCGGGAATTCCATTATAATTCCTCAACAATCATTATCAACTTGGACTTTTTTCACTCATATCATAGTACGATAGATTTCAAGTCCAACTTTGAATCCAAAAAGAAAGAAATTGTTTCGTTACGAATCATTGTAAATACACTTCTCCAATAAATTAACGTAGAAAATCTAAAAATCAATTTTATACGGTAGTTACGATATTTTGAAGAATTATTTCTCTAGTAATTCTACAGCATTAAGGAGAGCTTGAAAAGAATCGAAGTGAAAATGATAGGTAAGGTCCTCGAGAATATCAAATTATTAAAAACCGTATATTTCCACCACTGTCGAGAAGTCACTGCATGAAATCTTATGGCTTTCTGATCCAATTCGTTTCGAATTTCGAGTCTGCTAAGAACCTCACTCTCTGTAGATGTCTGGTTCTGTTGGCTTTTTAATTTTCTATCGACAAAGTCCCATGTTCAATGGGATTTAGGTCTGGACCTAATGCAGGCCCCTTAACTGAAGTATTTCGTGGAATGAAAATGAGAATGACAAAATCTTGACTCATTTGTAAACGAAACTCTATCCAGGTCAGCTTCAAACCTATTGACAGGTTCCCTAGATGAATTCAATCGGGTCCTACGATGAGCTGCGGTTAGAGCTGTGTATTGTGCTGCAATACGAGGCCTCAAACTAAACGAATGTGTGCATTTGTTATCGCGTCCAGAAAATTGCTCAACATTAGCCTGCATTGAGAAATTTTTATTTTAGAATCAACTATTTGCTTCACATTTAGCGTATTTTCACTTTTCTTTCTTTCTATCTCCGTATGTAATCGAGTATAGCGTTTCGTTTCAGTCTAAGACCCCTCGATCGTATCGATTTCGTTCGAGCTATTGTATACAAAACCTGTTTTATTTTCACAGAATAAAAAATGTTGAGTAATAGTAAGTGAAGTAATAGTAGGAGCTAAGTTCTGAAATTCAATCCTATAGTTTCAAAGTTTTCAACCTCACAGCTAATATGAGGACAACTGCTAGTGAATATGAATTTGTAATATTCCTGCTCAAAATAATCGAAGGTCATTAATGGAAGTTTTATTGAATGAGACTAGACTGATTGTCAGCAAAATCCATGGAAATAGTTTGGACTTGAAAATCATAAATCGCGCCAATTTTGCAAAACAGAAACTGTTACCGCGTGTAGCATTATCTTAGTTTACTTTTCCATTTACATTCAAACGGCTTTCTGCACTGCTATCAACAAGACGCAGAGGAAAATTATAGAGGGAGTAGAAATCTACCTGACTGCATCAATTTTCAGGCACGGTCAATTGTACCTAGATATATTATTTCCTCTATCTCAAGATGGACAGTTCTTGGCAGAAAAATCTGAGGCATAAATTTTCGAAAGGAGGACGACCTATTATGCATTGGTTCGTAGCATGTGAAATCAACCTCCTACCTTCAACACATGCAATAAGTTGAAATTCATTATTGGGAAATGGACAAACAGTCAGTATTATTTGAGAACAAGTATTGTAATTTCTATGTATCAGGTTGATTGAGTCAGATATGATTTTTCTTCAGGATTTCTTCCCTTTATTCTACTGAATTCAATTAAAAATTTCGAATAGTTCACCCATTTCTTCTCATTATCTTGACATGAGAGGACTTCCCTTGTCCTTTGTCCTGAGCATTCATTAACTCTAATTTTGCTTTTCGCATACTAACCCTGCAGTGGTCGCCCTATGTTTTGCAACAAGGGAGGTCGCGCGCGGAGTGAAAATCTGCACCGCGATTTTCTATCATTTTCTCCATTTAAAAGGTTTTGAATGAAAGAATAAAATATTTGAAGCATTAATTTCATCTGAGTAACAAAACAAAAACAAGATGAAAACAGATTGGAACCTAGAAAAAGATAAAAAAATTTCAACATTATTTTCATAAAAGCTGAAGAAAGTGATTAAATTAACTAACTCAATCGGCATCCTCTTGATTGCTCTGAAAGCATTCCGAACACACCAAAGTGGCATTCTCAAGGCACGAGAATATTTTACATCTCTTGGAAAAATATCTCGTGGGTCTGTTATCCACCCTATCGCAAACCCCACACCAACCTCGTTGGTTTTCGGTCGGCTCTTCTGGTCGTTGCTGCTTTGCCAAGTGCTCTTGGGTTAGATTCTTCCTTTCGAGGATTTCATTCATTCTTGTAGTTAGACTTTTTGGTAGGCTCTTTGACCTTCGAACCTCCACATAGGGTTCTATGAGCTCAAAAGCAAGATCACTCAAAAATTTCCTATGCTTAAGTTTTGAATGCGGATTATTACTCTTGAAGATGATGAGCGAATTTATGCCACCAATGTTCAACAGAGAGTAAAATATAACCATTGGCAAACGTAGCGTATTACGTGAACAATTGTATGTAGAACATAACTTGTCGACAGTATCAACCTTCGTTGTGTTATACATCATAATCTTCTCTGGTTTTCCAGTAGTGTCATCAATTTGGTCATCATGATGCATACGAAACGCGAGTGATACATGTTTACCTGTTTTTTGAATATAAGAAGCGAGTGTCTTATTTTTGTGAAAAGCGAACATTGAACTTTTTATTGGTCTTTTCACAGAACAAGAAAAATCAAGTGGCATCTCTCGCTTATTTTTTCTGATAAAACTGACCACAGTGAGCTTGAAATCCTTCTTGAATTTTTCCAGAAGATCAAATCTTTTGAATCAGTTATCCTGGTTTAGGTTTCTTCCAGTTCCTCTTATTGGTTTGCACATTCTTTCCATTATAAATTGTGGAGAATTGCTGACTTTATAAGGCCCTGGAGGCTGTTTTCCAACGTAAACTTCCAAATTCACCATGTAATATAGTCTTGAATCACAAAGCACGAATATTTAGATGCCGTATTTGTTAGGCTTGTTAGGTATATACTGGCGAAATGCACATCGTCCATGTAAGGCCTCTCGCTTTTCATCCACAAATACATAATGAAGAGGAGTAAAACTATTTTTGCACTGAACAAAAACCTCAGAAAAATCTCTGATTGGGGCAAGTTTGTCGGTTGCTCGTCTCAGCTGTCTAGTTTCCAAATCATCGAAACCGATGTATCCCAAAAGAAATTTGAACGCCGCCCAGATATCCTAAGTCGAAAAGTTTCAACACCAGTGCCGTCGGTTTTCCAGAAAGTCTTGGTATTCAGGTGGTTACTCTTCAGTATTCCGGTCAAGTAAAACAATCCAAAAAGTGCTTTTATTTCCGAAATGTCGGTCAATTTCGAATCCCTTTCACGGGAGTAATTCATGGAAGTTTGTTGAATATGTTTATTGGTATTGTCAACTATTATATTCAGTAGTTGGTCCGGAAAAAAAATAATTCCATATATCGTACATCATTTCCAGGCATTTAGTGGTACTGCGGGTACCAGGCAATTGTGTTACAAGATTTTCCGATCGAGTTCTTATAGTCTGTGTCGGTTTATGCTCCAGCCACATTATCTTGCCATCTTTGCCTACAAACTTTGAACCTTCATTTACTTCCGCTTCTTCTATTACGAGTTCATATTCGGAAATATCTTGCTCGCTAACTTTGTTAGCCGCATCATATTCTATTTCATCGGGCTCCTCTTCATCTTCAGAGACATCATAGGTTTCACCCTCATCATCATCGGATAAAAAAGACTCATCTAACAAACGCTGCAACCTTTCCTGTTTCTTTTCGTAAGAATAATTCATTGCAGAATCAAACACTAATAGCCGAAAAATACAAAACGAAACACTCTTATCTTGATAATATTTGTAAAACTCGTAGTCGCGCGCGGACTCTCACTCCGCAAAAATTTCAGTAGCCGGCACGCCTTCACTTATAACAAAAGTCAAACTCAATACTAGGATAATACACGCGATTTTAGGAAGGGTAATAAATCGGGATAACTTCAAGTGGTGGGGGTACAAACATATCCAAGAATTTGCATCGGTGCGGAGGGAGGGTCCGCGCACGACCACTGAAGGGGTAAGAATGTAGTCTTCCAATTTTCTCGTAACTTATTTTTTACTTTTAAGGATGGAAGGAACACGACAATTTGGCCCACGTCTATTCTTCCTTGACCTTTCAGGTCCCGACTTGTAATTTTCGACATTATTCAACATATTTTTATAAGTAATATAACCTGTAAACACATGGACAAATACAACACCTATATCTTCGCCGGACTCTCCTTCCATCAGACAACATTTATTCTGACTATGTAAATCTATCAATAATTATTCTTTATAATATTATTATTATATATACAGGACATTCGCACTAAGAGGCCGATACAACAGTTTATTTGGCATAGAACAGTTGTATATGTATATTTACATAGTATATATACATATATATATCTTTGCTGAGCTGAGAGGTGAAAATATTGATAAATGTCGAGCGTTTTTGAAATGTTTTCGAGAAGGTGGTCGAAATGATGTTAAGAAGGAACGATTCTGCTACAATTTGTTTGACGCATGTCATCGCAGAGTATCGAAAACTCAACCTGAATGCCGAATCATCCTGCAACTGGGCAATGTCAGTTTGCTCATAATACGCAAGTCGATTCAACATAATGAAATAATGAGAAAATAAGAAATTGAATAATTGAGGGAAAATATTACGCTCAAATTCCACATGATACAAAATATAATATAACCTTTTGAAAGAGGCCAATCTGGTCGTTCCATCAATCAGACAAGCATAAAAATTAAGAACATTCCATTAACGAAAGTTATTCCTTAGATGTCATAAGAACCTAAATTTTACATTCATATAAGAGATAAGATTTATTAGGATTTGTAGAAATTTCATCAGCTCCCAAAGATAATCTACCAATATCTAATGACCTGCTGAATTCGTGTTTGTTTCCACTTCTCTCAACTGTTTCTTGATTATAAAAGACATTGTAATACATAAATTTCCTCTACGTTTTTGGTAGTTTTCGAGATAAGACCCGGAACATATGTCGACCATATTTTTGTGCATTATTTTTTGCGTAAGATTAGTACTTTGTCTTCTTCTATTATTGTTTAATTATTCAGTAAAAATGGCAAATTAAGAATGAATTGCAGAGTTAATGTTTCTAGTCATCAGAAGTCGTGGATAGTATTTGAAGCGCAAATTTGAATAAAACAATTTCATGAAATAGTTGCATGCTGAAGTGTTCTAATCTTAATCAAAAGACAAACAAAATGCTGAAAGCTATCTATCATTTCATTTCAGCATCATTTGCAAAACCTGAATGAAATTCCTTGTATACGTCAATTATTCTTCATGTAATGTAGTCGAATGAAACTCACGTCTGGAATGAAATGCAGAGCACACCAATAATATCCCCATTACTACCAACGCTAATTAATACCAATTTCGAACTCAGCAGTGAAACTGGAAAACGCTCGTTTGATTTATAACTGAAAAACACTTATACTGTTGAACTTTGGAAACAATCTCAACAACGCAGTAGAAATAATAAATATCCAGCGTATTTCCGCAACTTGAACAATATTCGCATCGCAACGAGTTCTTAACGATAAACTTTCTCGAGTAGTATTCAACAGTTCGTGAATACTCGAAAGGCTTCTATCAACTCGTTGTGATGCGTAAATCGTCAAGAATATTTCAACTTTATTTCAAGTACTGAATTCGATAGGGGCCATTTAATTTAGATAACGCAGTGTCGTTGAAAGAGTTTGTCGAAGATTTCTGTTGGGTTTTTCCTTATATCCATCCATTATCTCTTCCTTCTTTTTTGGTGCTCCCTGTACCTGACGCAGATAGATTGGTCCTGCAAATTCATAAACTATAATTCAGATGATTACACATCCACCTCAATATAATGCGAATGAGCTAGATGTTATCTATCTTGAGCTACGCAATATTCACTCCACTCGACCACTCCCAAACTCCTTATTCAATCACTTTGTTTCGTTGTGAATATGTCAGTTTTATGACCTACTGTAGTGTCAGAATCTATCTCGTTCTTCATGCATCTTATTTTTTTTTTCTCATTAAATGTATCAAAGTTTCAAAATTTGGCTTCAAATTCTCCTTTTATTATGGTATTATGGAAACCACAATGGAAGCAAACTTAAAGAATGATATTGAATTCATAAGAATATGGCAATAATAATAATAATTAATAATACTATATATAGATATATATATCTGTTCATGCAATCAAACTGATTTCATGAAAAATATAAATCCACCACCCGGTAATTAATACCATTGCCAGGCAATTATATTATAATGAAAACATATCCTGGAATAATTATATATTAGGATAACGTTAAATGTTATGAGAATATATCAATCTACCAGAATATATACATACTATAGCATCATCAGACAATGATATCAATGTACCAACGAGTAGTGTCAGAGGCTTTCTGCCCGAAAAAATCCAGTGTACGGACCTTAGTCAAGTAACACTGAATATTACTCATCAATAGTTTCCTTTGTGTGAAGTGGTGAACGATCGAATAGAATACTACTCTGAATATAAATATGACAAAATTGTCAGTTAATTATATTACATTTATATAAACAAATAAATAAAATATGAAATGAGATTCTGAGCAGTATAAACTAAAGAGAAAACCTATGACTCTACCTCATTATTTTTTTCGGAAAGAAACCTACGAAGAATATTACAAGATTTGATGACTGTTATCTTTTGTAACTGTTCAAACAAATTTTTCTTCAGACCCAAAATTTTTGTGAAGATTCCTAGGAATAACACCTGCTGTGGAAATAATAACCGGTAGAATAAAAATTTTTTTCATTTTCCACACTTTTTTAATCTCGTCGCCAAGCATCATATATTTAGAAATTTTTTCATTGTATTTATTTTGTATATTATGTGTGTCGGGTAAAGCAGTATCAATTATAAATGTTATTTGATTCTTTTATCAGCAAGAATGATATCTGGTCTATTGTGTTTTACAGCTCTGTTGCAAAGAATTGTTTTATCAAAATAGTTTATATTTGTCATTTTCACTAATAACCTCAGGTTCATATTTGTCAAATTTTTTCTTTTGGGAATAAGGTCATGTTTAAGTCCTAGATTTAAATAAATTATATTAGCGACGACATTATGTCTTTCTAAATAATCTGTTGAAGCAAGGACTGAGCAAGATGATAACATATGAAAAACTGTTTCTGAAGAACAGAAACATCTACGGCAAGAATTATCTATATTTTGTTTGATGATGTGTTTTCTATAATTCCCCGTGAAAACAACCTGATCCTGGATCGCAATGGCCAAGCCTTCTGTTTCAGCAAACAATTCTCCAGAAACTAACCATTTATTCGATGCGATTTCATCAACATAATCATTTTCAATTCTTTAGGGTTTTTTCCGTGTAATTCCTTCTGCATCCAACTCTCTCTTTTAGAATTATCATCCAAATATATCAAAATCTACCTTTTGCATTGTCAAGTTCAGAGTTGTTAGATTATAATCTGAAGCAACAAAAATATCATGTAATTTAGACGTTCTCTGTTATATATATATATATATATATATATATATATATATATATATATATATATATATATATATATATATATATATATATATATATATATATATATATATATATATATATATATATATATATATATATATATATATATATATATATATATATATGGAGGAGGAACACCAGAAAAACGAAGAAGCAGCCCCTAATTCGGAAGCCATGACCGAGTTGTGAAGTGGAATCTGGACAAGGGACGAGGCACACGACGAAGAAGCTTATTATGTCGAAGAAGTCGAGAATAAAACCCCTGTGTATCTAATGGAAGATAAAAGTATTACAGAACAAGACATCAAACATGTACTTCGAAACACCAACAATTGGGCCGCCCCCGGACAGGACAGAATCCACAACTATTGGTGGAAACACTTCGACTGCATTCACTCTACTCTAGCACTGTAGTTCCAACAATCCCTATCTGACCCTAAAATTCTACCCGAACATTTCATCGTGGAAATAATGAATATACTGCAGATAGTAGGGATAACAGCTGACCCGAAAAAGGATCGACCAATCACATGCCTCCCGTCTATTTACAAGATACTCACAGGAACTATTTCGACGCACATTGAAAAGCACATCAAATCCAATAATATACTTGCTCCAGAGCAGAACGGCTGTCGTGAGGGCGCCAGTGGTTGTAAGGAGCTCTTGGTGATCGATTATATTCTCACAAAACAAGCCCGCAAGAAGCTACGTAATATGTCGGTGGCATAGATTGATTTCAGAAGGGCGTTTGACTCCGTGTCCCACTCTTGGTTGATTAGAGTACTATAGTACAACTATACGAAATATCAAACTCTGTCATTGAACTCCTTAAGCATCTCATGTCTTCGTTCAGAACCAGACTTCGCATATCAACAACAAATGGCGAAGCAGTGACAGATGAAATCCAGATTAAAAGAGGCATATTCCAGGCTGATACTTTGAGTCCACTGTGGTTTTGTCTGGCTTCAAACCACCTCAGCACTCTTCTGAATAATAACAAGAATGGGTTTATCATTGAAAGAGATAGCAACATTCGGATTAGCCACCAACTCTACATGGATGACCTCGAAATCTACGCCCCAAACTCTGATCAATTAAAGAGACAGTCGGAGGTGGTATCAGCATTCAGCGACTCGATAGGAATGGAGATGGGTAACCATAAGTGTGGCACTGCATATGAAAAGGAGAAAGCTCGAAGGGGACACTGAGTGAATGACTCTACTAAACCAGACATCTATACCAGCCCTGAAGCCAAAGCAGTCATATAAATACCTGGGAATGCAGCAGGCTCTAGAAATCAAAACAGCGACAACCTCGAAAGAAAAGCTATTCGCTAGAGTTAAGTTGGTTCTGGGAGCAAAACTAAATTCTAAAGCGCTGTTCACCGCAATCAACACACTGGCTATCCCTTGTATTGCCTATTCCTAATTGGTAATTCACTAGACAATTACCGACCTAAGGGTGGCAGACACCAAGATTCGTACGCTCAAGACATGTTTTGGTGTACATCATCCACACGCCTCGGTTGCCCGTTTGAACTTGCCTAGGAGGGAAGGGAGAAGAGGCCTGCTCTGCCTGGAAAACGTACTATTCACCCCGCTCGACCACTCCCAAACTCCTTATTCAATCACTTTGTTTCCTTGTGAATATATCAGTTTTATGGTCTACTGTAGTGTCAGAATATACCTCCTTTTCCATGCGTCTTAGTTTTTTCTCTTTCATTTAACGTGGCCAAATTTAATAATCGCCGGAGATTCACTTTAGAAAGTAGACTAAACGAAACCACAATGGAAGCAAACTTCAGAAATGATATTGAATTCATCATTCTTTCGTCACAATGAATAATCCTTCCTGACAAGAGCTAGTTCCCAAATCTGCCCGCAATGCACGCATGAAGCCAGAGCAGCCCTCAAGAGCCACAATAGTGCAACTAAGCAGGATGCCGAGAAACGAAGCGGCAGACTGCAGTTTCGCCCTTATTAGGAGCTCATCAGTGTCGCATATCGCTTCTCTGCATCTTATCAAGCTATATCGGGGTACCCTATCGATTCCAGAAAGAACGCACCTCGTACATACCTACCAGAGTCGCCGTCTATGGACCGAGAGGATGATCCCGCTACCGGACTTTGAGAAAGATACGAACAAAAATTTGGGATTTGGGAACTAGCGTTTGGCAGGAAGGATTATCCATTGATCTACGAATTTTTGAATGATTCTTTTTGTCTCAAGTTCACATATGTAGACTCCTCGCGAAGTTTGTCGCGGAATATATTTTTCTCATCAAATATTTATCGACGGGAGGTTTTATCTCGGAAACAGAGGCCCAGAGCATCATTTCAACGGAATTATTTCGCTCGTTTTGTACTGTTGATGTGATTCACGCACCGGCGAAAAATCTCTCCAAGTGTTGGAATTTCTAACGTTCTCCCAACTGTTTGTTTTTTTTTGTATCTTTCTCGAAGTCCGGTAGCGGTATCACCGTCTCGGTCTATAGAGGGCTACTCTTGTACGTATGTATGAGGTGTGTCCTTTCTGGAATCGATAGGGTACCCCGATGTAGCTTGAAAGGATGATTAGAAGCGATATGCGACACTGATGAGCTCATAATAAGGGCGAAATGACAGCCTGCTGCTTCGTTTATCGGCATCCTGCTTAGTTGCACTATTGTGGCTCTTGGGGGATGCGTGCATGGCGGGCAGATTTGGTAACTAGCTCTCGTCAGGAAGAATTATTCATTGTGACAAAAAAATTATGAATTCAATATCATTCTTGAAGGTTGCTTCCATTGTGGTTTCGTTCAGTCTACTTCCTAAAGTGAATCTCGGGCGATTCGATAATCCATATGTGGGGAAATATTTGAAGGCTGAGCCATTCAAGTATTAGTGCAAAACAATGGATCAGATTCATTCCAGATCAAAGGCTGTAATCTTCCGAAACACCATTCACATCTCAAATTTCAACCCCTAAAGCAGAGGTGACCACCCTGTGTTATTTTTGAAGCAGAAGATAGGTTCAGTTATAACCTTCTGAGAAATGATTTTTGTTTGTCTCCACAATGGTGTGCAAGTTTTCGTTCTTCATCAGTGGCTCACCCTGTATCTTCTACAGTTTTCAATCAAAAATGAAAATTCTTCAACGGGAATGCAGACAAAGATGATACCTTTCTTTCGAGTTATCACTCGACCCATTTACCCTCTTCCAAATTTTCAAGGGTTGTCACCCCTGCCACAGGGGTTGAAATTCGAGATGAGTATGGTACTTGATGATCACTGCCATTGATCAGCATGGATCTGTTCCATTTCACCCCACTGAAACTTGAATAGTCTCAGGGAAACAGTCATCCCTATCTTTCATTTGCTCACCCTGTATCTTTTACAGTTTTCGATTGAAAATGGAAATTCGTTCAAGACAACGTAGAGAAAAATACCATCTTTCTTTGAGGTCATCACTCGACCCATCTTTCCTATTCAAAATGTTCAAGGACTGCAACCCTCGCTTAGGGGGTTAATATTTCAGGCAAGTTTTGTACCCCAAAAGATGTCTCCCTTGACACAAAAATTGACCTGTTTTTGCGTTTTGATCAGAAATGATTACCTTGGTAGATTTAGCCTCTGTTTAGTTTTCGTTGAACCACCCTGGATGTTTATCTTTGGAGAACGCTGAAAGCAAAAATTTATTCTGAACCTGAAACATCAAGATATGATTTGCATAATAGACTACAAAATTCTTTCATGCAATTGGATGTGACGGATCTGAGGTGATCCACATAACAGGCTGTTTTGTGTCGAGTAGAACTCTGTCTAGAGGTGAGTGCTCATCACTTTGAACAATTATGAGTAAATTTAGAAAAATAGAGTTTAATTCGTTTTGATATTTTTCAATTTGACCTTGGAAATTCAAAAACAACTGCAGTTTTGCATTTTTTAATTAACCTACGTTGGCATTACAATTGAGAAACTGAAACCATTCTTGAGTAGCAATAATTTCAACATTGCTTTTCAAACTAATAATAGTTTAGGCAAATATATAAAAAATAATAAAACCAAATCAGATGAAAACAATTAATCAGATGTTTATAGATTGAATTGCAATGACTGTAATAATTTCTATATTGGTAGAACACATAGAAATTTTAATATTAGAATATCGGATCATAAACGCAGTTTTACAAATAAAAATCAGATTCAAATTACGCGAATCATCTCCTAGAAAATAATCACTTTTTCGACCCACAGTTTGAAATTTTGCATACAGATAATAAAGATTGGAAAGTAGATCTTTGGGAAACTTTAGAAATCAACAAACACAAAAACTCACGTAGATTCATCAATGAACAAGTTGATTTAAGTCCATCACTCCTATTGAATCTCTTCAGGGAGCAACCTATTCCTTAATTTCATTGAATACCTGTCACCAATGACCACTTAAGAAGGAGCAACCCAATAAGCTTTTAATTACTTAAGAACATTTGTGTTTATATTCTCATTCTTATTTTCTGTACTTTTATTCATCTGAAGAAGCTACGGTGTAGTGAAACGCATTATGAATCACAATTATTAAGTAAAATTCCTAAAAACACATTACTAGTTTCTATTATTCAAGAGGATTTATTGTTGCTGAAGTCTGCGTATTTGCATATTTTATATGTTCTTGTGAACTTTCTTGATAAGTGAAAACCAACCAGGACAGTTAACCGTCTAGTTGAACATTTGAATGTGACATATATTTTCCCTGAAGATACATAATAATTACAAGGACAATTTATCGTCAAGGTCTTATATTAAATATATAATATTTCACCCTTTCTTCCCAATAATTAAGTATAAGAGATATTAAATTCATAAATATTACTTGGGTTCGAACTGCGCAGGTATATTTATTATTCTTATTCCTGTTATCCACATTAGTGTTCCATACATCTGAAAAGAAGATGATTATAGGTCGTTCATGCTACGAGAAAAATATTTCTTTTCATTAATTGACCTTTATAGTTAGCAGTTCTATTTGAGCCTAAAACCCCTCCCTTCTCCGTACTGAGTAGGGCAAGTGTGCTATAAAGGTAGTGTTTATTATAGAGCACTATAAATTTTGATATATTTGAGTATTATAGCGATTTGAAGTGTATTAATAATTATGCAATACAAGAATCAAGTGAGTACGGACATGATGCATGTTTATTTTCATTTAATTTCAAACAATGATCGAGTATAGCGGTTCTATCAGGAACGATTTCCAGATGAACCAGATAGGCGCAAGTTTTCTAATCGTCGCAAAAACTCCCACAAATACGGTTCATTGGAGGAACAGATCGAATAACTTGTTGAGTGTAGGAGTGCACCCAGAAATATCTGTTCGACAAATTTCTGCAGAAAGCGAGACGATAGCGACGACTCTCGAATCTCTATTACAAAAACATAAATACAAGCCTTATGGTTAATGAGCTCAAGCTCATGAATATCAAGACAATGTTAGACACTTCGAGATTTCGAATTGTTTCACTGATAGCTAATAGAATTCATTTTGCAAATTCGTTTTTCAGAAACATCTGTTGCTCTGAGTATACTTTTCACAACAGCCGTCATTTCAATGGAAATTATTTTTGAAAGCAGAATCCGCATCACATAATGAACAATAAATTTCAACGTTGATTCGGTGTGAGAGTTTGGTGCGCCATTCATTCGAATTACATGATGGGACCAGTTTTCCTTGAAGAAAACTAGAATCAGAACAAATATCATAAAAATTCTCAGTCGAATATCGAAATCTTACAACAATGATCTTTCTCCGAAAGTGCAAGGAAATATCTGCTTCCAACATGATTATAATCCTCACAACGCAGCTTTGAATGTGAACTGGCTGAACAGATGGGAACAAATAGTACTGCAAGAAAGCCAGCCCAGATTTGGCTTATCCTGATATTTTGCTCTGGAGTTTACGCCTCTCCAGTAGAAACTTGGTAATGAAAAAAGAATAAAAACCGCCTGCCCAGCTATCCTTCCAGGTGTTGTTTTTAATGCCTCTCGTGCCTATTTAGGAGATGCAAATTGTGTATTCAACAGGATGCTGGGAATGATCAAAAATTTTCACGAAAACCTTTTCGATATCCTTTTTTTGTCTCAATATTTTCGCGTCATTGAAACCGATTTCTACTTTTCTAAGGTTTTTTTGAGAATGGCAAACTTACAACGCTCTGGTTCATCACGATCTGGAAATCGTTCCAGATAAAGTTGAAAGTTCGAGCGCTGTTTCTGTTAGATTGAGACAATCTTGCATTACGTCTGTATTTTTTCAATTTTTTTGTCTTCCATACTTCTTTATTTTATGAGGAAAATACTCGAAGCCGAACAATAACAAGAATGAGATAATTAAAAGATAAATAATCTGTCATAATTTCTCGTTAATAGTTGCGAATGACATCCATTATAATTCTATGATTATATTCTGTCATTTTCAATGGTATTCCGGCACAGAGCTCTCTTCACAACAATTTTCTGTTACGTTTTGTGTCTTCTCTTCACCCAAAACACAAAATAAGATGAGTAATTCTAATTCTGATAACGAACGAAACACTTACCTGGACAAAATATTTAATCACATATCTGCGAAGTGTCAATATCTTGATTATTTTTGAAGTTATTCTACAGTGGTTTATACGTTGTATATGTACTTTCTAAAGTGAAATCGAACTACGTGAGGAAATTGAATGAATGGACCATAAGCACATAAGCAACTTTCAATTTTCTGATCAGAGTTCTTTTTATCCTTCACAAAAATATACCTTATATGAACTCACTATTTTCATCCAGGAGAACCGATGATTGTATATTATTTTTCAAATTTCAAATGACAACTTAACACCTCGATTTTCCGGTTTTAAAAATAAAAATATGGAGAATCGCTCGGACTCGTTGAGTTCTAGTTCGAGAGAGAACAATTTTTCCGATTTTTTCATCCCCGTAACTTATATTCCCTAACGGGGGTGAGCACAACCGCCTGATAGGGAAGAGGAGAGTTGCGATACCTCATTTTGAAGATCTTATCGAGTACTATCTGACCCCAAATTTTCGCTTCAAAATTTTCATCGTTAACGAAATCACAGCTGAAGGAGTGGAAGACTACTTACTTTTGTGAAATAGTTAAATGCTGAAAATGGGCATTAGCTTTAGTTTAGCCATGCAGTAAAGAACGCTGGTGTATGGTTAGCTTATGTTGAATTCACCACGAGTTATAAAAAGTTTTCATTTATTTGTTAATAATTTGTTCATAGAAGTAGACGGATCATGTAATTGATTTACCTTAGTCTCTACTTAGTCTATCGTGAATTTTCAGAAACGTTGAAACTGTGCCAAAGCGATTGAAAATTTGTAGTAGGATGAAAATGGTGTAATCCATACACAGGGTGGAAATGTTAAAATTATTTTTTAGAAATAACGACTCTGCGCGATTACCAGTGGCTTTATTCAACGAATAACATCCTGAAAAAATGTATCCGCTTCTTACGTTGTGCAACTGGTTACAAAATTTGACACTACTGGTTCAGTCGGCAACAAAAAGAGGGTGTTTGTTTAGCAATAACGACTCTGCGCGATTAACAGCGGATTTATCTAACGAACGACATCCTGAAAAAAATGTATTCGCTGCTTACGTTGTGCCACTGGTTGTTACATTGATGAAGCAGACGAAGCGAGGGAAGTAGTTATCTTAGGTCACGTAGCGATGAATCCTACTCTCAGTACTAGGAAATTGTCCAATTTGTTTGGTGTTTCACGTACAAAAATCATGCGAATTTTAAGAAAATATAAGTTTCATCATTTTAAGATACGATTGGTTCAGGATGATTTTGATCGCCTACTCATATTCTGTGAATTGGTCAGTGAAATTATTAACAATAATCCAAACTACATGTTCAATATCTATTTTTTAGATGAGTGTTCATTTCATCTTAATGGCACTGTCAACAGGCATAACTGTCGGTACTGGTCAGATGAAAATCCAAGATTATTTCGAGAAGAGCATAATCAGCATACCCTAAAGTTAAAAGTTTGGGCGGGTCTTTATGGAAATCACATCATCGGCCCTTTTTTATACCGGTAATATCACTGGCCAAATTCATTTAGAACAATTACAGAACGCTATTTATCCACCCATTGTGCAAATTGTGAAGAATGCAGAAGACCATGAAATGATAATTTTTCAACAAAATGGCGCACCGCCTCATTTCGTTCAACCTGTGCGTCAGTTCTTAGACTAAAATTTTCCTCAGGCCTGGATTGGAAGAAAGGGACAAATTGAGTTGCCACATAGATCACCTGGTCTGACGCCATTGGATTTTTTTTATGGCGTCACCTGAAATCTAAGTTCTACGCTACCCAACCTGAGTCACTGGATGCTTTGCGAATTCGGATCATAAATGAATGCTGTCGACTTGATCCAGTAATATTGAGTATTGTACGTGAACGATTTGAGCAAAACTTATTTTACTACATGGAAGTGAATGCCGTTCTTTTTCAGCACTTAATAAACTAATCAAAAAAGTAATTATTCTTCCACTGTTTTAGCTGCCATTTCGTTAACGATGAAAATTATGAAGCGAAAATTTAGGGTCAGATGGTACTCGCTAAGATCTTCAAAATGAGATATCGCAACACCCCTATTCGTATTCAAAATCAGGGGGTTGTGCTCACCCTCGGTAGGGGATTGAAGTTACGGGAATAAGAAAATCGTTGTTCCCCTAGAATCAAAAATCGACGGGTCCGAGCGATTCTACATATTTTCATTTAAGAATCAGAAAATCGAGGTGTTAAGTTTTCGTTGGAGCGCCCTGTATAGTAATTCTATAGAATTTACACGAAATGATTGATAGTTCAAGTATGTTCTGTGCATTCATTATGACAGTTCGAAAATTACTTCTTGCAGTGACAATTCACGTAATTAGTTATAACTATTGTATGAACAAAATATCGTTTGTCCAAACGAATGCCATACAAAAATTATCAAAAGTTTGATATACTTTTGTTCAAAATAGTTATAATACTGATGCTGGTGAAGCTGCTTATTTGGATCATTTTGTTGAGGGGGGAAATCTCCGAAACCATGTTACATTAAACTTCCCAAGAAAATAGAAATATGAGTAAGTTGATAGAGAAGTGAATAATCCCATTTCTGATATGAGTTGAAAAATTAGATAATGCCAGGTGTTTTCTGACTACGCGGACCTTTTTTCATGATTCATGAGGAATCAGCAAAACGATGCAACAATTAATACAATAGGTTGTGTCACTGCCAACCTATCGATTTTGTGCAGGAAAATTGGAATTAAAATCGGGATATATAAGAGTCAAGATCTGAGCTGGAGAGACCGTGGCTACAATTGAAAAGAAATATATTTTTAATTCAAGCTTAAAAATTATTTAATATTCAGACTTGATTTTGAGGATACAGGATGCTTTAATTATTAAGGTGCTATGAAAATATCTCAAAACAAACGTGATAGAAACCATGACGTAGATACGTATAGTCTGCTTATTCTTAAAAAATGGCAGTTATTCGTTATCTCACGTTTGAGGTTAGAATTATCAGGTGGGTAGGGAGATAATAATAAAAGCGGTAACAATAACATTTGTTATGTGCATGGAACAAGTGTTCTAATAAATGGATGATATTTTAATACCAGAATATCTGAATAAAAATAACGATAACTCGAGATGAATTGGAATATTTCATCATTTAATAGAAACTTATATCTTAACAACTATTAATCAGTTTCAAACAGGTCAGAGTTTTAAATTTAAACTGATCTAGACAATTAACTTAAACACCATGTGATGAGGTAGAAAATGGCTCATTTTTATCTTAAAAGTTAGGAAATGAGTCAATAATAATCTCTACTTGACAGGGTGTTACATGATAGTATGTCACAACTAGAGGAGGTCAATTTACGTGTATTTTCAAGGAAAAAAAGTTTTTATAAACATAGGTCCGCAAAACCTTCGTTACGGAGATACAAGTTTTTGAAATTTTCGGAAAAATTAGTTTTTTCTCCAAAACTCCTGCAGTGTTTGAGATATTCAGCTTAAATTCGAAATGCAAGCACACACAAGGTGTTTTCTTTTCCGAGGCCATGCTTTTTTGCAGTACGCAACTGATCGGCGCACAATCAATTTTCGTCATCTTCCTTCAATGTAGAAACTTTTTCGACACCTGTAATTTATTTGTATCTCCAACCGTTCTCGAGTGAAAATTATTGAATTGGAACTATTTAAATCTTATGTTATTCGATAAATATAAAAAAATAGAAATACTCGATTGGTATGCTCAAAATTTGCTTTTATTTTGAAAGCTCGTCTTCTGAGACTCTATTTGTACTTATTCAATATCAAACTAAAAAAGAGAACAATTAATAACCAAATAAATTGCTGGAAGTGTCCTCTACCTACAAGAAGACAGGCCTCTGTCTTTCTTCGCATATTATCACGCACTCTTTGAAATATTCCTGGGGTATTTCTTATCGTGTCACAAGAGTTTATTATTTGATTCCTCAATTCTTCTACAGTGTTCACGAGAGTGGTATAAACTAATAAACTAAACTTTTGAGATATCCTCATAAGAAAAAGTCTAAATTATATAAGTTTGGGGACCTAGGAGGCCATGGTTCTGGCCCACCCCGACCAGTTCATCAGATCTTGAATGTATCATTCTAGAATTCCCTAGCTTCCCGACTAAAATGTACTGGTGCCCCGTCATGCATGAACCACATTATGTTTCTCACCACAAGTGGCACATCCTCGAGCAATAAAGATAACTTCTCAAGAAACTGCCGATAAGCGGGATCATTCAGTCTGTTAGGCAATGAAAAAGGCCCAATCGAATAATTTCCAATTATTCCGATCCAGACATTTGGTGAGAATTGTTCTCGATGATGAGATTATTCAATCAAATGGTGGTTTTCCTCAGCCCAATAATGATTAGTGTGAAAATTTGTGATAGCAGTTCTCGTGAAGTGAGCTTCATCTGTGAATATTATATTTTGCCTATCAAAATAACCATTTTCTTTTATTCTATCTAAGAATCATCGGCAGAAATTCAGTCTTGAAGGAAAATCTCGAGGAAGTAGAATTTGGAAGCGTTGAATATGAAACGCGTACAATAAATAGTCGTGGAGAATCCTCCAAACTAAAACATATAAAATATTCAACTGATTTCCAATTTTTCTTGTGTTCACATGAGGATTCAAATCGATACAATTCAAAACTGCTTCCTCAATATTTGGAGTTCTCAGAGTTTGAGTTGCACTGTTTAAATGATTATTTGCAGTAAAAGTACCAGTTTCCCTCAACCTTCTGTGGATATTTGAAAATGTTCGTCTGTCTGAAGTTACCCAATTTGGAAAGCGCACCTGATATCATCGCCTAGTTTCCGTTGTGTTTCCGTCAGCCAGACCGTACATGTAATGGATATCAGCCAATTTGGCGTTAGTAGAATTAGCCATTTTTCCTTACAGCAATAACTCCAAAAGACTTAAAACTTACGTTAGTTTAATAATCAATTCGAGCAGATTCTGGTTCAAATTTAGCAATTGTCAAAATAAATAAATAAAGGAAAAATATAAATCCAATCCAATTCAGCGAATGCATACAATCGTTCAATAATTTTCTGCTCAACAACGATTGGCGATACGAAATAATACAGGTGTCCAAAAAGTTTCTAAATTGAATGCAGATGACAAAAATTGATTGTACGCAAATAAGTAACTTAAGTTTAACTAAAAGACCTTAGTCTTTTTAAAAAAACTTTATTTGACTATTGAAGGAGTAGACAATGTGAAAGTCTTGACATCCAAAACAATAATGATTTTCCATATACAAAATGTGCATAATGTTAGATTTATCTTACTCGACTAATTCTGTGAAATGTATGTGATATGATACATGTTATCTAATGAGGCACGTTTCATGCATATCTTAGATAAGTTGGGTCAACGTAACTCTTCCTTCCTAGGAGAAAAATTAGGGTTTCTATACCTTAATTTTTAATTGAATTTCAGTTAAAGGATTTTGTATATTGCCACCTTTTTTTGCTCTTAGGCAGGGAAACATTTGTTTAAAATTATATAAAATAAGAAAGTAAAATTATAATATAAATCAATATAGTATACAAACTAATATTATTATAATGAAATTTTGGGTTTTGAATTGATTCAATTTCATTTTTGTGTGATCGAGTTGTAATTTCACAGTTTTCAAATTATTTAAATTTATAGTGTCCAAATGCAGTGGGACTATAGCCTTGCTTGAGGTTTGACCTGTGTCAAATTGATTTGAAATTTTAATGTTTGGTAAACTGATAGATTTAATGAGCGGTACACTGTCGCGCACATTTTTCAACACGTAATTGTTCACTTTCAGATCACATGTTGCTGGCAGAGATATAACATACGTTCCGTGTAATACGATTTTTTCATCATTTTTGTCACATTTAACGGCTGCAGTTGTTGCGTTAGTTGCTATCACCATCCAATAGTTGCTTGTTGATTTTTGAATCTTGAGCTGCTTTAATTTGGTGATTAGTGGTTTGCAGTTCTTGTAGTTGTTGTTGAAACTAACCAGATCAACTTCACATGGATTATCTTGTGTGATTAGAAGCATTGTTTCTTCACATAGAAAATTCATTTGGGATACATCTCTGCACGGCTCATCCGTAAGGGTATATTGGTTTTCACTTAGGGACAGGAATCTTGCTTTAGGAATGATTACTTTGAAGGAATTCTCGGTGGAAATGGGAAGAGGATATAGTTCAAAATAATTATAGTCGTTCAAGTCTACAATCGGAATTTCTAAGATAAATTTTACTTGATTTTTAATAATATATCCCCTGACTTTTGTGTTAGCATAATATTGTATGATTCCTTTATTACTGAGCGGAAACGGCAAGCGACAGTTAACTAATTGCGTTCGGATTTTATTTAGTTCATTCTTTAATTCCGTGTGAGAAATTATAGAGGGGTGCAAAACTCTCAAATGTGCAAAAGAAATAGCAATTTCGATGTTGCTTAGTATTTGATTTATAATATCAACAGCTGTTGTCAAGTGAGTGAAAACGGCATTTAGAATAATAAATTTGAAATCGTCCCATGAATCCATTTCAGATGTTTTTGCCCACGAATTTATCTGGTTAATTCTGTTTTCTAGGAGTACTTGGTTATGTTGAAGTTTACTCATAGAGTTGTTAAATGCATTTATTGCTTTCTCTGTGAGGCTAATTCGGGAGTAACCTACACCAATGAACTTTTGTTGATTGTTCTTGAGCTGTTCTATAGCTGCTTCGTATTTGTCCGCATCGTTTTGGTCAAGGTTGCCAGTGATTGACTTCCAAATGGTACCCAAACCGTTGATCAAACCTCTCTTCGTCCTTGATTCGGTTTTAATGATTATTTGATCAAATTTTTGAATAGTGTCTTCAATTTTGTATTCCAATACGTATTTATAATTATGATTTTTCCCTTATATAACTTAATCCGTAAGTTGAATTATGGAAAGAAGTGTTTATTTTATGATAACTAGAAGCTAACTTATTGAATTCAATACTTAAATTAGTTAAATCAAATATTTGGATTAGTGTCCAATACTTAATAACATTTTTGTTTGTTCCCAATTTTAATGGCAACATTCCTGGATTGTCTTTTATTTCCGTGAGGTTTATTTCGGAACATTTGGTGAGCAGACCGGCTGCGGCGAGGATTCCGAGGGTGATGGGCCTGGAACAATGGGTTGTCTTAAATTTTTTAAATGTACTGTTCGACCTATATTTTGTTTTGATTTGTTACCACCTAGTTTTTGAATGAGTGCTTTATTTCCAGGTAATAACTTGGTTATAGTGAGTGGTCCGTTGAATTTTTCACCGGTCTTGTTACGGGCATATTTGTAACTTTTCTCGTATACTGTCTGCCCTTCAATAAAAGGATTATTGGCGCTGCGATTCACTTTATGAACTACACTGGCTTTAATTGATGTTAAATTTTCGTTTATTTTATCATGAAGAAGTGCTAATTGTTCTTTGTGTTTTTGTAAGTGATCGCTATACATTTGTTTCTCATACAAAATGTCAAGAGGATCCCTTAATTTTGTATGACCGAAAGTCAATTCGAATGGAGTGAGTTTTGTAGCGGAATGAATAGTATTATTATAAGCTATGATTGCATATTTCATTATTATACTTATTGGATCTTTGAATTTGATTCTTAGAATTCGACAATGTTCTGAGATCGTTGAGTGAAATCTTTCGATAATTCCGTTTGAGTCTGGGTGGTTAGGTGTAGTGAAATGTACTTTTATTTTATGTGTCTCTAATAACTCTTTGACTACATGCCCAAAAAACTCCATTCCCTGGTCTGAACTAATGAAAACCGGGGTTCCATAAAAACAGAAGTATTGTAGTAAGCCCTGGAATATATCAACAGCATTTTTAGATTTTACTTCTATTGCCTGACCTAATTTAGTGAAAGCATCTACAACTGTTAAAAATTTCGTATTTTCTAGGGTAAAATGTCTAAATGAATTTTTTCAAAAGGTTTATAAGGCGTGTCCGTTAACATCATCTCTATTCTTGGTGGATTACGTTCGTATTTGCTCCGTTTACATATTTCACAATTTGCGATGTAATTTGCAACGTGTTCTTGCATAAGTGGAAAATAATATTTTCTTTGAAGTTGTCGAAGTGTTTCCGTTACCCCTCGGTGATTTGTCTTTCCTTCATGTTGATTTTGTATAGCTTCTTTTATGAGATCTCCATCTTTGAGAAATTCTCTTCGTTCGGTACAATAAATAATTTCAGGTCCGTCCCTGTTAAATATGTTATTTACTACAGTACTGAATGTTTTAAACAAATTCTCCGATGTAAAATAGAAATAATATCTCTTCTTATCTGCGGTGTATTCATTCAGAAACTTCTTGATTTCATTCGCATTGTTATCTCTACTAACTTGCACATGGAATCTTTGAATTTTCCCTATTGTTTCTTTCTTTACAGGTTTTGGATTATTGTAAATTTCGTGAATAAAATATTGATTTGGTTTTGAATCAATTACATCACTCGATATCTTTATAGGGGATGAGTCTTCAGTTGTTGAGTTAGACGAATGTATAGTTTGTTCATCTACATCCATTTCTGAGTTTCCTTTATCCTGATATAGTGGGTCTTTTCCCGTATCTGATCCGACAGTTGGCACATCCCGTCGTTTTTCTATTCGTTTCTTTTTTCATTTTGATTTTCGGGGTCCAGTGTTTTTAATAAGTCTTCCATGTCCGATTCCGACATTTCCGCTTCTGTAGCATCCTCTAATAGTTTTGCGATTTCTTCATCATCCACGTTGTTTGCTAATGATTCCGTTTCTAGAGCATTTAGTTTGATTCTTGAAAATGCATCCGCATTTTTATTGATTGAACCCTTCTTATATACCAATTCGCAATCATATTCCTCTAGGCGTATTTTCCATCTTTGTAACTTTGAATTTGGCTCTTTTAATTTCGACAACCAGACCAAAGGTCGATGATCTGTATAAATGAAAAACTTCCTACCGTATAGGTATGGTCTGAAATATTTTACAGCCCATATTATGGCCAAAAGTTCTTTTTCGATAGTGCTATATCTTTCTTCTGATTGATTTAATGTTCTTGAAGCAAAGCATATTGGTTTGTCAGATCCAATTGGTCCTTGGGACAGTATTGCTCCAATAGCAATATTAAAAGCATCTGTAGTCACCACATATGGTTGGTTGAAGTCTGGATATTCTAAAATCGGTGGGTTTGTGAGTATTTCCTTACACCTATTCACTGCAGTAAGATATTCTTTAGAATGTTCGATTTTTCGTCCTTTCTTTAAACATGTTGTTAGTGGTTTTGTTATTGCTGCATAATCTTTGATAAATTTTCGATAATATCCCGTTAATCCTAGAAATCCTTTCAGTTCAGTTACTGTCTTTGGAACTGGGTAATTTATCACGGCATCAATTTTCATTGGATTAGGTTTGAGTCCCTCAGCTGTTATGACGTGTCCTAAGAATTGTACTTCTTTCTTAAGAAACTCACATTTATCCATCTGGATTTTTAAATTTGATTTTCTCAGCCGATCGAAGACTTTTGTTAGTTTCTCTATATGCTCTTGTAGTGACGTAGAAAAAATTACTATGTCGTCCAAGTACACTGCGCAAGCTTCGTTTATTATGCCTCTCAATACGTTATCCATTACTCTTTCAAACGTTCGAGGTGCATTTTTAAGTCCGAAAGGGAGTCTTTTATATTCATAATCTCCCTTGGTGTGGAGAAAGCAGTTTTAGGAACATCCTCGGTGCATCTCTATTTGGTGGTATCCTGATGCCAAATCTAATGTAGTGAAATATTTGCATTTCCCCAATTTATCCAATATGTCTGTGATATTAGGTAATGGGTATTGATCATCAATACTCTTTTGGTTAACCTGTCTGTAGTCGACGCAGAGACGATATTTCTTTTCTCCAGAAGCATCCATTTTCTTAAGAACTACTACGACTGGACTGCTCTATGGACTATTTGATGGTTGAATTATATCGTTTTTTAGAAGTTCACTTACTTGATTCTCTACTTCTCTTTGTTGGGCTTCAGGCATTCTGTAGGCCTTCCTAAATATGGGTGTTTCATCTGACATCCTAATTTCGTGCTTAACTATATTCGTGAAACTTAAAGGTATTTTGGAGCAATGGAATATGTCCCTGTACTCGTAACATAATTTTCGTATTGAGTTGTATTCTTCTTTGTTGAGATGTTCTAAACGAAGATTTTAAGATTTTCTTTTAACAAATTATCAACAGTAGAATTTTTGGTATACTGGAAACATTTGGTGATTCTATTACGTTGTCGATATCCGCTGGATAAATTTCGATAACATCAAGAGGTCCGATGCTTACTTGAGTATTTTTTCATTACTGTTTGTAATGGTGAGCAAAGCTTCTTGATTTTGATTTTTACTACACATTGCGGAATTTCGATACCGTCAGCTAACTTAGTGTATTCGATGATACCTTGATGTAAATTTTGAGATTTTATTGGAATTCGTACCACGCTTTGTTTTCTGGCTGAAAGATTGAGTATACGATTTTTATTTTCAAAATATATAGGAATTGGTCCATGCTCTGTATATAATACATTTTTCTTCAAGTCAATATTTGCGCCTAAATGTTTTAATAAATCCATACCAATTTATCCGTCATATTCCGAATTAAACTCAAATATATGGAAATCAAAATATTCATTCGTTTTAAAAATTTTGGGCAAAGGAATACGAGCTACGTATTTGTGATAGCTTGTCTGATGTGCTGTTTTAATAGTGAAAGGCATATACTGAACAAAATTTGTATAAAATTTATTAACTGTTTTTGGGCTTATTAATGTTTTAGAACTACCTGTATCTATCATAAATTTCAATTCAACTCGGGGAATTTTTATGTATGGCAAACGGGACTTAGTTAGATTGGTTAAATTTATCAAGGGGGGTTCTCTGGTTCCGATACAAGCTGAAAATTTTCTGGATATTCTTCAAAATATTCTTTTTCTCCGAAACTATTTACTTCGCCTGTTTCTTGTGTTAAATATTCCGATGGTTCATTAAAATAATAATTTTGTTCACAAGAACAACCGGGATTAGGTGCATGATCTAAATTATTATCAACTTCTTGTTGAAACAGTTCTTCTGAAATAAATTTTGGTTGATTCGGATTTTGCGCCTGAGCTTGTGGTCTAACAGAACGTCTGGTGTTACCTGAAGACGTGTCCATAGGCTCTGCTCTATGTTGTCTAAAATGGTTAGATCTATTATGTGCAAAACTTTGCGAATTATTAGAAAATGAATTGAAAGGTCTCCACACAGGCGTCGGATTGACTAAATTAAAAGTTCGCGGGGGTGGATTTGGGTTTACAGGTGTAGCATTTTGGTTACTTATTACCGGATATTGAACGGGCATTGGTATTCGCGGAGTATTAAAATGATTCACTAATGGTCGGTTATTTGTTGGTTTATAAACTAATTTTGATGAATGACTTCCTTGTCGAGCTAAATTATTTCTCGCGTATGAAAAGTTCTCCTCTTCTATTACGAAACTAATTGCTTGTTCTAAATTTTGAGGGTTTCTTAAACGAATTGGCAAATTTGACTGTAGTCCTCTAAGGAAAGCATTCAAAGCTTGACTCTCATAGATTTCCCTCTTAATCCTACGAGTTTCCGCATTATTTTCTGTTAGATTTATTTTTGTTAAAAGTAAGCTAAGTAAATCTTGGCACCTATTTCCAAATATTACTGCACTTTCATTCTTTTCTTGTCTTATATGTAACATATCCCCTACTAAACAATTCTCATCTCTCTGATCTGAGAAGAATTGTAAGAGCAGATTTTCAATACCTATCCAATTTCCTAAATCACCCCTACTTTCTACAATATTTAGTGCTCTACCTGTGAGTTTACTAAAAAATTATTGATCAAGTACTCACTAGACTGAATGAAAATACCAAGAATCGCGGGATTTCCGTCAAATTCTGGAATTGAATCAATATGATATTTTTGGAGTTGTGGAACCGCCATTTCTTGTGTTATATTTACAACCCTTCTAATCGGACTCCTATCTCTAATATTATTCTGACTCATAGAAATTACGTTCAAAATATTAAATCAATTATTGCCATGTTTATATATCGATGAATATCAAAAGACTTGAATTATTATAACTATTAAGAGAAAATGAGGATTGGAACATAAAGGATGTGAAAACTTACAATATAACTTGCATTACAGATGTCTTCATTTTTCTCTTTTTCTGCAGTGGTAGATTTAGCGATTATAAGTAGCAGATTCGTCAGCAGAATCTCCGTACTAACTTATAATTTCTCTTCCCAAAAGCTGATGATCTTCTGTACTATCTTCTTAACTATGAGGGATTTCTGCCTCACTGGCGATGATGGCCACTGGTTTCACTTTGGTCGATTTTTGGAAGCCAAAAATAGCGAATTTTCTGATATTCAGTTAATTGTTGAAACGAACACTAATTTTTCGCGATTTTCGTCGATTGATAGTGCTGAATATCCTACCGACTGCGCCACTTAAGTTTTACTAAAAGACCTTAGTCTTTTTAAAAAAACTTTATTTGACTATTGAAGGAGTAGACAATGTGAAAGTCTTGACATCCAGAACAATAATGATTTTCCATCTACAAAATGTGCATAATGTTAGATTTATCTTACTCGACTAATTCTGTGAAATGTATGTGATATGATACATGTTATCTAATGAAGCACGTTTCATGCATATCTTAGATAAGTTGGGTCAACGTAACTAGTAGCCTACTGCAAAAAAGTTCGAAAGGGCAAAAAGGATATGACTCCGGAAAATAAAGCACCCTGTAGATTCTTGTTCAAATGTAGGACGTGTAGAGATGGAGGATGTAAAAAATAGCTCGCATTCTAAATTTGGGCTGTATATCTCGAAAACTGCACGAGTTTTGAAGAAAAAATCAATTTTGACCGGAAATTTCAACAACCTGTAGCTCCGTTACGTAGCATTTGCGACGTATGTTTATATGAACTTTTTTCTTGAAATAGCACGTAGATTTACCCCATCAAGTTGTCACATACTAATATATAACACCCTGTATACTAATATAGAGAGGAAAGGTTTGATTGCTTGTTTGTTTGTTTGCATTGAACAGGTTCCGAAACTCCGATTTGAAAAATTCTTTCACTGCTAGAAAGCTACGCTACCTCCGGTGAAAAAAAGTTATATTAAATTGTCAAGTAAGTTAGGAATCCATACTAAGACTTTAATAATGTAACCCACGGTGTGAAAAAATTACCAAAACTTTCTTACATCGTGTGCGCTGCAGAAACTATTGATTTAACAACAAAATAATATATCACGACTTTATGGAACATGTAATTATCTACAAGAAATATTGCGACAGCATATGCTATTCATTAAATTTATGTCACAATAAGTGTTTTTCCATTTTAAAACTATATTAAAATGCCACTGCAATAAAAGATCTTTTATTTATACTTTAGAATTCATCCTCATTGAAATAAATAACTTTGTATTGAAGTCTGCTTCAAAACCATTATACAACTTTTTGAATTATTCAATTTGGACATTCCATTCGAAAGATATTACATGTTTGAAAATGTAAGTTATTTGAAAAATGTCGCACAGATGCCACTCAGATCGCTCGCTTCGACTGCACCATAATAATAATAACCGATGTAGGCGTCAGTGGGATACGGGAGGGGAGTCAATATCGTTTACATGATAGATACATGACTCAATGAATTGACTTTCAGGGGCAGAGAAAGTAGAGTATATATTAAAGGCCTTTTCACGAACATTTTAAATAAAATATGAAAAAAAAAGAAAGAATAATACAAAACCATAAAGTTAAATAATAATACAAAAAAAATAAAATTGAATTAATAATATTTTATATTCTGATTTTCTTCGTTTCACGCTTTTTTTAATATCCCCGAGCAAAAACGATAAAATATGTATGGGAGTGTGTGCGTATGTGTGTGTGTGTGTAAAAAATTATAAGTTTTGAAATGTTTGGTTAATTCCGTGCGAAGCCGGAGCGGAATGCTAATCATCTATAAACTTAGTGAGCATCTCCTCTAAACTATAACAACATCTATAAAATATAGCTCGATATGAAATCAACCAGAATATCAAGGATTAGAAACTATTCCACATACGTAAGATCCAAAAGAGCATACATCCGTATTAATCTTCTGAATTACAATTCGAATAATAGAATGATGTGATATCGGCTTTGATACATCCTGTTTTGGCCCAGTCTTTGAACAAAATATATTGGATCCATTAACCACCTTATGTATTTCCATCGTTATAGACACCTCAAATGATACAAAGTAGTCATCGTCATATCCTTTTTTGACTTTTTCCAATTTCTCTTTTTCATTTATATTTCCTCTAGCCTCTCTTTTATCCGTTTCCTTTAATTGTTGGTTTTCTTTGTTCTGATTTTTTATTAACATTTTCCTGGTTTTAATTTTTTTAATATTACGTTTTTTCTAGAGATTTTTCTGGAGTGTCAATGACAATTGTAGACTTTCTTAGCACATTTTATATTATAGAAATTTGTGGTGAAGCTTTTGGCAGAAGTTTTCATCTGCAAAATCACTAGCACCTTACTGTAAACCTGACGGTCCAGCTATGGGTACATTAAACATTTGCAATATCACCTGAGTGACGCTTATATCTACATATCTACTTTAGACTTTTCCAAATTCAGCGACACATCATCAATATTAACAATATTATCAACAGGTGATTCAGTTACTAGACTGGTTTTAGTCTTTTGGGTCTTAGCTGTCCGTGACAAAAGAAAGCACAAAGTCCGGTTCTTAAAAAATTTCTCACACAGACATTTTAAAAGCGTTGATAATATTCATTGGGTTGAAGGACATTGGCAGAACTCCTTTAACAATTCCTGAAAGGTCGTTTATTGATATTGTTTTCCCGGATTACTGGCCATCCAGGAAGTTTATGTGATATTCATATAATTTTTGAGTGACCCATGAACAATATTGCTGTTTTTGGCCTTGTTTACAACTTGTACATTGACATGCGAGGTATGGTTATTTTATAAGAGTATAACGGAATCCTTTTATGAGGGCTTCATATGATGAATTAAATTAATGATTCATTTTACATCCATCCCTGATTGATCTCCAGCGTCTATACATTTCGTTGGCCCATTTCTTATGAACGTATTATATCGCAGACGAGAGAAGATTAACACACAAGATATGAAGTTGTCAAAAGCATTTTTTGCAACCGCAAGTGTAACGAGCAGTTGCACCCATAGATGTTACATCATCGATCGTCGACCTGCTTTATGCCTTTTCCTGCAACAACTTTTTTGGCTTTTGAACAGTGCTGACACCCGTACAGAAATGACAACATATACAGTTGCCTAGTTGTCTTTCAAGAATATACAAGTAATAATACTTAATTCATCGATGTTTCGGGTCCGGGATGCTTGAGATCTGGTAGCTCTGCTTGAACTGGTAGCTTCATGACGTCATACCAATAACCTCGGATTTCTCTTCATGAACCCCGTAAACCAATCATTGCCCACTATCTCATTTGTTTTTCAAGATTCTGGTATCTTCTCAATATTGTGAAACATAGTACATTGAAATCCTAATTTTTTCACATCATTGGACAACAATAATCTGAATTATACCTAATATAAATATTAGCACACTTTATCAAATACTCTGCTACGATTGCTTCTTGTTCAGCATTGAACACTAGCCGATTTTTTCGTAACACATTTCTACTATGATACCTGTGTTTTTCTTCTTCACAACATTATAAAGAGAAACAAAACAGAGTACTTTCTTTTTCTCTTAATAATCTTTAGCGTAGCTTGTTTATAGACCTAATGGAGTACCACGCGCATTTTTTCGCTTATAGGTGCTCATGCTGTGTTGAAAAAGAACGTACATAATAATCATTCGAAACATTCAGTTACTCTATTCATACTAGCCCCCATATCTGTGGTAGGTGTTAACAAGCCCCAAAGGTACATTTTAATTATTCAATAATGTAATGAAATATTGGTCACTATTTATGTAGAATTTGAAACGTAGAATAGCTAAGTGTAAAATATGCTATTTAAAAAAAAAACAACGCAATCATCACATCTTATAACTATTCTGATAATCAAAAAAAAACCATTAAATGATCTGCTAGATGATATCGCACAATCACATGACTCACAGATTGCAACTCACCGAGAACGTGCCATGCGTCGCGATCTGTTTGACAAGTTAAGACACTCAGTTAAGGTATAGTAGGTATAACAGAAATTCGCTGGTTACTACTTATATTTGTTAATTGCAGCTCATTTCCTCAGAAAAAATAGATATCGAAGTTAAAGAGGAAGAATATCCTAGTTCTTTAAACCAGGAAATGTCCATTGTGAACTAAATTCTTGCAACTGATTTGTGCTGAATGAAAATGCGCGGTTTTCCCGGAAAATAATGTACAACAATTGAGTTCGTGTCAATAGAGATGGAATATTTAATAGTCAGAATAGACATTGATAAAAGAATAGAAACCCTCTTCTCCTTATTGATATTCAACTTCAAGGCTAATATCGGTTGAAAATTTTCGTAGCTCATAGTTTTCTGCAATGAATTTCTCACCCAAAAAGGATACGGATAAAGGGGATTCAATTTCCTTCATTGACACTATTTTCCATAGCTTCAGTACTTACAATAGATATATGACCATCATACAGGGATATCCACCAGGGCCGTCCGTTAAAAACTTTTTGAGTTTCAATTACAATATCAAGCTGAAATTTTATACGCGGCCAAAACTAGCGATTTCCAATTAAAGTGAAATATTTGCGAAGTGATACCTTTTCCGGTTATACCGCAAGTGAGTCATCACTTTGGTATTTCAAATGGCAATCTACCTTTTTTATTATACATCTAGAACCGACATTTGAGCGAGGCAAAAAATTGTAGCTCATAGATCTTTTGCACTACAGACACAATCTTTGCTTGGGTGGATAGAAGAAGGATCAAGAAATTTTGTAGCAGTCTACACATGTCAAATGTTTATTGCGTTGTTTTGTATGATTTTTTCAATTTGGTCTTTTTTAAACAGCAATAACTCGATTTTTTCAAATGGCACGTGCCTATTTTTATATCGCCATCAGATGAAGCGTCAAATTCCAGATGGAATGTATCAGTATGTACTATACCTATCTCTTATAGTTCCGAAATAATTTAGGAATATATTGAATTTTGATGATTTTGCAAAAACTAACAGAGAATGCTTTGAAATATTTGAATCAAGTAGCTGAACTGGCTACGCTCACCTGACAGGTGCCTAAAATTAATGTACTTGTCACTTCGTTCATTCGAATTTGATATTTTAACAAGATTTGTTTGTAGTTTGAAGTGAAAATTTTTGAAAAACACCAGATTGATAATAAAATGGCTGATTATTCAAACAAGGATATGTTTAATCTCTTTTTAATTCATGGCGAATGTCAGAAAGTGGTGGATAAAACTTGCAGGCAATTCAACAACCAATTTCCAAATTTGGCGCCTATGAGTAAAACAAAATTTCCAAGGATTACAAGCAATTTTCGGCAATTTGGAGGAACTAAATACATAGAAACTAGAATAACCAATTCTCGAGGACGAGGAAATTATATGATTTTGATGAAGCCAAGTTCAATGAAAGTGGAATAACCAACAGGAGAAATCGATATTTTTGGGCTACAGAAAATCCACATTTCATTGAGGTTATTGATTTCCAGAATAAATTCAGCGAGATCGTTTTTGCAATTCTAAAGAATGATTTTGGCTTATCGCATTTATGAGGAAAAACTTAATGGACAAAGATACCTGGAAATTTTGAGAGGAACATTAGCAAACTTTTTAGATGGATTATCCCTTAACATTCTGAGGGATTGCTATTACCAAATGGATGGTGCACCAGCACATAATACACGAGCTGTAGATCGGCAGCTAACAGAAATGTTCGAGGATAGATGGTGGGGTAATCAAGGACCAAATTTATGGCCTCAGCGTTCTCCGGACCTGACGCCCCTTGTTTTTTATTTATGAGAAAAAATCAGGAGTGAAGTGTATCTTATTCCTGTAATAAGTAAAGAAAAGTTATTAGAGCGCATTCATAATGCTTTTCGTAATATTGATCCTGAGGAAACTAGGAGGGCAACTCATCATGTTCGTATACGAGCTGTCAAGTGTATCGAGCAAAATGGGGCTCATATTGAACATTTATTCAGATCGTTCATTAGTTTTCTCCTATGATGTTTGCTATCACTTATTCGTATTAAGGTAATTATCTTCGATGAATGATTTTCGCTTAGTTCCTACAATTTTTATTCATCCGAATTGTAGAAAATTGCTTATAATGCTTCGAAATTTTATTTTACTCATAGATGGTAAATATGGAAATTGGTTATTGAATTGCCTGCAATTTCTACCCACTACTTTTGACATTCTAAAATGAATTAAAAAAGATTAAATATATTTTCGTTTTGAATAACCAGTGGTTTTATTCCAAATGTGTTGTATTTTTTGGATATTTTCAATCTGAAATAACGACAATTCTTGTTGAAATATCAAATTCGAAAGAACAAAGTGACAAAAGTACATTAATTTCAGGCACCTGTCAGGTGAGCGTAGCCAGTTCAGCTACTTGATTCAAATATTTCAAAGCATTCTATGTTAGTTCTTGCAAAATCATCGAATTTCAATATATTCCCAAATTATTTCGGAACTATAAGAGATAGGTATAGTACATACTGATACAATTCCATCTGGAATTTGACGCTTCATCTGATCGCGATATAAAATATAAAAACTGGCACGTTCCATTTGAAAAAATTGAGTTATTGCTGGCTGAAAAAGACCAAATTGAAAAAAATCATACAAAACAATGCAATAAACATTTGACATGTGTAGACTGCTTAAAAAATTCCTTGATCCTTCTTTTATCCACCCAAGCAAAAATTGTGTCCGTTGTGCAAAATATCTACGAGCTACAATTTTTTTAAATGTTCCTCAAAAATCGAGTTTATAACAAAAATAATTAAATCTGTCAAAAGTTCTGACAGATAAGTGTCAGCAGCTTGGGTATTTTATGTCTTACTCAAATGTTGGTTCTAGATGTATAATAAAAAAGGTAGATTGCCATTTGAAATAACAAAGTGATGATCCACCTCCGGTAAAACCGGAAATGGTATCACTTCGAAAATATTTCACTTGGAAATCGCTAGTTATGGCCGCGTATAAAATTCAGGTTGATATTGTAATTGGAACTCAAAAAGTTTTTAACGGACGGTCCCAGTGGATATCGCTGAATATTTTTTGTTTTCTGACTTTTAATTGTTTATCATTCCCCTCAGATATAAAAATTTAATTTTATGGATACTTTTTGTCAGCCATTTCAAGGGGCTGGATACAGTGTTATTAGGCAAATCTTTTTCCTTTTAGCTGTGGAATCATCAACTAAAATCATGATCTGCGTACTCAAAAACATCCTGTATTATATTTTTTCAATAATATCTTCATCTTTCAATTCATTTTTGACCTAAGAATATTTAAAATCTCAAATGATTGCAAATCGGCAGATATTTTTCGTTTCGAAATAAATTACGGAATATCCTTGTAATTAACTACTTCTATGAATGATGAAATAAAGAATGAGTATCATTCTAATCAAATAAATGCAACGTAAATCACAAAATCCATTTCATTTGGAGGCCTCCAATTTCCAATTTCGATATGAAACGCTCTTCATTTTAATGATTAATTTTCCTGCAGAATTAGTGAGGTCGCGGAATGATCAAAGGTGAGGAAGTGGAAATGCGTGAGCAAATTTCCATCTTCCGGCAAACGGACATCCTGGGTGGTGACTGTGCGTTTCCTAGCCCACGTCGGCTAATTTCCTACTCATTTTTGATATATCTCTTACATGGCTGCTTAGAAATAAATCAATTTAATCGCGTGAGTTCATGGCGGTAATTTTAATGGAAACCTCGAGATTGTCTATCATGCTATTGTTGGGTTATATTCTTTTAGTCGAGTTTCTTAACCTTTTATGGATAACGCTTCGTAAAGTCACGTATCATTTTAGTTGCCAGTTCGGCATTGATATGATAAATAGATTTATATTAGAATGATGACTCATATTGATAACACAGAGAACAAATATTATTCCATTAATGATAATAGTAATAATAATAGTTATTGCTCAGCTTACTGGCCGGTAAACGCAGCGGCGGTACAAGTGATGCCGGGGACAATGCATTTGGATCACCCTATAGGAGAGAAAATACGAATTTTTACACACCAGATACTAGCCCAGAGATGAAAATAGATCAACCAGAGTCAAATGCTCATTTGCTAACAGTCATTCAACCTATGGTCGAATGACTGTTAGCAATATGTGCGATTATCTTCTCAATTACTCACGCGTTAACTACAGTAACTCACTCTTCACTTAACCTTGGTCGAATTTCTTGTCCCTTACTTAGTGCGCTGGAGGTATGTCTAGTTTTCCCTTCATGACATATCACGTCCCCTTAAACAAAGATTTTGCGGTGGGTTAGAGAAACGACTTATATATTCAAAGAATGGACTGAATTAGAATTAAAAATCTACTGTCCCGTTAATGTGACCCCATTGGTCCAAATTGTCTATAAGTGTAGAAAATCTTACAGTGTTCTTCCAGAGAAACAATATTATCACAGGAACTATGCTTTTGATCAAGTCAATCTCTTGTAAATTTTTCGAGAAGCTTTACTTTTCTTGAAGATCAAGCTTTTGAAGAATCAAAGGTTTGACTTGATTTTGCAACCAAATATTCCGATATCTAACTTTTTCAATCTGCTTGAAAGTTTTGTTCTTGTAAGTGTATAAGTTGAAATCACTTTCTAATCGTTCATTACCGTACCCGTACAGGTGCAAGAGAAGTAGAACAAAAATATCTTCAGTCATATAGAATTTTATAATTGTCTGTGACATACATAATTTCAAAAATTAGTTCGTTCGATCTAGTCGATTCGTTCCGCAGCACAACATGTAGATACAAAAAAAGTTTGATCAATTAAAAGGAATAAGAAAGGAATCAACCAGAAGCCATTTCAGAAATGTAAAGAATTTCTGTATACATCATCAATACCCAATAAACGCTTGACTTGATTTCAACTCAAGTCAAGTGAAACAGCTAGATTTTCAATTCAAGCCTTGAATCTCTGGAAGTAACAGCATAGTTTCGTCAGTGACCATTCGACTATGACCAACTTGCTTTGATCACCTTAGCATTTTTGGTTGTTAGATGGATCCGCTCGTTTCTGACAGACCGATTCTTTTGTGTTTTAGTTTATTGCTCTCTACTTGATGAGTGACCGCTGCTGAGTGGAGTGTCACAAGGTTGTTTCTTGAGGTCAATCTTGTTTATTTTCTACAGAAGCAATTTCTAATATTGAAGTAATACTGCTATTTACACTGACGATACAAAAATATTCTGATGGCTTTCTTTTGAGTCTAAATTTGTAAGAGCACATTCACCATATTTTGAAAATAAGTCAATGATATTCCGTCGGGGCAAAGCATATTTCAAAGGCATCATTGCTCCCTTAATCCTCTTGTACCAGACATCCAAACATCATCCGGTTCTCGAGTACTGTGAAACTGTTTGATCATCTTATATTGTACGCTATAAAAATTTTGGCCTTCTGGCTCTTGCGACCGGACAATCATTCGAAGTTCTTCTCAAAAATTTTATTTTTTTGAATTATAAAGCTGTCTCATTTTCAACTTCTCTTTTGTGAAGCGGCACACGGTGTAACCCAAATATTTGATCTTATTGTAATAGTAAAAATCATAATTTGTAATCAGTTGGAGTGACTAAGATTTGAACAGGAATATGAACTACTGAATGATGTAAATCCTGATCATGAAAGTTAAGAAAAGCTCTGGAAACGTATTGAAAAAACGAATAATAATCCAAACTGTCACGCTTATCCAGGGCCACAGGAAGGTAGCGCAGAACATTTGTAGACATCAGACCATATGTGGCAAGATCTGGCTTGGGCAATACATTTTGCTTACAGCAAAATGAAAAAGGCAATGATCTAGCGCCAGCAGATGAACACATTATTCTGTTGGTGTAATAGCTTCCTGGAGTTATGTACGAATTGAAGGTGATACAGGTAATTTTTCCATTACCGTGTCATGACTAAATTAATCCATTTGAAGTCGAAGGCACACAAACTGCGCTTTCAATACAAGTTGAGAACCCAAGGTCGTTGCAACAAATATAGAAACCATTTTCTTCATATTTGTGATATTCTATTTCATATGTAATTCAATGAAACAAATTCCCTTAATAAAACTTATGTCTAAGTGAAAATACCGTCTATCCTTATACCTAGTTTTCAGATTTCATCATCTTAAAAAGACTCCAAGGAAAAATCGCAAATTAGAGGGCAGAAAATTCTGGTTTCTTGAATTCAGAAACTAAGAGTATTAACTATGAATTGTGGAGGAGGCCTTAGCTGTAACCTTTATAAGAATACCTGACCTCCAAATTATATACTTAATGAAGTACTGATACATGCATGAGATAAAACAAGGGTAAATCAAACCATCTTTTCAAGAACATACCTAGTCATCAATCTTAGATAATATATGTAATACGAGCATTCTTTTCGGCGACGAAATCGTTTGTGCTTTTTCTAAGATCTTAAACATTTTCTCAGCTGGACCATCTAAGGAGAATTCAGGATTGTATTAAATTTAAATTATTCAAATTGAGGAATTGGGTATGGTGAAGCATGATACAAATATATTTGCAAGAAGTTGAATCAACTTGAAAATGGGTTACATTAACGGGGAAACGGATGCTTTGAGAACCATTTTGTTTTTGTATAGAATACTGTGGAGAAAATTTCAAGATGGCATGTTGTGCTGCATAGACTCTGAAATTAAAAATTTGAGGAATAGTGGCCATCTTTCCGAAAAGCAATGTCAGCTAGTTACCAAATTCTTGTAACGAGATACCTTCAATTAATTTTGTTGTTTCGTAAATCCGAACGGTTGTGTAAATTGTCGAGAATAATAATTTGTGTTGTTTTTTACCTATAAATTTGTCTATTGTACCTGCTAATCTTTTCAAAAAATCAATTTCTTTTTAAAAGTTTTTTCGTCAGTGAAGAACTTTAAGTAATTCATGCTGCATTTTAGGAAATGCGGACATTTCGATTTTATGCTGATTGGAACTACTATTACATATTGAGGAATCAATCAACGATTTCGATAAATGTCATATTCAAGGTGATTATCTGTTCTAATAATTCGATTATCTATGAAATTAAGTGTTTTGTGTTTTCTTTCCATTTTTCATAGTGTCTGATTGTCTCGTGCCTGTCCGAATTCTAAACATATCATCAACATATCTTTTCTTTACTAAAAAAAGATGATGTCCACCTTCTTGCGACCTGAGCGTTTAACGTTATTTGCATTCATGGTATCAATCATTATTTTACGGATCCAATAAAAATTCATCAGTATATAAAATTTTTCGTTAAAGTTCAATTTATTGTCTGCTGCAATGGTTTTCGAATAAAAACTAAATGACTATGCTAATCAAAATCTCAGTGTATTGTAATCTATTGAAATATGGTTGTGGACGATAGCACCTGTGAAGTTTGTTTGTTTGTTGTTCCTTTAACGTGCTCTATTTCTGCCTTTCGGCACGCCGGGGAATTCTGTCACCTCACTAACCCGGGAATTTTGCCGAACCCCTCTCGTGTCGAGGGAAGGGATCTTTAATGTCTAACACATATCTGTTAGACAGGACCAACAGCTTTACATCTCCTCCGAAAAATGGACACTCAAGCAGTTCCCAGAATCAGAAAAATCGCACCGACTTTGAGGGGATTGAACCCAGGTAACTCTGCGTAGGAGACGAGCATCATATCCTAAACGCCACCGAGCCGGCACCTGTGCAATTACTACGTGCGAAATTCATAAAGCCACTATCTTATTGAATTGTCTATGCACATAGCCGAATAAGAACAAAAATTGATCATATCCTTGAAATGGGGGAATTATTACGTCGGAACTTTATCACATAACGGAGGTGATACAAGGCAAGTTTTGGGGCACACCATCTTTCATACACTATTGTGGTGACACAAATAATGTACTTCAATGGGAAAGCGGTAGACAGTTCGAATTAAATGTCAGGCTTTTCAGCTGTTAATATCTCTCCTTTTCGAAAAAATACCCTTTACTTGAGATCGAAAAAATTTTGACGAGTTCAGCAACGTAATATTTGTTCTTTTATAGGAATATTAAGTTTCCACATTTACTATATCAAGCACATGATAAATATAATCAATAAAGATGCTTATTTACATCACGTGGTATGTACTGCACCATTCTGCTACAGTAATTGAGATCAACACAAGCCCCGAGCATCTTTTACATATTTTAGTTATGTTAAAGCTCATATATTACATGCGAATCATAGTGTTAATTAAAACAAACAAAATCTCAGCATAAAACTTGCATCGTTTCAAATTTCCACTCATGTTTTAAACATAATGGATGGTAATCAACTGAATACGTACAAATAGTAGAGACTAAAAAATTTCACATTGTTCTAGTAATAATATTGTACTCTGAAACAGCTTTCACTTAGTGAAAAAAATACATGTCGAAAATCTAGGAAAATGCGAGAAAATTGCCATTAAATTAACTTTGTTTTTCGATGTTCCGGTTAGCAGATCTCGAATAATTAATTTCTTTGAATAAACAGAATGAATTCGTGTAGAAAACTTTGAAGTGAGGAATATTGAGATGTACAAAAAATTGCTGCCTACATTATTTAGATAGAAAAACTGAAAGGAGTCCAAGTATCTGCAACCAAAGATACAATGAAAATCAAAACCAACTCTTCAAAAACCTTCTACAGAATTGAACTGAAAAAATATAGAACGTCAATGTCAATGAGTTCACACATATAGCGATAAATGTTATCGCCATTGAAATATGATATATATCTGCCTATCAGCCAGATAAGAACTAGGAGCGTTAGCTTTTTGATAGATCGCTTTATGCAGACATAGTGTGCAGCGTTGCGGTAAATAAACGAACAAGTATGAATTAAGTCGAAGAGTTTTCTCTTTTGATCCGTGTTGGTCCCTCAGAAGGCGCAAAACTATATGTATATACATAAACATGTACTGGATGCGCTCCAACAAGTTGAGGTGAGTAGGTGGTAGGATCCATCCTTAACTGCCTCGAAAGGTTCATTATACGGGTAAGTCGAGCACTCCTCCAGCGAATTCACTGATTCCTTCACGTTCTAGAAAATAAAGCAAACCCTTGATAGAGTTCTACAATATCAGATGACTGGGGTACAAAAACGTTAATGTCGATGCAGTGCATCAGCATCTGCAAAACGTATAACCCCATGTGCTGGCCCTAACCGAAACCCAAATAAATCAAACAACCTACATAACGTATTTACGTTTCAATGAGTATGAGTTACACGACATTTAGACTTGAAGGGGGCCTCTGTGTTTTCGTCAGATCGGATGTTACATGCCAGAGAAAGGACACGATGAAGGACGGCGCTTTCGACCTTGCGTGGTTTGCAGGATGAAACACTGTTTTTATTTTGTATATATCGCTCACCAAACAATATTCACTAGCCTAGTATGTTTCAGTATCTAGGTGATAAGATGTATTGAATTCAGGCACATCATTCGGGAGCTGAGGTTATTGTACTGGGTGACTTCAACGTTCACAACACTAACTGGCTCCGCCACTCCGATAGAAGAGATGAAACAGAAAGAAAGGCTGAAACTTTCGCAATCAGCCATAATCTAACTCAGCTAGCCGACAAACCGACAAGAATACCTGATTAATGAACTAACTTTCCGAACATCTTCGATTTCTTTTTGATTTCATATCCAGATGATTTAGGAGTGAAGGTTTCTGCACCGCTAGGCTACTCAGTCCTTAACCTTATATCTGCTACTGGAAACATTGTGCTTCCGCTAAACCAAGAACCTAAACTACCCAGACGCATTTGGAATCATATCCGTGCTAATTGGGATGATTTCTTCGTGCTTCCCATTCAGTAATGTTCGCCTTCCAGATCCTGACACCAATGTAGGCACTGAATCTCTTACTGATATCATTTATGCAGGAATGGATCTCTACATCCCTCATTTCGTGAAAAGAACAACAGCACTAAAGCCATGGTTCAACAAAGACTCCGAACGAGCCTCTGCAGCCAAGGGCGGAGCTTAAAATTTATGGAAGATAAATCCAACACAGGAAACAAGAACAACCTTCGTACGAATAAAGAACGTATGCAACCTGACAACTGCAAGAGCAAAGGCCAATTTCACTGAAGGGGTAACTAATAATCTCCTTGAACAGGCAACCGGGATTAGATAATTCTCGTCTATGGCGAAGACTTTCAGTGCCAATTTCTGCAAGTGTGCGTTTCCGTCTCTTGTTAAAGAAGACAGAAGTATAGCATCATCACCGAAAGAGAAAGCCGATATCTTTGCTCTCTTGTTGTTGAAGAATATTGTGCTAGATTCATCTAACGCAATACCACCAAACATTCCACCTACAAATTCTTCCATGGCAGAAATCAAGCTCAGATTCCACACTGTGAGACGGGCTCTCGAGCAGCTGAACTGCAAGAAGGCAGTTGGTCTGGTCAAAATACCGCCAATCGTCCTGAGAAAATGTGCTCGCGAACTGGCACCCATTCTTAACCGTCAGCTTCGTATTTCTTATGAAAGCCTGACTTTTCCGAGCAGCTGGAAAATTTCGAGAATTCAACCGATCCCAAAGAAAGGAAAGAAGTTGCTACCCCAAAACTACCGCCCTGTTGCACTTCTTTCCATTATGTCCAAAGTGATGGAGGGAGTCATAAATGATGAACTCATCGAATCTCTTTCAGGAAATTATAATATTAATAACCGCCAGTATGGTTTTCACAGGCAAATATCGACAGGAAATATGCTCGCCTACGTCACTCATTTTTAGAAATCAACGAATGGAAAAGAATAGGGAATCTGGATCAATAGCCCTCGACATCTATAAAGTCTTCGCTAGGGTTTGGCATGCAGTCTTGTAGAATTAACTTGCTGCATATGGGCTTCCCGGAAATTTTCGGGGTTGGATAAGTACCTTTTTTTCAAATAGATCAATACAAGTTGTGGTCTACGGAATAACATCTGATTGTTTCCGGTTGCGAGAAGGGGTACCTCAGGGATCCATTTTTTCGCAACCTTGTTTCTGTTGCAGATGAACGATCTTCTGTTACCTACAGATCTCCGGTTTTGCAGACGATTATACCCTGGTTTCGTCTTTCAGAAGTCAGCGGCCGATTACAGCTAAGGAATCTCGGCGTCAGAGATGTCAACAAATTAATAACTCATACTTCGATTTAAAGAGGATATCCTAGTGGGGTCAGTTGAACCAGGTGAGCAAGGCGCAAGCAACTACGTTTTCTAGAAAGGTCCCCGCTGGAAACCCTCCTATAATGATGCAAGTCCAACAAATCGCAACCAACGATTCGATGAACCTTCTCGGAATAACGGTCAACTCCGGTTTTTGCTGGCATAAATATGTATCAGCAATAACTAAATCAGCATCAGCTAAACTCAGTTTTCTTTTCAGAGCCAAGCGATACTTCACGGCATCTCAGCTGTTGCTTCTATATAAGGTGCTCGCTTCCGGCCAACATGTTCCCAACTTCGTATAATTGAGCCCTCTTCAAGAAGCGAGTGAACAGACACCTCAATCCTTCCTTCCCAGGCGTCCACTCATGTGGTGTAGCAGGTTCGCCTATTCCTGGGAAGCTCGTATAAAAAAAAACTTGCAACATTCCTCATCTCGCACTCGAAATACAAGCTGATCGGCAATTTATCTCTGTATGTAAAAAAAAACCATGTAGTCATTATACCAAAAACAAAGTCGGTGTGGGCAGTAACTGATCTTATCTTTTTCTTAACTTAAATTTTTTTGTATATATGGTTTAACAAATTCTAACGTAAACATAGTAACTTAATCTCGAGGAGAATATACAACAGTTCCATTCCCATTCAGGTCTAGTTAGATGCAATCAATATTTTACTAGCTTTTCATTGAATTACGTATTTCGAATAGCATTGCTATCTGCAACTTGTCCATTTCTCTGACAGCCATTAACACCGTAGTATTATAGACACTATATGGATTAAGTCGTTACTATTTGGTAGTTAAGCATGAAAACACAAATGAAATGTCAACATTATTTTTACTACGAACATATGAATCATTGATTCAGTAGATCACTGGTACTGCATTTTTGAACTCTCGTTCATTAACGAACAATGTGAAAACCAAGTACAAGGTGACATGAAATATATATGACTAGGAGGTTTAAAAGACAAGAAGTTCACAGCCTATTAAAAGGAAGTTATCATTTTATCTCATTGGAAATTTGATATTTACATTATTCAGTATCGTCGTTTTCTCATCTGAATGTTGCCATCAAAAAATGGTTTGCAAATTTCAACTCATTAAAAGTAGAGTTTTCTATCCTTTGAGGCGATGTGTACATCCTTCAATTTTTAATACTACAGAGTGGCTATTTTGGTTGCAGTGGGTGCCTAATGATAAACCTTTTTTTCTTTTTGAATCATTTTTTGGATATCTAATTCTGAAAACCACTCTAAAGCCGCATTTCTAGTAAATAAGTGTACTGAATGTCTGTAGATTTTAAAAAGTTTCATTCAAACGAAAATATTTGTGATAGTACATAATGTAAGCAATTAATCAACATAATCGCAATTCCTTTCTATTTTCTTCTCCAGAATCGATCGAGCGGAGAAATTCACCATCATTGATATTACAGCGCCTCAAAAACGTTAACATCGTAAAAAGTTCGTCCACAGTTCAATCTTCCTTCGTCAAGAAGCACTATTTCCACCATTCATTCAATAGCAATTCTTCTAACATCTTCAAACCAGCGATACCACTTGTTAAAAATGGTTAGATTTACAGTTTCGTCACCATATGAAGTTTTCACCTCATCACAAATCACAAAAGGAGGTTCTCCCTCCCGAACAAGATGACGGATGGCGCCTAGTATTTCGCACTTGGCAAGAGGCTAGATTGATATCCTAGCGTCGCAATTTCTCAACGTACTGACCTCGAGCGAGTCTCGTTACAGATGTAACACTTCCGTGTAACCAACATAATCAAAAAATAAAATCCCAACGGTCAGGAAATCTAACCTAACCTAACCCTACGGCCAGGAAAGCTTGAGTACACTTTCTGGATACGCCTCGTATGTAGAAATTGAGGGATTCTAAGCAAGATAATTTATAAACTACTGAATTATTTCAATAGTCTATAAAATTTCAAGCACCAGGTAAAAGTGAGGAAATGTCATTATGAGATCTAAATGCAATTTTAAATTACAATTTGGAAAAGTTATATGCTGAATTTTCTTTCATATGTACAAAATGTATTATATATTTGGCGCTGTAATAATCACAAATCCACCTCCTAACAGAATTTGGGAGGCTTTCACTTGGTATAATTCCATTATCAATAACAAAAACAAGTGATACTTTTTGAGGAATTTTACTGAATAATTGTGATTCGTCACGCGTTTCACTACACCGTAGCTGCTTCAGCAAATGAATGTTAAGAAATTATGACAACTATATATAGATACAATTGAAAATATAAATAGAAATGTTCCTAAGTATTTGAAAAGCTTATTGAGTTGCTTCTTCAGTGGTTATTGATGACAGGTATATCCAATGAAATTAGGGAATAGATCGCTCTCTGAATAGATTCAATAGAGGTGAAGGGCTTATATCGAATTGATAATTGATGAGTCTACCTGAGTGTTTGTGTTTGTTGATTTCTAAAGTTTCCCAAAGATCTTCTTTCCAATATGTATTATCCGTTCGCAAAATTTCAAACTGTCGGTCGAAAGAGTGATTATTTTCTAGGATATGATTCATGTAATTTAAATCTGATTTCTTATTTGAAAAACTGCGTTTATATTCCAATATTCCAATATTGAAATTTCTGTGTTCTACCAATATACAAATTATCACAGTCATTGAAATTCAATCTATAAACACCTGATTTATTATTTTTATCTGATTTGGTTTTATTGTTTTTATATATTTGCCTAACCTATTATTAGTTTGGAAAGCTATGTTGAAATTATTTCTACACAAGAATTATTTCAGTTTTTCACTTGTAATGTAAATTAAATTGTATTGTAAATTGAATTTAATCCTTTCTTGAAATTTTCTAGTGATAATGGAATGTTAATCAATCTATGAATAGAACTGTTAAATAGTAAAATTCCTATCTATTGGTGTATTTCTATATTCCTCATACGTAATGCCGAATTGAGATCTATTTATCATGCACACATTTAATAATCATATATTTGACAGTTTGTATATGTTATTCAACCACACCAGTATACTGTGGATATAAGGAACTAAAGATTCCGTTTCATTCTTAACAAATATTTTGAAATTCTCTACTACTTAAAGGTTAATTGTCCGAAAAAGTTATTCTTCTCGAACCTCTACGAATTCAGAAAAATAGTCAACTACTGAAAAATAATAATTACTGTTGAGTTCATGAATAGCTATACCTATTTTTTTGCCACGAATAATCTGGAATGTGGTGTGAATATTTCTTTCGAATAATTTGGAGCAAATCGTGTATATGTTGGATATGATAGTAATTTGTTTTCAATATTTCGAGTAATTCCTAGCCAGTAATGTACCCTAGAAGCTTCAAGTCTAGTTTGAGAATTTTCTATGTGATTAACGTGAAGAAGATTGAGTATATCTTTTCTCAACGAAGCTGGAACAATAGGAGTAGTAATTCTTCACAAGAAATATTGATCAAACTATGATTTCACTTCTCACATACAAGTATAATTTTGAAGAACTCAAGCATTTTGACATTATTTTCAGTCGCCCTTCGATGACATATTCTGATATAACCTGAATACGAGAAGGTGCATCAGGTATATTCATTACCTTTCCAGGTCTAAATATGACTTCGATCTTATTTAGTTGTAAATCTAGCAACAATTTTCGAATTGTCTTAGTACAATCCGGTGAGAGGTTTCTTACAATTTTGAACTAAAGATCATTATCAACTTCGACAGTAATTTGCTTTGCATAAATCCACTGGTGAGATCTTTCGCATCCATACAATACTGTTTAAACACAACATGGCCATGATGTGCTTGATTACAAGAGCAGATTGATTGTGGATGACTTTTCTACGATGCTGCACGACAATATCTGACCTCATTGGCCAACACCAAAAAGAAACTACTACCTTCAATTTAATGGGATGTCCTGGAACATCCCGTACATTCCCCTGATCTTGCATTATCTCTTCACCATGAAAATGCACATGGGTGGAAAAAGGTTTTCAATCGGTTAAGGAAGTGACGATGGGGTTGGCGAGAAAATATTTCGACGAAGGCAAGAAATTGAAAATTCGTGTCACTATCTGTATAAACAGAAATGACGATTATGTCAAAAACTAACTCACATTATGTACTACGGTATCATATATAATTTTTGGAATGAATACACATTTTTAAGACCTACAAAAATTCAGTACGATTATTTTCTGGATATGCCTCGTACGTCCCACTGGTAACAAACAAGATTCATTATTGCATCTCCATTGTTTTAAAAAGGGCCACTCTAAGGTATCCAAAATTGCATCAAAGGGTAGAAAACTCAATTACCTTGAATAAGTTTTCAAAGCAATTTTTTATGGCAGCTTTCAGATGAAACGACCATGCTATCAATGTTGATCTGAAATTTCCGATGTGTTTAAATAATTATTTCCTTTCCACATGCTGCGATCAGCATGTCTAATATCTGGTTTTTAAAAATATAAATAACGACCCATTCTTATATAGTGTGTTTCAGAATACGGTATCAATCTCTCGAAATTTGATACATCTCGTCTCAATAGTACCACAGCTTTATATAATTTTCTTTCCTAAAATGCATCCTTGCTGAGATATTTACCTCTTACGTTGAATAAATAGAGTGTGATTTTACGAAAATCTATTTCTTTTAACGAAAGTTTCTGAAATTTAAGAAGTTGTCAAAAATGAAAGTATTTTATAAGATGTTGTTTTCGGTTTTTCAATAGCGCCCTATATGCGCTTAGAGTAAACTACTCCTAACAATTTCTACCCTCCATTTTACCTTCTCACTTTTTAGAGGATAAGTTATTTATAATTTCAATAAAATTTTTAAATATTTTAAAAATTTTTCCCGTGAAAAAAAAAAAGCCACACTTGTTAGATTTCGAAACAATGAACCAGTAATTACAAAAACGGACTCAAAGAACAACAGTATTCTAATCTAACCAAAGCTTACTACATAGACACAACCTACATTGTCTGCTCATATTGATAATAACCATTTTTTATGCAAGATAGCTCTCGAAGCAGGAGATCTTTGTATTTCAATATAGATTTGAATTTTCTCATTAGGATAATAAATTATTCTCTCAAGCTGCATGTTTCTATCCCTGATGGGTACAGAATAAACTTAGCTTTTCTGAAAGACCAGAAATAAAAATCTAAAGGATTCAAGTCTGATGACCTAGTTGTCCATGCGGTAGGTCCACCTCGTCCTATCCATCGATTAGGTTGGGTCACATTTTGACCATCTCTTACTGCTAAACTAAAATGTGGTAAGGTACCATCATGCATAAAGCACATATTCTGCTGACTGACCAGTGGATTAACCTTCAAATGTTCTGGAAAGTTATTTAAAACAAAGTCTGAATAACTTACGCTGTTTAAACGAGGTGGCAACACAAATGGCCCAACAAAATGCTAACAAATATATACCACCCAAATATCGATTTGGAACTGTTGCTGGTGGCTGTTTCAAAAAATGGCATGAGAGTTTTCATCGGCCAAAAAAAAATGTAAACTATGATATGTTGAAAGCCTGCCTCATGAGAGTGAAGGAATTAACCTAACTTCTTCATGAACTAAATTTGTTAATGGATTTCCGAAAGCTGGCAGAAGGCTGCTCAGTAATCACTTCTAAAATTCTTTCTTCTAGTTCAGCTCTATGTGCAGTCTTAAAGCAACCTGAGTTATTTGCATTCTCCTTAAATGTACCTAAATGAGATTTCGTACAAAAATTGTTAATAACCTGTTGCAAATAATTACCCGGTTTCCTTAATCGGCGATGTACATTCACAAAAGTACTCCAATTAGATAGTGGTCTGTTTTGAAATCGCTCCAACTAAAGTCTTTTAGCACGCCAAGCATTACCAGTTGCTAGACCAAACATTAATAGCATATATGCATATTCTTCATTAGCGTATTCCATATTATAATTATTATATGTATACGATATATACATAAAATGCGTGAGCTGTCAAATATCAAAACAATGATAAAGTTTTCCATCTATGATTTTGTCTGTGTCTAGTTGGTGTCTAATTGGCATACTTGTGAATGTGCATCGCCGATTAGGGAAAAAGGGTAATATTTCGCAAAATATTATTATCTTTTTCTATATGACACTTCATATTCATATAGATTCTTGTTTCAGAAGCTATATCTTGTATAAGAGTTAGTGATTATAAATTCAAACAGGTAATGTAAATAGTTCGTATGTAGTAGGATCTACATAATTGAAATAAATTTTAAATCAAATAAACAAAAATATTTTTACTAAGAATATCGTTGGCTCTTTGAGTCGGTTTTCTCGTTACTGGTTCATTTTTTCTTCGAGATCCAACAAGTGTATGTTCTCCACGTAAAAATTTTCAGGAAATCAAAAATTTTATTAGATTTTCAAAACACTCGTCTCCTAAAAACTAAGGGGGTTGGAGGGTTAGGGTTAGTTCACCCTGAGCGCATATGGGATATATTAAAAGAAACAACATCTAATAAAATATTATTTAATTTAACAATGTCTTGAGTTTCAATATATTTCATTAAAAGCCAAAAATTTTATCGTAAAAAGCAACATTTTTTTCTGAACTTTAGGGGTGAATATCCCAGCAGGAATGCATCTGGCATTATTTCAACGAAATCTATCATATTCATAGAGTTTGATATCTTATTCTTTGATTTTAAAAATGTTGTGAGAAATTTGATTTGTGTTTTAATCATGCTTAACCACCAAATTCCAACGCTTCAATCCATACAATGTCTATAACTGTATGGTTTTAAAGGCAGTCGTAAGAAATGGGCATATAGCAGATAGCTGTGCTATTCAAAATACATGATTTGATTGAAAGCTAGTGAACAATGAATTAAATTTGCCTAGACATAAATGTATTGAAAATGGAACAATAAAAATACCATACATTTCCCTTGGGGATAAGGTATTTTGTTAAAATTCAAATTTTTTGAACCGTTTACACAAAGAAGTTTAACCGAAGAAGAAGAGATTTTCAGTTGCGACCCATCCCGAACATGAAATAAGATTTCAACAAAGAGCTCGAAATCTAAATATGAAATTCAATAAAGCTAAATGGAAATTTAAGTTACAAAAATAAAGTATTATGTCATAACAAAGGAGAAAATGATTATGACAAAATTCAGCAAATGATATTTTGAATTATTAACATGAATTTATTCGAGATTTGGTAGAAATAAGTTCACTTCAAAGAGAAATATTGGAAAAATTTATAGTTTTAAATGAAAAGAACCTTATCCGAAATCATTTCGAAAATTAAAAGACGTGTAACTAAAAGCCCACCAGTTCATCAATTCTATAATCCTAAATTTCCTTGTTTTCATCTATTGATGCAAGCCAAACCACTGTAGGAACATGTTTAAAACAAAATTCAGGTCCAGTTGCTTATGCATCGAAATCTCTTTCAGAAGTCTACGCTCATTTAGAAAGAGACCTCTTAGCAATAGAGTATAGATGCAGAAGATTTCACCATTGAATAACTCTTGAATATGATGATGAGTCTTCAGTTCTAATTTATTAGAAATTTCCTGGGATATGACCTATATGTTTAAGTTTTTCTAAATTGAATTTTTGTTAAACTTCATCGAATTTTCTCTTTAGATTCCAAGCTCTTTGTAGTTGAGAACCTATATCATGCTGTTCAACTGTTTCCCACCATATTAATATGCCATCCACATATATTTCAACCTTCGATACCATCACAGCATTCCATTATTCCTTTTTGAAATACTTCAACTTTTCAACTTCCGACAGCTGTATTGAGTATACACAACTTTGAACTCATTGTCTAATTGAGTATCCAAAAAACCATTAGCTGCATCCAGAAGGGAAAAATGTTTAGCTTGTTTTAATTGGAGAATGGTTTTTTCGAAAGTTCGTATTTAAAAACACTCTCTCATCATTACTTTATTAAAATCAGGTGTATCAATGCACAAGAGTTGGAGTAAAGTACTCTTCGTGTCCGAACTGAAGCTTTTGCCAAAAATATATGGAAGCATACAGCGCAAGATCTAGGAAATCTCCAACCAGATATCTTTATTCAATGCGAAAAAATGATGGATAAAACACTTCATCTTCCATAGTTCAGTAATCCGCCTTAAGATTCAAGAATAATAAGTACACCTGAGCCTCGAAAAGAAAATAGTTACCTTGAAAGGTCCTCATGGTATCCCTAGTCGTCAGCTGATGTTTCAGAGCCTTATTTTTATCCGAACTAATACTTTTCAATACCGAACATTTTCAAGTATCCGTATAATGAAATTCAAACGTCCGTTCAACAGTTTGTCAGATGAGAAGCGTCCACTAATAGCGTGTTTGACCAATCAGGACGATGGTCGAAAGCATCTAGTATCATGGCATCAGGGCAAGATTAAGTGTTAATAATAGGGCCACGTCAAATGAAATTTAGTTTACTAACATGCCCTGACCATGCCGACTTAGTTAGATAACGCCATTGTGTTTAGAGGTAATATTTCAGTGAAGTTGTGTAAGTGCCATTTGTATCACTGAACCTCGGTTCTTTTCTATCACAATATTAAATCATCAAATTGTTGATCTGGTTAGTTCATATTACTGTATCACATCTTGAAACTATACGTTGTTGCATGCAATTCACACTAAAACAAATTGACTCCAGAGCTAGTTCTGATTATCGAGCATAGATACAAGACTAGACTTAGGGGAAGGCCGGGCAAAGTGAATAGCTCGGGCAGAGCGAATACTCCCCTCTATTCCCGAAATATTAGTTGTTCATTCAACACACAACAACTGTTATGTTCTGCCATCTTGGTTTAGTACGCGGCAAAGATCGAACCGAGGGGCCGCGTCGTATCCCGTCCGCGGAGTGGAGATTTGTGTTTTTGTGAATAAAAAATTGATATTACGCAGTAAGTACATTGATTAATTCTCCTTTATAACTAGTTTTTGATTTTTAGGAATGTCTTTATTCGGTAGCATATCAAAGTAGGTTGCTACGCTATATTTAACAGAAAGTCAGAATTATTAGTTTTTGTATGAACTCTGTTAACGTCAAAACTTACCTAGTGGGGCAAAATGGATATGGGATTCAATTTGCCCGCTATTTTCAATTGATGACGTATTATCTGAAAATGTTCTCTATTTGTTTCAGATGGTAAATAAATATAATAAAAACAAAATTGGAAGGGACGTGGGATGAAAATGCTATGCGAACGGATATTAATTTGTGGAAAACTATAGATTTCATAGAAAACACAGCTAAAAAATATGGTTTGGCTTATGCAACATTGTAAAGATATGTGAAAACCGGCATCAGTGCTTCAAAACTTGATCGATTCCGTCCTGTTTTCACCGAAGATCAGGAAATTGAGTTGGTGACATATCGCAAAGATATGGATTCTATATTTCTTTGCTTGACTGAATGAATTCAAAACTTTTGGGTTTTTCTTGGAAAAATTATTTGAACTAGCCGAATAACTGGGACAAGAACGAAAAAACTGAAGATGATTGGCAATCGTTATTTTTGTCTCGTCATGTTCAAATATCCCTCAGAACTCCAGACGCAACATCGGTTGCGAGGGCAAAAGGATTTAGCAGACATGAAATTGGACGTTTTTATGAAAACCTTAAAGCTATAACAGAAAAATATGGTATTGATGCATCTAGATTATGCAACATAGATGAAACTGGTATATCTATAACCACAAATAAGCCGCCTAAAGTGCTATCATCGAAGAGAAAGAAACAAATGGGCATAATTGCCAGTGCAGAACGTATTCAATTAAGTACTCTTATAGGTTGTTGTAATGCTGCTGGTTCATTTCTCCCATCATTTTTAATTTTCGTCAGAAAAAGATGAAACCCAGAAAACTTGATGGTGCGCCTCCCGGCACTCAAGGTACCTGTTCCAAATGGTTTGACTTCAGGTGAGGTTTTCTTGGATTGGATGCATTTTTTTGTGGAACATGTTCAACCTGTTCCTGAGAAAAAAAATACTTATATTATTGGATAACCACGAGAGCCATAAGTATTACGCAGCTTTATATTACGCCAGAAGGAACAATGTCGTTATTTTATTCTCGACCCCACATACAACTCACAAAATGCAACCCATGGATGTAGCGGTTTACGACCCACTGAAAACTTACTTTGTAAGAGAGGTAACTTTGATCCAAAAATCGAACCCAGGACAGAAAATAAATCAATACGATGTAGCCAGACTGTTATCTTCAACTTTTCTGGAAAGTGCAGATACCCAAAATGCAGTTCATGGATTTAGAAGACCTGATATTTGGCCCGTGAATAAATATGCTCTTGATAACGAAGATAACAAACCAGTCACTGTGATTACAGGCACGTCTAACATTAATATTAGCATAGATAGTACAAGCGCACTAGAAACGATTGATATTACCAGACCTTTAGCAGAAACTTCTTCAACTCCTTCGCTTTCACTTTTTTCAAGAACAGATTTCATCGAACTCAGAAGATCCTCTATCAGAAATATTTTCATCAACGGAACTCCCTCTTGTGAGTTTCAAGACTCTGTTGCGTCCATATACGCAATATATTCCAATAAAGATTTGTAGCCAATAATGTACGCCTGAACCAGAACCTGGTTATTTCTGAATTATCTCCGATTTTTGGCCATATATAGCTGCTCAGAAAGGTGACACAGTGGTGCTAAAAACTGAAGAAATTAATAGATGGCACAACTCAACTAATCTGAAACTGGGATGCTCAGCCTCCCACCTCAGTCCCTAGGTGTTAAGACCTATTGCAAATCCTGCAAACCAATGACCACGCGTAGAAGGACATTACAAAAATCGGAAATATTTACCATTATCCCGATCAAGGAAGATCAACACCAGAAATATGTGAAAAATGAAGTTGAGGATATTATTGAACTACTGAATGATAAGTTCGAAAATGTTCCTAAGAAGACTAATACAAAAACTGAAAAAGACCAAAAAACTGCTAAAAAGGTTGAACAGTCAAAATAATTTGAGGATACTTTGTGCTTTTTTGCGGTTAAATGAATACAGAAGAAGACGGTAAACCAATTGAAAATTGGATTCAATGTGATATTTGTCAACAATTGTGTCACGAAGCTTATTCTGCTTTTGATGGCACTCAAGGGTATACCTGTGATAACTGCCAATCTTAACTTTCTACTTTTATGGTTGAGTAAAGTTTTTTCTTCAGTTTATCAAAATTATTTCTGTATTCAGAGACCCGGGGTATCGGACAAAGCGAATACTATTGTACTTTTTTAAATTTCAATTGAAGTTGATTATTGTTTAAATACTATTGGTTAATGATATTCGTGTTTGTAAGCGCAATAAATAAGCATTGATTTGTGATAATTATTAAGTTTTTGTATCGATAATTTTCTCTGCTATAACCATTAATAACTTATGGTATCCACATTGCCCCGCCTTCCCTATACTGCCAGACTTATCATGGCTAAAATACCTATCTCTTAATTTATGCCACGGCCCATTAGTGTAAAACAGACTAAGTGGTCTTGATTGATAATCCGATTGGTTTCTATTCGACCTCGTCAATTTCTGGGGTCAATCGATTTTCTTCGTTGTAATTAGGTTGAGAAATCCTCCTGTAGTAATGAGTTCACCGAAGGGACATAGGATAGACCTGAATAAATAACAACGGCAGCTTCTCGGGTCGGGTTCGATATTCCAGAGATAATTCAAGGAGCCGTGTGTTTGTTGTAAACTATTTTGAAGACTAAACAAAGAACTGATTATGTTCTATAAAAAAATACCTATAAATATGAAACTTCGATTCATCTAAGAAAAGGGTCACTAAGTGTTTTCCTTCATTCTTTCCGAAAGTTACTATTGCTACAATAACAGAAAAGGAAAAATTTCATAAAAAATTAAAAATTAGTAAAAATGTCAATGATCTCAATATATTCAAACAGCTTCGTGCTCATTCGAAGGAACATATTGAACTTGATTTGAATAAATTCACCTCTAACATTGTGCGGGAACTGCCAACGAACAGCAAATTATTCTGGAAATATGTGTCTCTGTGACGGGGCGGCTCTAAACTACCTAATGAAATCAGGTATGGGGATATTTCTTCATCAGATGGAAAAGAGATATGCAATCTTTTTGCCCGTTATTTCGAGAGTGTATATGTTCCTGTAAGTCAGCAGCGTAGTCGTAGTGTAACTGTTAAAAACTGCAATAATGATGTACTATCAAATATTCACATAGAAGAGGAAGAGGTTCTCTTATCCCTTGACGCGTCGAAGGGTTCAGGTCCAGATAGCATTCCATCAATTTTTCTGAAAAATTGCGCTCACAAATTAAGTAAACCACTGCATATTTTGTTCAATCAGTCTCTGATTAATGGTGTATTTCCAAAAAAAGTGGAAGGAGTCCGCCGTTGTCGCAATTTTCAAAAGATAAAAATGATATTTCTAATTAGAGACCTAATAACAAGCTTTCGATCATTGCTAAAGTATTTGAACGTATAATTTTTAAGTATCTTTTCTCTCATGTGAAAAATTTCATTATCCCACAACAGCACGGATTTTTTAAGGGTAGGACTCTAGAAACTAATTTGATCGTTTATAGTGAGTACCTGCAGAGTGCAATGGATTCTCAAATTCAGACTGACGCTACTTACACAGATTTTTCTAAAGCCTTCGACAAAATAAGTTTCAATATTCTCATTTTTAGACTAGCCAAAGCAGGTATAAGTGGTGGGTTGCTTGAGTGGATCCAATCGTATCTACTGAATAGATCACATTTCATTAGTTTAAATGGTTTTAAATCTGAATCTTTCATTAGTACTTCTGGGGTACCGCAGGTCCTCTTCTTTTCTTAATTTATATAAATGACATAGATAAATGTTTCCGGAATTCCAGATTCTTGCTCTATGCAGACGATCTGAAAGTTTTTAGATCTATCAGATGCTTAAGGGACTGCCTTGATCTTCAACTAGATTTGAATAACTTGGTTGAGTACTGTAGAGAAAACCATTATTTTTGAATTTAAATAAATGTTTCACGATGACTTTTACTAGAAAACATTCCCCTATCACTTTTCAGTACTCAATTGGAAATTCATTGTTGCGACGTGTGTCCACGGCTTTTGATCTGGGTGTCACTTTCGATTCGAAGTTGCTCTTCGATGCACACATAGATCGCATAGCAAATAGTTCAAGTCGAATGATGGGTTTTATTTTCAGGAAAAGTAAGGAATTTAAATATGTAAAATCATTTATCACTTTATATTTTGCTTACATCTACAGTAAATTAAATTTTGCCTCATGTATTTGGAACCCTCGTTATGATTGTTATTCCAACCGACTTGAACGCATTCAGAATAGATTCATACGGTTCATATGCTTCAAAACTAACTTTGTTATCTTGAATCACGACTACGCTCCTGCCCGTAAATATTTCAATTTATTGTCACTTGAAAATCGTAGAAATTTATCTGATATTTTGGTTTTGTTTAAAATATTGAACTGCGTACTTCAGGTACATGAGATCTTGCACATAGTTACTTTTAATGTTCCTATGAAATCTTTGAGGCACTACGACCCCTTCTCTATAACTCTTAGAAAAACTAATAGTGCACAGAACTCCCCTACCGATAGGATGCTATGTGTCTGCAACACACATAGGAGTATCAGTTTGTTTGGGGTCACATTGGCCTCTTTAAAGAGAACATTACGCTTGCTCTTTACTGACTAACATCAAATTCATTCAACCGTTCGTTTTTGTAATATTCATTTTGTATTTCTTTTTTCATTCTTTCTGTGAATACAACTCACTATTAATGTCTTATATAATACCTTTTTTTAGAATACTAGATTACATGTAACTAATATTCATCTAGTGAATGTCATTTTGGCTTCGGCTGTGGACATTCCTTATATTGTACAAAAATAAATAAATAAATGAATCTCTCAGAATTAGGCAAAACAAAATCGGTCATGTAGGAACCGGCAAAAACTGTGATTTTCGACTATTCCGAATATAATTAGTATCCAGTCTGAACTTTTTTCAAGTAAAAACAGTTTCGACACTAAAAAGCACCATACAAAAGATAATGAACCTAATACTTTACTTGATATTTTCAGTTTCAGTCGGTAGTGAGTACAAAACCTATCATTTTTGCATAATGCTAGAGTTTCGACTCTCCGTTCTAACTATTTCGTCCTGAGATTAAATAATGTACAAGGTGCATTAATATCGACGTTCCACTACTGCTGCTATTTGAAATAATGTAAATGGAGGAAAATGGCTCCCTCTTCCCGTGGTCAGCTTGCGTGAGACAGGATTGCCACTAAGTGAATCAACCTATCTTTTCTTTTTCAAGTTATTTCAAATATCAATCAAACATTGAAAATATTGGCACTAGACCGTTTTAGAAAATTTCATTTCCAATGATTCTCTCATTTCTACCAAATTTGGAATAAATTCATGTAAATAATACAAAATATCTTGAAGTTGAACAAGTTGGAGTTAGATACGAATTCGCTGAAATTTTATCGTTATCACTTTTTCCTGTTATGACATAATATTTTATTCTTCTAATGCAAATTTCTCTTCAGCTTTATTGAATTTTATGTTTAGAATTCGAGCTCTTTGTAATACAGATTGAAATTTCATATCATGTTCGGGATGGCCAGTAACTGAAAATTTCTTTTTCTTCGGTTGAACCTCTTTGTGTAAACGGTTCAAAAAATTCAAACGTTAACAAAATACCTTATCCTCAAGAAATATATATAGGTTCTGTTGTTTCATTTTCAATACATTTACGTCTAGGCAATTCATTGTTTACTAGCTTTTCATTGAATCATGTATTTTGAATAGCACAGTTATCTGCAATTAGCCCATCGCTCTCGACCACCATTAAAAGTATACTGTTATAGATATTGTATGGAATAAAGCGTTAGATTTTGGTGGTTAAGCATGATTTAAACACGAATCGAATTTCTTGAAACATTTTAACAATCTACGAATAAATAAATTAGTTTAATAGATCTCTGTTACCTCGTTTTTGATCGCTCGTTCATTTTTGACAATGTGGAAACCAAACACAACGTGACATGGAATTATGGTATCCCGGAATGAGGTATCAAGCTTTCGAAATACAATAGATCTCGTCGAAATAATGCCACCACTTCATATAAATATTTTTCCTAAGATGCATCCTTGCTGAGATATTCACCCTCACAGTATAAAAAATAGTTTGTTTTTTACGATAAAATCTTTGGCTTTTAACGGATTTTTGAAACTCAAGACATTGTTATATCTATTAAAATTTTATAAGATGTTCAGTTTTCAGGAGAGTATGTTGCAATTTTCGAGTTATTTGGAATATTAAAAATTTTCTAATATGGTCAAGTGCCAATATCTTCATAGTTTTTGAAGATATAATATTTATATTGACAATCTATCTTACCGATCAAAAGCACACTCATCAAATGAATTTAAATCTAACCATATATATATATATATATATATATATATATATATATATATATATATATATATATATATATATATATATATATATATATAGTCAGATCGTTTAATTTATTTGATGAGTGTGCTTTTGATCGGTAAGATAGATGGTCAATTAGTATGACAGAGGTGGTAGGACTGAATACAAAAATTTAAAAGAAAAAAAGATTGTTAAATAATTAATAGTGAGTAATAAGAGTAAATAATAACATTGAATCTTGTTGCTTTGTTATTTACAGGTACGTTTTGAAATTGAACAATACTTTGTATGAAGTGATATTGAAATTCTTTGTTATTTACAGAGACTCTATTCAAGTTTTATTTACCTGTAAAGATAGAGTTCATATATATATATATATATATATATATATATATATATATATATATATATATATATATATATATATATATATAACTGATTATATATATATATATAACTGATTATTCGTCTTCAATTTGGGCAGTGCCAAGGCAACAAAATTCCAATGCAAGTTGGATTTTAAATGAAATGTCTCGATTTTCTAAAATAGATTGCATGCAATTTCAAAATTTTCAAACGAAGATATAACATCAGTTATTAAACACACAAAAAATTGTAAATCTCCAGGTGTTGATGGTATTCATAACTTTTGGTTCAAGAATTTCTCTTACGTTCATGAAAAATTGGCTGAATATTTTTCATTTATAATAAAGAACCCTCAGCTACTCCTTTATTTTTCACACGAGGAATTACTTATTTGAAACCAAAAAGTGCTAATACTATTGATCCGTCTCAATATAGACCAATTACTTGCCTTCCAACAATATATAAAATTCTAACTGCATGTATTACTCAAAAAATTTATGCTCATTTGGAGAATTATAATATTCTTTCCGAACAACAAAAGGGATGTAGTAAAAAACACCTTGGTACTAAAGAGCAACTTGTAATTGATTCTGTTGCTTTGAATCAAGCTCGAACTTAGAAGAGAAATTATCATACAGCCTTCATTGACTACCAAAAGGCTTTTGATAGCCTTGGTTCAAGAAATTTTGGAAATTTATAAAATTGATAAGACACTTCATCTTTTTCTAGAATTTGTAATGAAAATTGGAGAACCAATCTTCATTTAAATATTTCAAAACAATCGTTAAAATCCGAAGTAATTCTAATCAAAAGAGGCATTTTTCAAGGTGATTCTTTTAGTGCTCTTTGGTTTTGTCTTTGCCTTAATCCACTATATCTCATGAATTAAATGCTACTAGTTTTGGCTTCAAAATAAAGAGTCTATCAACTGAATTCAAATTCAAAATTCACTTAATTTATTTGGATGATATTAAATTATATGCCGGAACCAGATCTCCTTTAAGAAGTTTACTTGAGATTACTTTCAACTATTCCAATGATATTCATATGAAATTTGGGCTTCCAAAATGTAAAAATCTTTCAATTGATGAAGGAATTATCACCTCTGATTATATAAAGATTTCCAATATCGAAATCGAGCCAATGCATCAAGGAGATACATATTAATATCTTGGATTTTGTCAAGAGAAGACAATTAACCATAGCAGCACTAAAGAAAATATTAGAAGTTCATATTACAAAAGACTTAGAACTATCATCAAGAGTCATTTAACTAGTAAAAACCTTTTCAAAGCTATCAACTCCTATGCAGTTCCTATTCTTACATCTTCTTATGGAATTATTAAATGGTCTAAAACTGATCTAAATGAATTACAATGTCAAACGAGGAAAATGCTTTGCAAATATCATAAGCACCACCCAAAGTCAGCTGTTCAGAGAATTACACTACCTAGACATCTTGGAGGTCGTGGATTAACTGATTTGAATAATCTTCATAGTAAACAGATTTTTCATCTACGTTCCCATTTTCGTGATAAACAGAGAACGTCTAAATTACATGATATTGTTGTTGCTTCAGATTATAATCTTACACCTCTGAACTTGACAATGCAAAAGGTAGATTTTGATATATTTGATGATAATTCTAATAGAGAAAGTTGGATGCAGAAGGAATTACACGAAAAGCACCCTAAAGAAATGAAAAATGATTATATTGATGAAATCGCATCGAATAAATGGTTAGTATCTGAAGAATTGTTTGCTGAAACAGAAGACTTGGCATTTGCGATCGAGGATCAGGTTGTTTTCACGAGGAATTATAGAAGACACATCATCAAACAAAATATAGATGATTCTTGCCGTAGATGTTTCTGTTCTTGAGAAACAGTTTTTCATATATTATCATCTTGCTCAGTCCTTGCCTCAACAGATTATTTAGAAAGACATAATGCCGTCGCTAATATTATTCATTTCAATCTAGGAATTAAACATGATTTCAAAATATATGATGCTTAGCGACGAGATTAAAAAAATGTGGAAAATGAAAAAAATATTTATTCTACCGATTATTATTTCCACAACAGGTGTTATTCCCAGAAATCTTCACAAAAGTATTGAGATTTTGGGTCGGAAGAAAAATTTGTTTGAACAGTTACAAAAGATAACAGTCATCAAATCTTGTAATATTCTTCGTAGGTTTCTTTCCGAAAAAAATAATGAGGTAGAGTCATAGGTTTTCTCTTTAGTTTATACTGCTCAGAATCTCATTTCATATTTTATTTATTTGTTTATATAAATGTAATATAATTAACTGACAATTATGTCATATTTATATTCAGAGCAGTATTCTATTCGATCGTTCACCAATTCACACAAAGGAAACTATTAATGTGTAACATTCAGTGTTACTTGACGCAGGTCCGTACACTGGATTTTTCCGGGGAGAAAGCCTCTGACACTACTCGTTGGTACATTGATATCATTGTCTGATGATGCTATAGTATGTATAGTATGTATATATTCTGGTAGATTGATATATTCTCATAACATTTAACGTTATCCTAATATATAATTATTCCAGGATATGTTTCGATTATAATCATTGCCTGGCAATGGTAATAATTACCGGGTGGGGATTTATATTTCTTCACGAAATCAGTTTGATTGCATGAACAGATATATGGGCAACTTATCGGGGTGAATCTCCTATATATATATATATATATATATATATATATATATATATATATATATATATATATATATATATATATATATATATATATATATATATAGAGTGTCCCTTATATGGCAGAAAAATTTTTTGAATAACAGAATGCATACCCTTTAACTTTTTATCCATCTAGACTTATTTAAATACAAAATTTTATCTTCCTACGCCACCATTAACCCGTGCCGACAGAGTTTCAAAGTTTCAAGAATTTGCAGTCTTCAACTCAATATGGTATTATGGAACTAAACCAATTAATATTACTTTTTTAAATTTATAATTAAAAACAAAGTTATTCTAGATATTTATTCATTTTAAGAAGATGAAGTCTCAAACATAAGGTCAAAAATATTGTTAATTATTAGTCCTGATATTTTCTCTTGAGAGTGTCTTCTTTACAGTCTTGATATATATTTCTGTGATCTTGTACGCAGCGTAGCAAATATTGCGTTTGCTCTTCCTTTGCCGTAATTAAAATCTTGCATTAGTTTGACAGCTCTTCCAGCTGTATCATCAACTGCTCTTAAAGCTAGAACCTTACTTTTTGCTTCTAAATAGGCAACATCTTCTTCCCAGGTAGGAATTGTTTTCTGAAGGAAGTTCTTATCGATTCTTAATCGTGAAAATAAATTAGTGCTCTTGATTGATACAAAATCGCCTAATGATTTTTCTGAAACAACAAATAAGCAGAATTAATTAATCGTTTATTAAAATACATTAAATGAAACGATTTAATTTACCCAAACATTTTCACTTACCACACAAATGATGAGAATATCTTCTTTTGACGGAATGTACCTCTTCCCAGAATCAGACAAGCTCTCTCTTTGCAAGTTTGTTATCATATTTGCCTTGGTGGGTTCATCAAAGAGTGATAGAACTACAATTTCTTCTGATAAGTACCAAAGATGTTGGCTGATTTTGCTGAAAGCTGCTTTAGAAAAATTTGTCGACAGCTTCCTATTCCTTAAGCCTTTTTAAAAAGCACAAATCTTGATTTGGTGCCTTCACCGCCGAACAACATTGAAGCCATGGTTTTTACGTAAAAAATTGCAATGAATAAACAAATGTCTTAAAGTGCCCGTTTATCCTTTGCCCTTAATTTGAATTGCGATTGCAATAAGGATATTTTCAGCGTATTAAAACCTCTTGCTATCCACCTTTGATGGTGCATCGCTCCAGGAGGTCCAGCAATTCTTGTACTATTGTTATACTGAAATGTTTTTCGATGAAGTCGATGTTAATTTCAATAGCAGAAGGATCAATGTTTTTCCAGTTGTCTCTAAACTTTTTAAACAACAATAGATGTATTGTTGTTCAAAAAACAGTTTTCAAAATCAGTAAATGGATGGCGGCAAGAAAAGAGTAGTATATTTTATATTTTTGGTACTCTGTATGTGAATACGATGAACAGATGATTTGTTTATGGGAAAATCATCACAGCTTAAACCTAGCTCTTCTATCACTGCCTGAAGTATATAGACAGAATCCCTTACACTTAATTGATATCTGTCTAAAGCTGCAACTAACTTGGGCGTGATAAAGTCCTTTCTTCCTCTTTTTTGAGTAGTTGCAGAGCTTAACGTTGATGTTGAATGCAAGGGTTCTTCAAGGCTTTCATCAGAGCTGGATGCTGATCGCAATGTTCTTGAGTATGAACAAAACTTTGTGTAGTATGAGATGACAATAAACTATCTGAACGCATTCGTTCTTGTCTTCTTTTCTCTTCTTTTAACATTCTCTGTCTTGATCTTTCTTCTTTTCAGCCAACTTTTATCTACACCTGCTAAACATCCTGGACGCCCTGGTTCTCTTGGCTTTTGTAAAATATTTTATCTTCCTCTTATCTTCATCAGTTGCAAAGCATCAGCGTGTGCTATATCGTACAAGTTTTGATAGTCCTCCTCATGGCGCCTATAAATATCGTTCGACTTTTTCGAATTTTTTTGCGACCTCTCCAAGTGTGGTGAAGATCCACAAGTTTTTTACACAGTTAGGTGAAGCTCTAGTTAGGATTCTAGACTTTTCCCAGAATATACATTCGCGAATGACGAGATTTGCACTATAACTTACAGTCAATTTCACATCGCTAATATTATAAAACAGTGCTGCGAGAACTTGACGGTTCGACGGTAGCTTAGCGCCTGTTAATTGATAATTTATATCGCAAACTAAGAAATACTTTCGTTATCACTTCTTAATTTCACTGTCATTTTCAAAGGTGAAACAATCGGTGATAGCTACGATAATAACTGGGAACAAATGACTAATTACCGCGAGTGCTCGCCGCTACTCCCGCGCAACTTGTATGAACATGTTTCGATGCAAGTTGGCACGGGTTGTCATATTCTTAAGAAGGTAAAAATATATTATCTAGTGTTTTAGGCACAAATGAATGAAACTAAGACGTATGCGTTAAAAATTTAAACTTCGAGAAATAAGGGACACTAATATATATATTTAGTTAATAATTCGTTTTATACTAAAGAATAGAATAATCCTAAGTTTGATTTTTAAATTATTAATTAGAGCTCTTGGTGCTGTGAATGGGCTTGAAAAGCCCTTCAACTGATGTTCATATTTTCACGTCTCTCACATAAATTTCAATCCAGTTGATATAGTTTCCGTTTGTGTTTTTACTCACTATTTTCGAAATTTATGAGTAATAAACATCTTTTGTTTGTTCTTATTACAATTAAGTTTTATTGTCATGAGGATAGAATTGAAAATATTTGGTATGTTTTGTGAAAATTTGCAGCAACATACTACACTCCAACATTTCTAAAGGATTTTGTCAGGCTTGTTTTATACATTTAGAAAGAGAAAACAAGAAACTCTTTCTATTTCATCCAAATTCTAATATGATTTACATTTAAAAAACAGATGAATTTCATTAATGTTTAAAAACTGTTCAAAAAAGAATGTTTTAATTCTATTTAGAAATTTAAAATTTTTTCAAAATTGATCCTAATTTCCTGCATATGCCAGAGATGAGGGATCATTTTGTGTAATTTCATTATTTTACATAGTTCCCGTTATGACACATCGAAAATGGACACTCTATATAGAAATAATGTCAGAATATTTATTTTGGAAAATCCAAAATTCAATAATACATCTTATTCAATGCAATAAAAATAAGAGATATATTTGTCACACATTCTACATAGAAATGTTCTGTTGAAAAAAGAGTTTGAATAAATATAAATTTTACATATTCAGGCGGTTTTGTGAACAGGCCTTCATTTATTCCTGATGACATTTATTCCAATTGGCTGATACTTATTCAATTGACATAGAATTAGTAAGTACAGTACAATAGCAAGTGCCTAACACTCAACAAAATCCTACATTCCAACGTTACATAAACAGCTCATCTCGTTTCAGTACGGATCCTCAATTCTTTTTGTGACCATAACTGGCTCATGACCTCATTTTTGACTAAACGCTGAAGCTCAAAAGATAATGTTGCTTTCTCCACATTTATAATTCAGCGCCAGTAAGGCTAGTCAAAAGCAATGAACAAATAGCCAACAAGATACGCTTGCATAATATGTAATATTCGCATAAATTACTCGATAATACATTCCTGCTCCCACATAATTTAATTTGTATGATTTACTCTGTCTGTATCCCATAAGTTCATTTATCTTTATGGGTCTTTAGCCAAGCTGCATATGCAAGCGGTTTTTCATCCAACCCATAGCTGCCACAACCTGGCTGTTGGGAATTTAATTTAAATTTTTATTTCGTTGAAAACAACATCCACGAATCCCGCTTTTTGTAACATTTATAATACTCATTGTTGATGTAGATTGTGAATATTATACCGTCTAGTTCTGTGGCAAATGGATAGATTTCATCTCACATTTTATGTAAAGAATGAATATGAATTTTATGGTTTATGAAACGGACATTTGTGGATCATCAAGAATTATTAAATGCAGCATATGGTTCCGAATCGTTTAAAGTCATCCTTTCCGTAGCAGACAAAAGAAATTCATTTTGATTTCGAAATTCCAACAGGAAAGTGTGTTATGATAATCGGAGCATCCTAGCTTAAAATAAGTTCCGAAAAATTGATGAATCAAACTATGATTATCGAAAGACGCCAACGGGACGTTATAAAAAGGTCACGTAAGCAACCTAATGGCCTCAAGAGCTATCTTGAGTACATAATATACAAATTCTCGACCAAACTATCAAATATCGGTTGGTTAAATATGAGGTCCACTCCAGCTGTACTAATAGAGTGCATCGAATCACACTCGGGAAACGCACAGATCGTTCAGCCTGGTGCCAAGAATAGTCAAATTCGGATAAAGATGAACAGAACATAGTTTTCTTCAGTTATGAGCCACGATGTACTTTTTTTTCTGTTTCGAGACCAATCTGAATTTGGAGGGAACCTGAAATGCAAACACCTCCAGTAGGTTTGAGAAAACGTTAGTCAGATATGTTGTCTGTAGATACACACCTTGATGGAAGAATTGAGCTCATTTCGTTACAGAAAAACCTGAAACTAGATCGATAGTTAAGACAATTGTACAAGAAGTAATGTATATAAGACAACCTAGAAATAAATCTTGGTATTGGAATGTTCTTGCATCATAAACAGGACCTCCGCTTGGTAATCCAAGAGGCTTGGAATAAATTAGACCGAAACGACATCAATAATTTGATCCCAGAATGTCCAGGAAGTCAATATTTCAATGAATTTCTAGATTCTCAATTGATTTGTGTTCATTCCAAAGAAATTCCGCAGAAAATATCTGGGTAGGTCAACCGATTCTTAGATTATCAGGATCAGAGCCGTTATATGAAAGTTGATGCATTTTTCGTTCATTGAATGAATTTAATGAATGAGTTGATGAATACAGATTCTTGTTATTTGAGTCGATGCCCTCAGAATCTTATGAGAAACGTAGTAACGCAAATTTATCTTTAATGAAGATTCTATTCGAGAGTGCTTGCATCAATTTTCAGATCAATGAGATTTATATTTGAAGAAGTGAACTCAATCGTCATAAACAATAAAAACTTTGATATAAATTTACCTGAACCCGTCATGAGCTATAGGCTTTGATGATTTGCTACGGAAAATCTTCAAACATTTTGGGAAAAACGATACAAGACAACAATTTCTTTTTCGAAATGAGATTCTTACCTTAGAATACTACTAAGTAAAAAAAAAAACAACAACAGCAAATAAGCTTCAATATCTGAGAGGGTTTTCTTCTGAATGACTAACTGAAACCAATGAAAAACTTTGTGCTCACCAATAATTGTTATTCTATCTGTCTTCATTAAACTGGGCAACTGCCACAGAGGTTTCATTCCATTCCATGTAACACAATGTTTGAGGAAATGATCAATTTCGTTAGAGCTTTTCTGACCTTCAAGCACCTTATCGTGACAGATTGATAATACATATTTTAAAGGGATTGAACTCCATTCAGACTGAGGGCATGCGTTTCTAGGGGCTCTGAAAGGACCTATCATTTTGTTAAATAATGGAAACCAAACCATTCAATATTTATTCATGCAACTGAAGCATGATCTATCAGGAACAATCTTCCAGAATACTTGAGGATCACCAAATGGGTTCACACAAAATTTTATAAAACAAATTTCTACATGAGCATTTAGAAATTATTATTGAAAATAAATGAGTTATCCTTCTAATATTATTCGTGATGTCGTACTTGCACACCCTTTCAGCTCATTGTTGAGACTGGAACGTCAGACTTCTAATATTCGCTTCAGAGAAGCCGCATACTTTGATTAGTCGAAAGTTAGAACATTCATGAAACTAGTTCAATTCGAAACTTCTTATCAACCACATTAAAATGACTTAAACTCGTCTAGACTCCGAATGATATTTCTCTCATTAGTTCCGAATATCAGATACGTCTCTCACATTTTGGAGGATATCTATTCATTGGAATGGAGAAGCTGGAATTGTTTGTAGAAAATGTTATTTTCATTACGTTCTACCACGAAAATCTTAAGAGATCAATTTTCACTTCACAATTCCTATTCTTCTTGATAGATGTGCACGAATGAATCTTCATTAAGCAAGGCACAATGATATGAATATTTACTTGTACTAATAGGTCTGTTCATCACAAAAGTTCTTTGTGCTCATGGGTTAGCATCAGCAATCTTTTTCGTACTGTTTTTCATAAGCAACCATACTAAAGTACCTGCTACCTGTGTGTCAAAAATAACATGTTAATTTAAGTTGATAAATTTTAAAAAGTGAGAAGAAGAAATCAACATAACCGAAATAAATTTCATAATCCATCAAATTAATGTTCTGTGTGCGAAGGGGAATAACAAATCGGCGATGTTATGGAAACATATGAAAGTAATACGCTGTACAAATCACACAAAACCAAAACATACTATTTTAAATTCTTTCCAAAGCCTTGTCTGGATTATCGCAAAAAATATTCAAATCAACAAGCAAGTCACATTTTAAACCGTATCCAAAATGAGCGAAATGTACATTATGGGTAAAAAAATGTGGCAGAAGTGACCGAGGTCTTATGTCTATCAATGATGTTACTAAAAATACTTATATTTATTCAAATAATTGATTGATGAAGCCTGAACTACGTGATAGTTGAAAGTCATAATGAATAATAAAATAAAATAGGTTACTATGTTTTAACTATTACTAATTTATTGATGTGAAGAATGAAAAATTACATTGGTTTGACCGGTTTAGGACATACCTCCATTATCAACAACAAGCTGATGAAAATTCAATACTTATGTACAATACAGGAACTAACATCAATATAATGCTAGAAAAGGTCACAGTTACTTAAATAATGGTGATTGATAGGTGATTAAGTCTACCTGGTCGTTAAACAGCTTAACCCTTTCTACCCTAGATGCTTTGAAAATTTCCATCTATTCAAAGAAATTGAGTTTATAAGATTTATAACAAGAATGAAAAATTTTAGATATAAAAGCAATCGAGAGTTCAATTAATCGAAAATACGTAACAACACATTCAAAATGATATATCCCCAATCCAAGAGAAAAAGCCCGAAAAATGTATATCTCTAACATATTTTGGGAAGACGGCAGAACAGATAGCTAGAGTTTTGTCCGATAGTAAAACAGTTCCTATTGCATTCAAACTAGTAATAATATGATTCATCTTTAGCTGCACATTGTTTGAATGAATGTCATCCATTTCCAGAACTTCTACAGCTAAAACTTCCTCATTCTTATTATAAATCTCATAAACTCTATTTCAATCGATGGAAATTTTCAAAGCATCTAGGTAGAAGGTTTAAGCTCCTCAACGACCAGGTAGACTTAATCACCTACCAATCACCATTATTCAAGTAACTGTGACCTCTACTAGCATTATATTGATGTTATTTCCTGTATTGTACATGAGTATTCAGTTTTCATCAACTTGTTGTTGGAAATGGACGTATGTCCGAAACCGGTCCAACCAATGTAACTTTTTATTCCTTACATCAATAAATTAGTGATAGTTAAAAAATAATAACTTGTTTTATACTGTTATTCATTATATTTATTCCTTACATTTTCTAGTATTATCGAAAGACGCCAACGGGACATTATAAAAGGTCACGTAAGCAATCTTATGGCCTCAAGAGCTATCTTGAGTACATAATATACAAATTCTCGACCAAACTATCAAATATCGGTTGGTTAAATATGAGGTCCACTCAGCTGTACTAATAGAGTGCATCGAATCACACTCGGGAAACGCACAGATCGTTCAGCCTGGTGCCAAGAATAGTCAAATTCGGATAAAGATGAACAGAACATAGTTTTCTTCAGTTATGAGCCACGATGTACTTTTTTTTCTATTTCGAGACCAATCTGAATTTGGAGGGAACCTGAAATGCAAACAACTCCGGTAGGTTTGAGAAATCGTTAGTCAGATATGTTGTCTGTAGATACACACCTTGATGGAAGAATTGAGCTCATTTCGTTACAGAAAAACCTGAAACTAGATCGATAGTTAAGACAATTGTATAAAAAGTTATGTATATGAGACAACCTAGAAATAATTCTTGGTATACAAATGTTCTTGCATCATAAACAGGACCTCCGCTTCGTAATCCAAGAGGCTTGGAATAAATTAGACCTAAACGACATCAATAACTTGATCCCATGATATCCAGGAAGTCAATATTTCAATGAATTTCTAGATTCTCAATTGATTGATGTTCATTCCAAAGAAATTCCGCAGAAAATATCTGGGTAGACCAACCGATTCTTAGATTATCAGGATCAGAGCCGTTATATGAAAGTTGATGCATTTTTCGTTCATTAAATAAATGAAATGAATGAGAACAATACAGATTCTTGTTATTTGAGTCAATGCCCTTAGAATCTTATGAGAAAAATAGTTGCGAAAGTCGTATTTGGAAAAAGCGAATGGTTCTTTAATAAAAATTCCCTTTGTGAGTGCTTGCATCAATTTTCAGATCAATGAGAATTATATTTGAAGAAGTAAACTCAATCGTCATAAACAATAAAAAGCTTTGATATAAAATTATCTGAACCTGTCATGAGCTGGAGGGTTTGATAGTTTGCTACGGAAGTTCTTCAAACATTTTGGGAAAATACAATACACGACAATAATTTCTTCTTCGAAATGAGATGCTTACCTTAGAATACTAATAATAAAAAAAAAACAACGAAAGCAAATAAGCTTCAATATCTGAGAGGGTTTTCTTCTGAATGACTAACTGAAACCAATGAAAAACTTTGTGCTCCCCATATAATTGTTATTCTATCTGTTTTCATCTTAAACTGAGCAACTGCCACAGAGGTTTCATTCCATTCCATGTAACACAATGTTTGAGGAAATAATCAATTTCGTTAGAGCTTTTCTGACCTTCAAGCACTTTATCGTGACAGATTGATAATATGTATTTTAAAGGGATTAAACTATATTCAGACTGAAGGGCATGCACCTCTAGGGGCTCTGAAATTTTGTTGAATAATGAAAACCAAACCATTCAATATTTATTCATGCAACTGAAGCATTATCATTATATATTCTGGAACAATCTTCCAGAATACTTGAGGAGCACCAAATGGGTTATTAAGTTCACACAAAATTTTATAAAAACAAATTTCAGCATGAGCATTTAAAAATTATTATTGAAAATAAATGAGTTATCCTTCTAATATTATTCGTGATGTCGTACTTGCACACCCCGCTTTCAGCTCATTGTTGAGACTGGAACGTCAGACTTCTAATATTCGCTTCAGAGAAGCCGCATACTTTGATTAGTCGAAAGTTAGAACATTCATGAAACTAGTTCAATTCGAAACTTCTTATCAACCACATTAAAATGACTTAAACTCGTCTAGACTCCGAATGATATTTCTCACATTAGTTCCGAATATCAGATACGTCTCTCACATTTTGGAGGATATCTATTCATTGGAATGGAGAAGCTGGAATTGTTTGTAGAAAATGTTATTTTCATTACGTTCTACCATGAAAATCTTGAGAGATCAATTTTCACTTCACAATTCCTATTCTTCTTGATAGATGTGCACGAATGAATCTTCATTAAGCAAGGCACAATGATATGAATATTCACTTGTACTAATAGGTCTGTTCATCACAAAAGTTCTTTGTGCTCATGGGTTAGCATCAGCAATCTTTTTCGTACTGTTTTTCATAAGCAACCATACTAAAGTACCTGCTACCTGTGTGTCAAAAAATAACATGTTAATTTAAGTTGATAAATTTTAAAAAGTGAGAAGAAGAAATCAACATAACCGAAATAAATTTCATAATCCATCAAATTAATGTTCTGTGTGCGAAGGGGAATAACAAATCGGCGATGTTATGGAAACATATGAAAGTAATACGCTGTACAAATCACACAAAACCAAAACATACTATTTTAAATTCTTTCCAAAGCCTTGTCTGGATTATCGCAAAAATATTCAAATCAACAAGCAAGTCACATTTTAAACCGTATCCAAAATGAGCGAAATGTACATTATGGGTAAAAAATGTGGCAGAAGTGACCGAGGTCTTATGTCTATCAATGATGTTACTAAAAATACTTATATTTATTCAAATAATTGATTGATGAAGCCTGAACTACGTGATAGTTGAAAGTCATAATGAATAATAAAATAAAATAGGTTACTATGTTTTAACTATTACTAATTTATTGATGTAAAGAATAAAAATTACATTGGTTTGACCGGTTTAGGACATACCTCCATTATCAACAACAAGCTGATGAAAATTCAATACTTATGTACAATACAGGAACTAACATCAATATAATGCTAGAAAAGGTCACAGTTACTTAAATAATGGTGATTGATAGGTGATTAAGTCTACCTGGTCGTTAAACAGCTTAACCCTTTCTACCCTAGATGCTTTGAAAATTTCCATCTATTCAAAGAAATTGAGTTTATAAGATTTATAACAAGAATGAAAAATTTTTAGATATAAAAGCAATCGAGAGTTCAATTAATCGAAAAATACGTAACAACACATTCAAAATGATATATCTCCAATCCAAGAGAAAAGCCCGAAAAATGTATATCTCTAACATATTTTGGGAAGACGGCAGAACAGATAGCTAGAGTTTTGTCCGATAGTAAAACAGTTCATATTGCATTCAAACTAGTAATAATATGATTCATCTTTAGCTGCACATTGTTTGAATGAATGTCATCCATTTCCAGAACTTCTACAGCTAAAACTTCCTCATTCTTGTTATAAATCTCATAAACTCTATTTCAATCGATGGAAATTTTCAAAGCATCTAGGGTAGAAAGGTTTAAGCTCCTCAACGACCAGGTAGACTTAATCACCTACCAATCACCATTATTCAAGTAACTGTGACCTCTACTAGCATTATATTGATGTTATTTCCTGTATTGTACATGAGTATTCAGTTTTCATCAACTTGTTGTTGAAAATGGACGTATGTCCGAAACCGGTCCAACCAATGTAACTTTTTTATTCCTTACATCAATAAATTAGTGATAGTTAAAAAATAATAACTTGTTTTATACTGTTATTCATTATATTTATTCCTTACATTTTCTAGGAGGAAATGGTTCAAGTGAACAAAACTCTGATCCTTTGAACTATCAATAATTTCAACATATTGATGAATAAATCGATAAGGAAGGAACGAAATAAATTATCCAGAGATATGATTTAGGAAGGTATAAACCATAAATCTGTTTATCGGCGATCAAAGCCTTAACCAGCTTATCTGAAAAGTACAAAAGAGTTGATATATAATGCAGTTCCATCAGAGTATAGAAAAGTATATGAAATTCTAACCTGTGCATAGATAAAGTATGAATGATGAAAACATTCAAGAATGTATTATTGGAAAAATTTACTTTTATTATAGTTGTCAACGACTCATGAAGTGACCACTGCAAAATTTTGAACACCAAGGTAATTTATATGCAAGTTATAAGGCTCATACCTCATCTAAGTTTTGATTAGATATACTTCTAATGAATGTGTTTTTTGCATCTGTTGCATTTAAGGTTCAATCAAGAAATATTTAAACGTTCAATTAAGACTTATTGTAATCTGGCGATCGCTCTTTCACAGTTCATGATCTAGTTGCATATTTGAATCTATATATATATATATATATATATATATATATATATATATATATATATATATATATATATATATATATATATATATATATAACTTTTCTGAAATTTTCACACAACCACCTCATTTTCACTAGGGATGAGTGGTGTTGTAATACCTCATTTTGAATATCTTATTGATTACTATCTGACCCTAAATTTTCGCTTCATAGTTTTCATCGTTACCGAAAAGGCAGCTGAAAAAGTGGAAGACTTCTTATTTTTGTGATTATGTGACTATTTTATTAAGTGCAGAAAATGGGCACCATTCACTTCCAGAGAATGCAGTGGAATAATTTTCGCTCAAATCGTTCAATGTACAATACTCAACATTTCTGGTTCAATTTGAAGGCATTCATTAATAATCCGCAAATCATCCAGTGACTCAGGTTGGGTAAAGAAAATTTAAGATTTCCGGTGAATAGAAGAAAGTCCAGTGGCGCCAGATCAGGTGATCTGGGTGGCCTCTGAATATGTCATGAGGAAGATTGTCATCTTAGAACTGACGCACAGGTTGAACGAAACGATGTGGTGTGCCATCTTGTTGAATAATCATTATTTCATGGTCTTCTTCATTCTCCAATACTTGCACCAGGGCTGGATAAGTAGCGTTCTGTAGTAGTTCTAAATAAATTTGGCCAGTTATATAACTGGGTATATAAAAAGAGCCGATGATGTGATTTCCATAAAAACCCGCCCAAACATTTAACTTTTAGGGATGCTGAGTATGCTCTTCTCGAAATAATCTTGGATTTTCATCTGACCAGTACCGAACATTATGCCTGTTTACAGTACCGTTAAGGTGAAATGAACACTCATCCGAAAAACAAATATTGGACATGTAGTTTGGATTATTGGTGATAATTTCACTGACCATTTCATAACACATGAGTCGGCGATCAGAATCATCCTCATTCAGTTCAGTCTCATGATTTTTGTGCGTGGAACACCAGACAAATTGGACAATTTCCTAGAACTAAGGGTCGGATCCATCGCTACGTGTCCTAAGATATCCTTTTCCCTTGCTTCGTCCCCTTCATACATCCTTTTTTTGTTGCTGACTTTACCAGTAGGGCCAAATTTAGCAACCAGTTTCACAACGTAAGCAACGGCTACATTTTCTTCAGGATGTCGTTCGTTACATAAAGCCGCTGTTAATCGCGCAAAGTCATTATTTCTAAAGAATAGTTTTATCATTTCCACCCTTTCTTCTACAGAATACACCATTTTAATTCTACTGAAAATTTACAATCGCTTTGGCACAGTTCAACGTTCCTGGAAATTCAGGATAGACTAACGAGATACTAAGGTAGATCAAACACATGGTCTGTCTACTTTTCAGAACATAAGATTAACAAATTAATAAAAACATTGCATGCATACCACGAGGTAGATTCAATATAAACTAGCCATACACAAGTGTTTTTCACTGCATGGAAGTGAATGGTGCCTGTTTTCAGCACTAATCACAAAAGTAGGTAGTCTTCCACATTTTTAGCTACCATTTCGTTAACGATGAATATTTTGAGGAGAAAATTTAGAGTCAGATAGCACTCAGTAAGATCTTCAAAATGAGGTATCGCTACACCCCTCATCTTCATCCAAAATCAGGGGGTTGTGCTCAACCCCTAACCCGTTAAGGAACTGAACTTACGGGGATAAAAAATAGGAACATTGTTCCCTCTAGTCAGGGTGGTCCAACGAATATATATATATATATATATATATATATATATATATATATATATATATATATATATATATATATATTCAATGGATTTATCTGTCATAATGCATTATATTACCTTGAGATGTTCAGAATCTTCTATTTGGATTTTGTGCTCGGGCACTAATTTGTGATGTTCTACCGAAAGTCTCAGTGAAGAAACATGAATTTCAAAATAAAAATTAATACAATTAGAATTTTATTTAGTTTATTTCCCAACATACGTAATTGTTCTAATAGACACAATCTACACCCAAAACTGTTTGTCATAGGGATTATGTATTTCATGTTATCATGAATGAAAGAGCCAGTTACACCTCATAATGCAAATTTCGAGCCGGTCAGTCTTTAGTTGAAGAATATTTTATACGAACTGAAATATTTCCTTTCCTACAACACCTAGGTGAAATGCTTTTTTAGTCAATTGCGTCGACAAGGGCATATGTTCCATGCCTCAACCAGGCTGTGTTTAGTTACTACTTTTGTGACACCAAGGCCTTCTTAAATATTAATTTAAAATCCCTAAAATATGGTTATCGATAAGTATCTAGACTGAATCCAAATATCTTTTGACTTTACCCAGAGATTCATGTTTGTATAATATTAGTGATGGATAAAATCTAATAAAGTATAATATACTTATAAAACTTATAATTACTTATCCATACTTCTCAAATAACTTTCACTTTATTAATGTTTCGAAAAGTTTGACGTTTTTCATGCTATGAATATTGATGTGTTCGTTTATCGAGTCAGCGTTATACATTTCCTGTGGGGGGGAAAAGTATCTGCGATCATTCTAAAGCAGAAGCTTTCATTTTTAAAAGGTTGGCGACAAACTTGGATTCGAACATGAAAGGTAGGCGTGGAAGTTGAAAGTGACATCATTCAACATAATGTTGTCAGCCCTCTTCAACGTATTTTGCTGGATATTCTCTGATGTTTGGTTCCTGCATTGTAGAATATGGAGTGAATCTTGAAAACGAAAACCACGAATTCGGGAGATTTTAAATAGATTCTCGCTCTAACAGAATTATTATTTCTGAATTATTTCTATAGCATTATGTATCTGAGGAACTAGGGATATAGTTTATATTAATGAGACTCGATTATTTCGCCTGATTTCTTACTGATAGTATTAACTGTCAGAAATTCAATTCAATATCAATTATATTCTACATTTTTTCACTACCAAATGATTCATGTCGAAACTTTGTTTCGTACTGGAAAGATGATAAACACAGCTAACAATATCAAGGTTTGGACAGTGATTCGAATATCTAAGTCGTAGAATTTTGTTCTGTAATATGTGAGAGAATAGAAAAACATTCTACTTATCAACTGTCAATGAACATACCAAGAAGATGCAATAAAATATATTTTATACATTCCACAATTTTACTATCAAAAACACGACCGGTTTCGACTGACAAGTCAAATGAAAGATTTTGCTCTAATTTATTCGCGAGAGGATAGAGGGAAGTCATGTCCTTGACGCATTGTCAACAAAGATTCAGTTGTCGTTAATCTTTTAAAGGGCGTTAAACGCCATGAATGCTAAGTTCCTTTGCATCCACCCGAAAGGCTCCAAAATATCACAATCAGCGGCTGCTAAATATATGAAAAAGTCGAAAGCATTTATACAGAAGTGGATACAGTGATATACGGTAGCTACAAATATCGATAATTTACCAAAATGTGGCTCGATAGGAAAAGTGCACAAGAAAGATGAAGAAAGAATAGTAAATCTGTTTTCGAGGAATCCTTCAGCAAGGACAAAAAAAATTAAAGGAGAAAGGTTTAGATATATCCTACGAAACTATCATAGCCATCTTCGTACTCATGACCTGAAATGGCGCAACACAATGAAGAAGCCTCAGTTGACTCAAAATCATGAGACCAAGCGACTCGCTTGGGCACATGTGAATATCGATAGAGATTTTGAAAATGTCATTTTCATTTATGAATATTCTATATGGGCATGTTGTGTCCCCACTCGAGCCTGGTCAACTTCCATCGATAGACTTGTTCAGCGAACCATAAAACACAGAACAAAGATGCATCTTTGGGGCTGCTTCACAAAGCAAGGATTCGGCACTTTGAACCTCTTTACCGACAATCTAATAAATGCCGAGAAAACGAAGAAAATCTGGCTTTACTGCCATCTGCCAAACAATGGTTCTCAAGAATATATGAAGATTGGTTTCTGCAGGAGGACAACGATCCTAAACACCACAGCAAGCTCGACACTGAGTAGAAGATTCAATCTGGCATCGTTACATTGGAATGGCCGTCGCAGTCGCCCGATGAAAATCTTATTGGAAATGTGTTGACATATATTAAACAGAAGCTTCGTAGAAGACGCACACTCACTTTGAAGCAGTTGTCTTACGAAATTCGTTGAATTTGGAGATCGTTGCAACTAGAATACGCCGTCAAATTAGTAGAAAGCATGTCTTGGAGAATCCAGACAATTATCGACGCCAGTGGTGACTGGACACAAATTGACCGAATTGCATCATCGTTTGTAATGTGTACAATGCATAAATAAATATGTAGTCACCAAATAAATTTTTTTATGAATGAACACGACCACGCTCTCACTTAACTGACTGTATATATATACTAGCATTATCACAAATTTAGTAGTGATATTGAATGTTGTGGTGGTTTTATATCTTCATACTACTACCGTACACTCAAATCAAACAAGTTTGTAAACTCCTGATTTTTCGAACTTGTCTGTCTTTTTTAGCTTAGAATAATATTTTGCCCAAGTTCAGACCACTTGAGAAAGAGGTTCTTATTTTAAATTTGGAAAAATAGTTGCTCAAGTTATTGGAGAGTGGGCCAGCGTAGTTAAATAAAGCTAAAGTAAGTATCTATCTCTCATGGTATACAGGGATATCCATCGGGACCGTCCGTTAAAAACTTTTCAAGTTCAAATTACAATATCAAGCTGAAATTTTATACGCGGCCATAACTAGCGATTTCCAATTGGAGTGAAATATTTTCGAAGTGATACCATTTCCGGTTATACCGGAAGTGGGTCATCACTTTGTTATTTCAAATGGCAATCTACCTTTTTTGTTATACATCTAGAACCGACATTTGTGCAAGGCATAAAATATCCAAGTTGTTGGCACTTATCTATCAAAACTTTTGACAGATTTTATTATTTTTGTTATAAACTCGATTTTTGAGGAACATTTAAAAAAATTAGCTCGTAGGTCTTTTGCACTACAGACACGAATTTTGCTTGGCTGGATAGAAGAAGGATCAAGGAATTTTTCAAGCAGTCTTCACAAGTGAAATATTTATTGCGTTGTTTTGTATGATTTTTTCAATTTGGCCTTTTTCAAACAGCAATAACTCAATTTTTTTTTAATGGCACGAGCCAATTTTTATATCGCCATCAGATGGAACGTCCAATTTCAGATGGAATTGTATCAGCATGTACTATAGCCATCTCTTATAGTTCCGAAATCATTTGGGAATATATGGAATTTTGATGATTTTGCAAGAACTAACAGAGAATGCTTTGAAATATTTGAATCAAGTAGCTGAACTGGCTACGCTCACCTGACAGGTGCCTAAAATTAATGTACTTGTCACTTCGTTCATTCGAACTTGATATTTCAACATGAATTGTCGTTATTTCAGATTGAAAATATCCAAAAAATACAACACATTTGGAATAAAACCACTGGTTATTCAAACGAAAATATAATCAATCTATTTTAATTCATTTTAGAATGTCAAAAAGTAGTGGGTAGATATATTAATTGTGTTATTTGATGTTTTAATTAACGTTTTAAATGATTGAATGAGTCCATGTGAATAGATGAGTCTGTGAAGGATTTTTTTCTGTAGATGTTAAATATGAAATTATTAACAGATTTCTTTATTATCAAGTCTACAAAATTTATTTAACGACATTAAGTTTACAGCAGAAATATAATTCAATAAATGAGTTGATTTTTCAGACCTAACAATAACGAAATCTATTAATAATTCATACATAACATCTAAAGAAAAGCATCCTTCACAGACTCAACTATTCCCATGGACTCATACAATCTTTTAAATCACAAATTAGCAACTTATAATTCAATGATCCATAGAGCCTTTTCCATTCCACTGTCACCGATGAACTCTGAAAATGAAATAAATACTCAAGGTGAAACGAAATGAGACACTTTTGTCACTTTTCTACAATTTACTCCTAAATCACGATCGGTTTCGACTTTACAACTGAATAACAATATAACAGATGGGTAGGTAAGTACAAGTACAGGGTGAAATTTATCCTAGATATTGAGTGGTGGGGATGCATTGAGTTATAGTTGGTTGTTAACATCAGTAAATTGTGGGTTTTCACATAGTTCGTTAATCTCCAAACTTTCCAACAAATTCATCTCTCTTCCCTTAATACATTTATGAAGAATTTTAAGATTGTTTAATGATATCGAGTGGTTCGTTGATTTTATGTGTTCAAATATTGGCGATCAGAGGAAATATGTTCCTTGAATACAGCTTCAAAACTTCTCCCTGTTTGTCTAACATAGGTAACCTGACATTCATTGTATTTGATTAGACAAATTCCAGATTGCTTGAATTTAACGTTGTTTTGTTTGGCATTGAATAATAATCTGCTTAAGTTGGGGCCGCTTGAGAATGAAGTAGCTATGTTGAATTTGGAAAAGTAATTACTGATTATAATAGAGAGTTCGTCGGTGTATCTGAGACTAGTTTATCCTTTTACTGGGTTTCTACGATGCTATATGATAATTGAGAGGTAATACAGTGTTCTTTGCGTTTAATAATTGTATTCAGAAAATATTGTGGTATATTGTTATTTGAGGCAAGTTTTCTGATGATGTTAAGTTCTGTTTAGAAATTTCCTGTCGAAAAGCGAACAGAGAAAGCTTTATGAATTATATACTGCTAGTTTTTGACTCAAATGACTGAACGAGTCCATTTGGATCGATGCGTCTGTGAATGTTTCCTTTCTGTGAATTTTATAAATAAGTTGGTTATTTGAATTGGTGATAGTTAAGTCTAGGAAATTAATTAAACTATCACATTCCATTTCAGCAATGAAGCTGATGCGTCTATGTATTTTATTCAGGAAGAAAAATAGCTGAATTTGTCTGTTTGAACCACGAAAACCAAATAAAATGTCATCTACATATCTGTACGAGAAAATAATGTCGTTTAACGAAATCTGTGTTTAATATTGAGTTTCTCCAAATTATCCATAAAAATATCTGCTAGTAGAGGGCTAACAGGGGATCCCATTGGAAGACCTGAATTTTGTTTGAATAATTTAGTTTGGAAATGAAAGTAACTTTGAGAAAGGCATATCTGAAGAATCACTAATCACTTTTTCAAGTTCAACAAAACCACTTCATCCTCGAATGGCCCCAACTTAAGCAGATTATTATTCAATGCCAAACAAGAGAACGATAAATTCAAGCATTCAGGAATTAATCAAAACAAATGCAATGAATGTCAGGTAGCCTATGTCAGACAAACAGGGAGAAGTTTTGAAGCTAGATTCGAGGAACATATTTTCTCAGATAAAAACTTAAACACATAAAATCAACCAACCGCTCGGTATCAATAAACAATCTTAAAATCCTTCATAAATGAAGCAAGGAAGAGAGATCAATTTCTTGGATGGTTTGGAGAATAAAAACCCACAATTTACTACCTCAACAGCCAACTAGAGCTTAATGCATCCCCACTACTCAATATCTAGAATAAATTTCACTTTGTGCTTCTACTTACCTACTCTGTTATATTGTTATTCACTTGACAATGATAGTAAGATCGAAACCAGTCGGATTATTAAATAGATTGTGGAAAAGTGGCAAAATGTCTTATTACGTTTCACTTTGAGTATTTATTTCATTTTAAAGTTTATCGATTGAATATGAATATATATGAATATGATTGAATGAGTCCATGGAAATAGTTGACTCTGTGGAGGATGCTTTTCTGTAGATCTTATGTATGAAATTATTAGTCGATTTCGTTATTGTTAGGTCAATGAAATTAACTGAGTTATTGAATTCTATTTCTGCTATAAACTCAATGTCGTTAAATTAATTTTTTAGACCTAACAATAACGAAATCAACTAATAATTTCATATATAACATCTACATAAAAGAATCCTTCACATACTCAACTATTTCCATGGACTCATTCAATCATTTGAGTCACAAATTACAAGCTTATAATTCAATGATTCATTTAGCTTTCTCCATTCCACTGTTACCGACGAACTTTAAAATTAAATAAATACTATCAGACGAATTGGTGTTAATAACAAAATTCCTCTGATATTCATATACAAAATGCTCCAACAACATCAAATACCATAATTATTATATCCCATGAAAGATACTTGCTTGAAGAAATATGCTATTTTCAACTACGCTGGTCCTCTCTCCAATAACTTGAGCAACTATTTTACCAAATTTAAAATAACCACCTTATTCGCAAGTGGTCTGAACTTGGTCAAATTATTATTCAATGGTAAACATAAAACAGACAAGTTCAAAAAATCAGTTTACAAAATCATTTGCAATGAGTGTACGGTAGTTTATGTTGGGCAGACTGGTAGGAATTTCGAATTCGAGATTAAAACAACACTTATTCTCTGATAATAATTCTCCGATATGTGAATATATAAAGACCACTAGCTATTCAATATTATAAAATAATATCAAAATTCTTCATAATTGCGTCAAAAGACAGAAAATGAATCTGTTGGAATGTTTGGAGATCAATGAACTTTGTAAAAACCCAAGTGAAATCACTCTTAATAGTCAGCTCGACATCAATACATCTCCATTACTAAATTTGTAATTTGGCTAGTATCTATATAAGTAGGTTCGCTTTCTGTAGCTGAACACTTGAAAATGACTTGACAGTCGAAACCGGTCGTGTTTCTGATAAAAAACTGTGGAAAATACAAAATAAATTGCATTTCATCTTCGTTGAAAATGAATTTCCATAAAATAAATAAAGCATCAATAATACTCAATATACCAAAAATATCGCTAGAAAATAGTGTGGTTGTGAACGAACAATGTTCTTCACCAAATGCTGAATTTATCTCCATAAAGTTTAGAAACTATATTAGGGTTTGTTATTTTATAAAACGTACTCCCAAACCAAACAGTTCCAAACAAATATCATTGAAATTCCAAATTTTATCAAATTCTCTAGTGATAATGTTGAAACTGAAAAATTTCATTTTATAAGTTCATGGGTAGGTGAGCTGAGTACAGAATATAGTCTCCTAGTGAGTGTATTTGAGATAAGCATGCTCAAAATTAAGTGGTGGAAAAATTCTTCTTCTTCTCGTGGTGCCATCTTCTCATCGGAGGTTAGCGACCATCATTTGAAACTCTTCTCTATCTTGTGCTAGGTGTATGAGTGTGCCAGCGTCTCTAATATTAAACCATCCGCTCAGATTCCTCAGCCATGAAAACTTTCTGCGTCCCACGCCCCGTCTTCCCTTTATCTTGCCTTCCATAATTAGTTGCAAGAGACTATACATATTTGGTGTTCCTGAGTATATGGCTAAAGTATGATGTTTTTCTTCTTTTTATGGTGGTTAACAGTTCTAGTTCTTTCCTCATTCTATTGAGCACTTCTGCATCAGTTATTCGATCTACCCATGGTATTTTCAGAATTCGTCGATATAGCCACATTTCAAATGAATCCAGTCGTGGCACGGTTCGTGCTTTCAAAGTCCATCCTTCGACGCAACATAGTAGTAGTCTTTATAGCACATAACATTTAGTTGCTTTCCATGGATTATTCAGATTTATGTTTATGTTACATAACATGGATTACATTTTGAAGAAAATATTTCGGGCTGTGTCAAATCTTCTTTTATCTCTTGATCAGGATCCCACCGCTCATTCAGCCAGCATCCCAGATATTAATATTGTTCGACTCTTTCTATATTTTGTTTTCCTACATGAATTCTCGCGTTCTCAAATTTTTGTTTACTAATTACCATGTATTTTGTCTTTTCAACATTTATTCTGAGTCCGTACTCCTGGCTGCTCAGGTTTACTTTATCTAATATGTGTTCCTCATTATTAGCAAGCAAAACGGTGTCATCTGCATAGCGGATGTTGTTTATTGGTCTACCATTTACTTTTATACCCATCTCGCCCTCATCCAGTGCCTCTCGAAATATTGCCTCTGAATATAAATTAAAGAGGAGTGGCGACAAAACGCACCCCTGTCTGACGCCCTTACATATTTGTATGTCTGATGATGTCAGGTGTCCATTTTTATGTGTGCTGTGTTTGGTTTCAGTAAAGATTCCCAGTCCAATCCTATTTGTTTTAACAGGTCTAAGAGCTCATCATGTTTGACATTATCGAACGCTTTTTCATAATCTATGAAACAAGCAAATACATTGTTGCGTTGGTCTAGACACTTCTGTATGAGGACTATTGGGAATAGAGCTTCTCTTGTACCGAATCCATTCCAGAAACCAAATTGGTTTTCGCTGGCATGTTCATCAATCCTTCTCCAGAGTCTTGATTGCAGAATACGCAAGAATATCTTCAACGCATGGCACATAAGGCTAATCAGTCGGTATTCGCTGCATTTTTACTGTTTATCTTTTTAGGTAGTGAGATGAAAGTAGAGTTCATCCATTCGTGTATTATATTTCCAGTGTTGTATATTTGATTGACTAATTTGTGCATAATAGTGATACTTTCATCATCGAACAATTCTAGAATCCCAACGTTAAGATCATCAGGTCATGCAGCTTTACCGCTTTTCGTTTCGTTGAATGCCTTGACTATTTCCTCTCTAAGAATCTCCGGCGCATTTAAATCTTCCTTCGAATCATTCAGTAAGCTCATCGCTTAAGGACTCCGTGATGTAGTTTTTCCAGGTTTTTATTTCTTCTTCCTTATCCACGATTAGTTTGTTCTTTTCTTCTAATAATTTGGCTGGTGTTTCACGTCGGTAGGTATGTGTCATCTCCTCGATTTTTTGTGGAGATGGAAACTGTCGTGTGTTTTTCTAATTTTTCTTTCAACCATCTCTCCTAGGCCTCTTCAATATTTCTTCTGATTATTTTATTGATATTGTTTTGTTGTTTTTTGTAGTCTTCTCTCCTCCATTAGTTGCAGGATTTCATCCGCCATCCATTCTCCTTGCATTATTCCTAGCCGTATCTCTAATTTTCATCCACATTTGATCAGTTTCGAAGTCACTAGCGATTCGATTCAGGTTTTGCGTTTCATCATTGAGACGTCTCGTCATCAGAGTTTTCATCAATGCCCCTCAGTGCCTCGAGGTTCTTCTTGGCTCTTCCAGATGTGCATTGATCTTTTGAGTTTGATTTAAATTTTTGCTACTACAGGATTATGGTCAGAACCAATATCGGCCCCGGATAGGTTTTAACTGATTTCATCGCATTCCGGAATCTGCTATTAATTAGGATGTAATCAGTTTGGTATCTGACTGCCATTCCCGGTGCATTATGCGGAGATTTCCAGTGTATAGCCTTCTTGGTGGCAGTTTGAACTATATATTTGTTACTACCAGTGACTTTTCCTGGCAAAATTGGAGAAGTCGGTCTCCTCGTTCATTTTTCTCCAAGTAATTCTTACTCGATAGTATTCCAAGTGAATTGGGCAGCAAATGATTACGGATTCAGAAAACCATATTGACCTTTTATTGTATGTATACCAAGCATGCTATTTTAGATTCATCTCATATACTTGAGCAGGTTAAGATAAAACATCAATCAAAAAATCACCAAATTCGTCTGCACCTGCAGTGTGGTAATGTGCATTTTGGTGCATGCATATAAAGTTTGCCCTATTACTGCAGCATATAACTGCTCAAAAGGATGAAAACTCAGACTTAAAAGCTTGTATTCAGAGAGTATTTAGATCGATACCAAATGGCCAAGTCTGCAATTCATCGGAGCTATGAAAATAATCGAATATATCAGCCCACTGAACCTTAAAATACAGGCATATTTTGACCATAGAAAATCAATCAAAACCAATAGTTTCCACTGATGAAAAATTCTGAAAATCGACACCTCTCAGAAGATTCATTTGATTTTCAACCATATGGTCATCTGCGTTTTGTGAACGAGTACGAGAATATTTAGATAATAATTTTCCTGAAAACTGGGTCGATAGGAGAAAACCAATGTAGTGGTCAGAATAGTCACTGGATTTGAATTTCTTCCATTTTTTAATGGGGTTATTTAAATTGAGAGTTATACTCTACGCAACCAGACATTGGACAAGCTGCCGAAAATTGTGACAGAATACCGAGTATTTGTTTCTCATTTTTTTGAGTAGGATGTATTACACATAGTATCCTACACTTCCATCAGGACTACGAAAGTTGTGCCAGAACGTCAAATGAAGGAGCCTTGCAAAGATAAATGTTCATTTAAATGTCAAATTAATTTTAACATAGAGCAGCGAAAACAATTAAATGAAGATTACTGGAACTTGGGTAGTATTAAAACAATGGACGTTTGTTGCCAACTCTACCGAAGTTATCGTTCCCAAAGTTCGATATGTGAAGATAGACTCCGAGGGAAACCACATTCAATCTAAGCGTGAACTTGTCAATGCATACTATTCTATATCAGCAGGTAAAAAATTGGAGTGTTAAAATATTTTGTAAGAAAATATTGGCCATCCACAACCGTCCCAAAGGGACATCTCTGAAGAAAAAAAATAACAACACAAGCATTGTTACATTTAAGGATAAGCGTGGATCATATAGGAAGCAACCAACAAATAATGACGATTTGAAGGCTGGCGTATTATCCTTTATTAACGCTATACCTAAAATAGAATCACATTACACCCAAGCTAATACTACTAAACAGTACATTGATGGAAGCAAATCTGTAGCAGATCTGCATAGAGGTTACGTTGAGCTGTGTAAGTCTTACAATGCTCCTCACACGAGTTATGCCATTTTCTATCGCACTTTTAATCAGGACTTTAATACGTCATTCTTTACGCCTAAAAAGGACCTTTGGTATACTTGCGAAGCTTACGAAAATTGCTCGTATGAAGAAAAATTACTTATGAAGGAATCCTATGATAATCACATTTGAGAAAAACAACTTTTCCGATTCGAAAAGGAGAATGACAAGAAGGAAACTGAAACAGTTGTTGCTGTCTATGATCTGCAAGCTGTGTATTTATGCCCGAAAGGAGAAATATCCGTATTTTATTATAAATCTAAACAAAATGTTCTAAGCCTAGAAATCTATAACATACAGCAAAACCAAGTTGAAAGCTTTGTTTGGGACGAATCCAACGCGAATAGAGGAGTGAATGAATTAGGAACTTGTGTCTTTAACTATCTGGAAAAGGTTTGCGGAGCAGGTAGGGGTTTAGACATCATTTTTCATTCTGATAATTGCCCTGGCCAGCAAAAAAATAAATTCATGGTCGCTATGTACTTACTTGCGGTACAAAAATTTCCAAACTTAAAATCAGTCACACATAAGTTTCTCATTAAAGGACACACACACGTGACGGTAATTCTGCATATTCTTGAATTGAAAGGCAGGTGAAAAAACAATTGAGAAGTGGACCCATGTACACTCCAGATGCCCTTATAGCTACAATAAAATCTTCTAGAAAAAAAGATCTCCTATTCACGTTACAGAAAAGTGTTATTCAGATATTTATGATTGGAAGGATGTTTGTAGTCAAATGAATTTGTCTGTCTATCAACAAAGATGAGAACAACAAATCTGTTAAATTGGCAGCTCTTAAAGTTATCATGGTTCAAAATTCTGAACCACGAGCTATTTATTTCACAATATCATATGAAGAAATAGAATTTCAGAAAGCACTCGTGATAAAAACGAAGGAGAATAAAGACGTAGAAGTTAGAAAAGCTTATATTAATAAGCCAGGAATGTCTGACAGAAAAAAGGGTAACCTTATAGATTTAGTCAACAAGAGAATGATACCGTCTTATTATAGGGCATTTTTCGAAGCACTTTAAATTTCTTATAAAATTGTTAATTTCGTTATTGTATTTTGGAATTTGAGGATTATTTAATGTTTATGATAAGTATATATAATATATAAATAGAAATTCATGCATGACAAACTCATGCATATTTTAAAAATAAGATTACCTACCTACTTTCAGAGTCAATTTTGAGACTGATACTGTAATAAAGGGAAGTTAGATTAATATTAGTACCTAATTCTGTTCCTCAAAAAGATTGATTGTGATATTTCCTAGATCTGTTATAGGTTCTCAAATAGTCAATATACCTGAACCAAAATATAAGTATAAACTAAGTACAGGAGCTGCCTTTATAAACATATTTTATGATTAAGTAAGTATTATAAAAATAGTAAATGTTACCTAGTGATACTTTAGCACTACTTTTTCATTCAAACCTTTGTTTTGTTACAAATTTTGTCGTATAAGACACTATAATTAATCTTTCTGTATTTCATATTACCTGTTCCAATTTTTTTTTACATAGGATTGCTTAGACTGATAATTAAGGTTTCAATTCAGGTATGAAAGACGCTACTTACTTATTTTTGTATTATTTGTTTGTTTGATACTGATAATAAAACTTTTGGATTACAATTCAATTAATTGTTTTCTTCAATAAATATTCTCATTATAATTTCAATTATAAATTAATTATGTTACTATTCTCTACCACATTTTAAAATATCTTCATTTCATTACATATAACGTGATATACCCTATGTCAGTAAGTAAGTTAATTATTTCTATGAGAAGAATTTAATAACTTTTAAATTATAATTTCAAAAAATGATATGCAAAATCAATGATATTTTCGCTGAGATTGATTCAATTCAATTCAATTCAATTTATTGTTTTCCGGAATTCTACTTTTTCCATAAGAAAATAGTTACAAAAAAAACACACACACGGGCTCCAAGAGAAGCCCGCTTGTGTGAAAGTGTACGTAACATGGTATAATTACATTATCCCCACTATCAAGTGTTATAAATATATTCTATTTTATATTTCTGACTTTTGGAGCGGTCATACAATTGGGATAATATATGGAATTACTACGACTTATTGAACTGACTTTTTAATTAATAATGATGGCTTGTCCAATAATGATTAGGAGGATTTAAGACATGTGCAATTTCCATCATGCGCATAATGACAAAGATATTATAACTTCTTTTAGACGGCAAACAACATACACTACTCAATATAAAATATACAACATCCCTTTTCTTAAGTGTAAGATATTACAATTAAATGTCTGTCATTTTATTTAAATGTTTTTTTTTTTTTTTTAAATATGTGCATTTTAAACTTTCTATTATTCTATTTCTACTTATTCTATATTCTATCTCCTTTTTCTATTTATTTTATTTTATTTTTAGATCCTTACTTCTAAGTTTTATATCTAGCTATTTACAATTTCAATTAATTTGTACAATTACATTTCACTTTCCCTGAATATTGAGTCGATCAGGAGGTTTCACTGCCCTGCCATATCTAGTTTTATATATACCTTCGTTATTTTCTTCAGAGTTCAATACATTTTCAGTTGAATTTTGAGGATGGACATCATATCTATGGCAACTATCATTCGATCTGAATTTCAAATGTATTCTATATCTACGATAATTTATTCCATTCGTATCTTGAATTATATAGGATCTCTGAGCTTTTAGTCTCTCTTTGACTGTAGCTGGAGACCAATCAGACTTGTTATTTTTCTTAAAATATACATGGTCATTTGGATACAGAAGAGGTAACGATTTTTTATTTTTATCATAGTAATATTTTTGACTATTTTGCGATTGTATGATTTTGTCTTTATATGTTTTGAACTTAACTACTTTTGGTATTAATTTTTTCGTTAAAATTGGTAGATTATTTCTTATATTTCGCGACATTAGTAGTTGAGAAGGTGAAGGTAAATTCGATTTAGGAGTAGATCTGTAGTGTAACAAAGCTAAATATGGATCAGTTTTAGATTCTTTGGACTTTCTAAGAATTTGTTTAATTATTTTGACTGAACTTTCAGACTGACCATTTGATTGGGGATGATAGGGACTTGAGAAAATATGTTCAATATCCCAATCAAACAAAAAAGATTTGAATTCGAGTGAATTAAAAGGTGGACCTCCATCTGAAACTAGCTGCATTGGTATTCCATGACGTGCAAATATTGACTTAAGACTGATAATGACTTTTTGAGCTGAGTAACCATGGTCCATTAAAGCTATTTCAGTATAGTTGGAATAATAATCTGTGACTAATCAATAAATTTTATTATCGAAATCGAGGAAATCCAACCCAACTCGTTCCCACGGAAAATAAGTTATGCTATAACTTTGTAGAGGCTCTGCTTGATTAGAAGATCTAAATTTTGCACATACTGAGCATTGATCAATGAGATTTTTCAATTGAGACGACATATGAGGCCAATAAAAGATTCCCTAGCCAAATTTAGACATTTGCTGTGGCCCTGATGACCTTCATGAATTTTTTGAAGCATTTCATTTTGCATTATTACCGGGACTATCAATTTAGTTCCTTTGAAAAGTAAATTTTTCATGACATGTATTTCATTTTGAAAATTCCAAAAGGTTTTGCAAGCACATTAGTTTTATCTTTGGAATCAGGAATCATCCATCTCTGTAATAGTATTTTTGAGAATTTTTGAAGTTTCTTCTGACTCAGTACTTTGACTTATTTTATTATGATAATTCTCAGTTATTGCTATATTTGAATAAATCATATTAATATGATATGGCATATCAGACTCATAATTTGGAATAAAATTATCCTGTAATGCTGCTCTAGACAATGTATCAGGGATATACATTTGTTTCCTGGTACATAAATAACATCTAGATCATAAGATTGTAAAGCTAACATCATACGTTGTAATCTAGCAGGAATATTGAAAAGAGCTTTTTTGAAAATATATATCAATGGCTTATGATCTGTATGGACTATGACTTTCTGGCCAAATATATACTGGTGAAATTTAACACAACCAAATTGAATGGCAACTAATTCTTTCTCAATTTGTGCGTAGTTCTTTTGTGAGGAAGTTAAGGTTTTTGAACTATAGGCAATAGGACGATTATTTTGCATTATGACTGCTCCGATAGCGGATTGTGAACTATCAACAGATAAAATTAAAGGTAAATTAGGATTATAATGTGTTAATACTGGAGACTTCGTTATAACATCTTTCAAATTGGAGAATGCCGTTTCACAATTTTCATCCCAGATCCAGTGACTATTAGATTTCAATAAATTTCGAAGAATTTCTGTTTTTGCGACAGATTATTGATAAAAGGGCCTAAAAAGTTAATCATTTCTAAAATCGTTGAAGTTCTTTAGTATTAGAAGGAGAAGGTAAATGTTTAATAGCTTCAATTTTTCATCATCGACTTTAATACCATCTTTACTGAATATATGACCTAAAAACGTACTTCAGTGACAGCTATTTTACTTTTTCTCTATTAAATTTAAGATTGAGTTCTCTAGCTCTTTGTAGAACTTTTCTAAGACGATTATTATGTATCTCTAAAGTAGCACCATATACTAAAATTCATCCACAAAAATCAGTACACCCTCAATATCACCAAATGAATCATTCATGACTTGAACAAATTTTTCAGATGATGAGCATATACCAAATGGTAAACGATTGAATTTGTATCTACCGAAGGGTGTTTGGAATGCATAGATCTGAGCTTTCATCATCTAATTTCAGCATCCAAAATCCGGAGAATACATCCAAATGCGAAAAATATGCAGCATTGACTAATTTTGACCTGACTTCATCAAAGTTTTTAGAGGAAAATATTCTCTCATAATATTTTTATTTAAATTTCTTGGATCTAGGCATATTCTTAATTGACCTGACTTTTGACCGTTATGACTATAGAATTGACCCAAGACGTAGGTTTTGATACCTTAGATATGACATCCATGCTCTCCATTCTTTCTAATTCCTTTCGAAGTTTATCATGTAGAGCAAATGGTACTTTTCTAGATGGATCGACATGAGGAACAGCGTCTGGACGTAACTTGATATGGCAGATTGGCGGTAAACATCCAAGACCTTGAAAGACATCCTGAAATTCGTTGAGAATTTTATTACAATCATTATTATTATTTGTGATATTAAAAACTCTTTTAAAATACCAATTTTTGACATGTTGGTAGACCCAAGACAGTTTGACAAGATATATCGACTATTATAAATGTAATCATTTCATATGTATTATTGAAAAACATTTGAGATCACATTTTCCAATTACTGGTATTTGATTTCCTCCGAAGCTATTAATTGAAAATTGACATTTATCAATGACTGAATCTGGTAAATTTAATTTACTGAAGGTTTGAAATGACATGACATTAACATCAGCACCTGAATCAAGAATAGACTTAATTATGAAATTATTGACGAAAATATTCAAAGACCAAGAATCTTTTTCCTTATTTATAATAGTATCTTCTATCATACCGACAAAAGGAAAGACTAAATTAGAAGTTGAATTATCTTCTGATTCTAAAGTTTTGACTGACTTTGTATTTTAAAACATAATTTTGCAAAATGACCTTGTTTTTTACATAACCTGCATTTGACATTTAAAGCTGGACACTTGTATCTATGCTGTTGTCCACATTTTCCACATATAATGTTGTCACTTGGCGATGGTCTTCTATTTTGGTATTCACGTCTGGACCCATTGGATGACTGACTGAAACTTCTGGATCTTGATTGTCCAAATTTATTGTAGCCTGATGTAGAACTTCTTCTATTGATGTATAAGACTTGATCAGAACTTCCTACATGCTCCTTCTGGATTTTATCTGAATTTTGCTGAGCCATAACTACAGACTTGGCTAATTCGACGGCTTTTTGTAGAGAAATATCGACTTCTTGAAGTAGACGTTGGCGAATATTCATCAGATGGGAATTCATGTTTGCAATGAATATAGGATGATTAGGAGGATCTAAGACATGTGCAATTTCCATCATGCGCATAATGACAAAGATATTATAACTTCTTTTAGACGGCAAACAACATACACTACTCAATATAAAATATACAACATCAAGCATTACAAAAAAAAATAATTATTGATAACCTCAGTATATACAATTCAATTGGAGTGCTCCCTACAATCGCTTATAATAATACAACAATTGTACTCACAAAACTTAGACGAATAAAATAAAATCGACTGACATACAAATCAACAATTCTGTCAGAAAACTAGAGCAAACTATGTGAGCACATGTGGCTAAAACTCAAAAAAAAAATATAAATTTTGTCGAATTTATCCATTTTAATAACATCATTCATCGAAATATTCAAAAGGGCAATTCCATGAACTCCAAGACACCAACAGGGCTCA